>JAABKJ010007545.1:261723034-262199508 GCA_011634705.1 Andricus grossulariae
ATTTTTGGAGTTTAAAACAAACAAAAAAAGAATTTTTCACAAAAAAATTCAACTTTTAACCAAAAAGATTACTTTTTAAGAGAATTGTGTTAATTAAAAAAAAGAAATAACTTTTTAACCAAATAATACAATTTTTTAACAACATAGATGATGTGCCAACAAAATATTTTGTATATTTGATTTAAAAAATTTTAATTTAGCTAAAAATATGAATTTTCTATTAAATAGATACATTTTCAACAAAAAATATCAATTTTCAACCAAATAGTTGAAATTTCTACGAAATTGTTAAAGTTTCAAGCCTAAAAGAAGAATTTTCTACAAAACAGTGGATACATCAACCCGAAAATATTAATTTTCAACAAAAAAGTTAATTCTCAAACAAAATTTAAATTTTTTACCAAATTGTTAAATTTTCAAACCAAAAAGACAAATTTTTCACAAAACAGGTTATTTTTCAACCCAAAAATGTGAATTATCAACAACAAAATTTAATTTTCTACGAAATTGTAGAAGTTTCAAGACAAAAAGAAGAATTTTGTACGAAACAGTCGAATTTTCGAGGAAATAGTTGAATTTTCGACCAAAATATTTGAATTTTTCACCAAAAGACGAATTTTTAACAAAACAATTAATTTTATAACCAAAAAGGATGATTTTAACAAAATTATTACATTTTCTAAAAAAAAAGGAATAAACTTTTTAACCAAATATGTAATAAATTTTTGCAACAAAAAGGATTAAGTTTCAACTAAAAATGTAATAAATGATATTTCAATCAAAAATTATTTGTATTTTAAATAAGAAACAGTTGAATTTTCTACCAAAAAGCATGACTTTTTAACACAATTGTTGAATTTTCAATCAAACAGTTGCATTTTTATATATATATATATATATATATATATTCAAAGTAGGTTAAAAATCACCGCAAGGTGCCAACTGAGAACAACTACCATCAATGAAAATGACACCTACTCCCAGTAGAATCGCGGTAAATCAAACCGATGACCACCTCTCATGTTCGTTAGATGGGTGGTGACACGGCACGACGAAATCACAACGATAGGCCAAGGACGTCACGGTACCCCTCATCCTTTTTCTTCTCCTTGGCTGCGATTTTGTAGTGGACCGGAGCCGAGAATTCGATCAACGCATTGTGTCTGTAGAGATACGTCGTTCCCGCATGAGTGGAAACAAAAAGAGGCAAGGGCTCATGGCTTCTCTCTGAAAGACGCCCCTCTGGAAGAAGACGCTGTTCATTGTCACGCGATAATTTCCAGATGAGATTTTAATTTTTAATTTTAATTTTTAAAGGTCGAAAGCTATTTTTTAACAATGCTTATGATTAATGGAAAGCGTGTACAGGTTCTAATACTTGCTTCTAGAATTAATTAAATTTTACTTGAAACTGTTCAATTTTGCAGGTTTCCAATTTCAAGTTCAAGAATATTTCAGAATATTATATTGAAATTCAAAACTTTTTATATTGATCAATTAAAATTTAAGAGATTTAAAAACTAACATTTTCAAATTCAAGCTTTAAAAACTGAATAATTGAAACGAGAGCTTGGAAATGAACTTATTCAAATACTCAAGCCAAATGTCAAAAATACAAAATGTGACCCCAACAATGCTAAAAATAAGATTCCCTCTTCCAATTCAGGGAAAAAAATGTAATTGAAAATTCCCTTCTTTTGTTTTAAGAATGATGTGAAAATTACAGAATTTTCTCCTTTTTCATGGGCACAGACACTTTGCAATGAAAATTTTATAAATAAATAAATGTCCTCCTTCACTAGCGAAAAAAAATTGAAAATAAAAAAATTAACTTTTCAATATCGGAAGAATTTCAGAGCAAACTCATTCAAAATTGAATAATTTTATGTGACATTGAATTGGTTATATTTAAAGTGATTGGAAAGATTTTTCTACTGAAAAGTTAAAAAATTATAGTATTAACAGTGTTATAAAGCACACAAACAGATGACAGTTGAGAAAATATTCCCCATTCATTAAAGGGATTATAATTTTTAATTTAACATTACTAAAAGTTTTATAAATTTATTAATTCAAAAAATTTTAATTTTAATTTTAAATACTTCAGATTAATAAGACGCCTGATGCTCTGATTTTCTAGTTAGGTACTTAATACTTAATTTGAAAACTTTTTTAGGTTTGGAACTTTTAATATTTTATTTTAATGAACAGAAAAAATGTTTGTTAATCGGAAAAAGACCAAAAATTTGTTTTTGTATTTAAAGGCTACCCCAAAATTATTATTAGATACAATTGTTTATTCATAACACGGAAATACGCTATATATCTTTTACATTTTCTTAAGGTTTTGAAGTTCTACAAAACCTCTTCCAAACATATTTTCCATCTCTTTACACGTGTCACGTAAATTGCTACATTTCAAATCAAGCCAAAATGTAAGACTCGAAATATTAATTGCTCAGCTGACTTGATTATAAGATTTACGTCATCTCCCGTTTCGTGGAACGATTTTCCAGTTGGTTAAAAATGGCGACAGTAAACGTGGCACCTATTGAGCTCTCACGAAATCGTATCGCACTTGTTAATATATTCGCTATCAACCGTTTAAATTGAAATTAAAATCATTCCATAGAGTGTATGAAGTGATTTGCACATTTATTATAATAAATGCACTTTTATTATTAAAGTGTTCTTATTTTATTGTGGCAAGAACCTTTTCGGTTGTCAGAGCCTCCTAATCTTTTAAATTAATTGAATTAGATAACAGTTTGATTGTGTGATAAATTTCACGCCTTAAATACTTGACCTTCGAGTTCAGATACAAAGATTTTTTGAATTTCAAATAGAGTGCATTCTGATGATCGGTATCCAGCCTTACCTCGTGGCTTCGCAATATTGAAAAATCTTCTGCTTGAAACTGTTGATACAACTTGTCAACAATGAACAGTTGTGCTGTAAGTAATGATATTCCTTAAAGGAGTATTTTTCTGTAATATCTTGAAGAGATTTATTTTTGAGATCTCAGATCTCGGCAGACAAGTGTATGCGCCTCTCACTCGCCCTTATCGATTCTCTGGGCTCGATAGTGCGTGTCTCGCTCTCTCGAATTGACTTTCACGGGTTGAACCGTGTACGAGTTTTCCTCGCTCAGGCCCATCAACTGCTCTCTCTCTCTCTCTCTCTCTCGCCAATGTCACGGGGAGTTTTGTATGTATTCTTATGACACGCACACATTAGTGACTCGCTTCTGCTATATACTTCAGCTATTATTACGGTAAATCGATACTCAGTGACTCGGTGCTTCCTGAATGGAATCATAAAGTGAATTTTGAATTTATTGAAAAGTGAGTATTTTTACTCGCAATGACAACCGACAAAGCAATTTCATTCAGATTCATTGACCGTACTATTTCCAACTTTAAGAAGATTGGAAAGGATAATGTGACAGCTGCTAAGATTCAAAGCAGAATTGATATACTTAAGGATCGCTGGGATCTCGCCTGCACGTATCACAATCAGATCAACGCCGTTGCTACCGATGCCGAAAGAGGAGCAGAAGAACACTTCATAGATAAAGAGTATATTAATGCTTCTGATCTATATGATTAAGCCATGGATCCTCCCAGTGACTGAAAAGCAAAATTCGCTCTTGTTTTTCAAGCAGGTAACTCAACATTCTTGCATAATTCTCTCAGTCAACAACAACAAGGTAATTCTGTAAATATAAAAATACGTCAAATTAATTTACCCAAGTTCTCGGGAAATTATGTAGAGTGTATAAGTTTTAATGATTTATTTAAATCAGTTGTGCATGATTCAAATCAATTATCAGATGTTCAAAAGCTTCACTATCTTATGTCAAGACTACATAGTGAAGCATCACAGATGTTAAGTTGACTTACGATAACCGATGCTAATTATAAAAAGGCATGGGACGCGTTAAAATCTAGGTACAAAGACAAACATTTCACTATTAATGAAATAATGCAATAAAGTGCATCACTCGCTATTGCATCGTGACGCTGATCTTAGTTTTAATAATAGTGATCATTTAAATTTCAAGTCTGAAAATATTCCAGAGACAAAACACGTGTCTCATCTTTCTCATAAAGGAACACGACGTCGTCGTTCTGCCATGATTGGTACTGCTCGAGTTCTATTAAAAGGTTTAAATTAACGCTCTCAAATTGTGAGAGCAATGATTGATCCTTGTTCAGATGAGTCAAGTGATCCCCATGCTGATGCGAAGTTAATGTATAAACTTCACTACCATGTTATCAGAGATAGCTCAACTACAATGCGTTTGCGCGTAGACTTCAACGCCTTCAGTTTAACGACTAACAGCACGAGTTTCATTTCTCACATGCTTGTAGGGCCAAAATTACAATCGGATCTTCCTACAATTATAATGCGATGACGCATGTACGAAGTCGCAACATGTGACGATATATCTAAGACTTATCGCCAAATTCTTATAGATCGACGTGATGTTGATTATCAAAGGATTATCCACCGCGATAATCCCGATTTTTAGCCGCAGTCATTCCGATTAGGTGCAACATACGGAACTGCAACTGCTCCATATCTTGCTTTGAAAATAATCAAACAACTCGCTCATGATGAAGCCTGCATTTATCCCTTAGGTTCAAAAATTGCCAGGTCAAGTAATTTTTCATCATTATGTGCAGACCAATCTAGCAATCAAATGGCATTAAAACCTTATGATGATTCAGAGAAATGTATCATTCGTGTCTTAGTACTCTAATGGAATCCTATGCTTGATCAATTAAAAATCCGCACCTATATCAAGGTTCAAAATATCTACACATCTTGAGTTGCTCCTTTGAAATAACTCAGCGCTCTCCGCATGGAATTATGTGCAGCATTGTTATCTACATAAGCGATGCAGTATGTTCAAACTGCGTTACATTTAGAGTCTGCTTCAACGTATCTTTGGTCAGACTCAAGAATTGTTCTTGTTTGGCTTGAAAAGTCAGAGGCGAAATGGGCCATTTTTGTCGCTAATTGGGTGTCTGAAATAGTCACTCGCCTTCCAAAGCTTCATGGCATCATGTGCTCACTGCTCATAATCCTGCGGATTGCGCATCACGTGAGATTTCTCCGACTTAAATAACGTCAAATACACTTTGGCGGAATGGCCCAAACTGGTTGGTCCAATCTCCTGAAAATTGGCCTGATGATTTTGAGTTGTCTAAAAAGGACATGGCTTATACAGAATGACGTGAGATTAAAGATGTTCTCACGGTCATCGTAAATTCCAATATATCAGACAAATCTCTCCGACTTTACGAGAGAAACTACATATAATCCAATTAAAACAAACAGAAAAAAGATTGAAGTTTTAAAAAAACATTGTTTTTATTTCCAACGTTTCCGCTCTCAATGCGGGCCTTCATCAGGAAAGTGTCCCTCTCTGAAATGAATAGTGTTTTTTATAATAAATTAAAACTAAAATACAAATAACCTACTGAGTATCATACATATTTTTTTGTTATTACCTGTCGTTAAATTACATAGTGTCAAAAAAGATATATTTGAGAGACAAAGATCTTTAAATATAATAAATTTCAATAAAGTAAAGCTTTAACGCTCATGTCGAAAAAAACATAAGTTATTTTAAAAGATAGGAACCTCAAAAAAATTTCTCATTGGCTCAAATCAATTAGATTACTTTTTTAAAGGAAAAAAATTCGAAATCATTATTAGGACGATGACAAAACAAGACATTGAACTGACATTGATATTGATACTATAGATGATACTAAATGGACAATACTGAACAGGTCAAATTTTGGTTAAACCACAGATGAGAAAAGCGGGTCATAGCTCATGGATTCAAAATTGCGAATAATTTTTTATTTTTTATTCTAATATTAAGTTTAATGTATAATGAATTGATACATCTGGTTAATATTCAATACTTCAGTCTGAAGACTGATTGAAATTTTCGTAATTTTTGTTATAAAAATAGATTCAATAATTCGCCGTATATAACTGTTTTGATCTCTTGCTAAAATTATAATGTTATTAAAATCCAAATTAAAAAAATGGTGAAAATTCCATGAATGTTGAGACAAACCTGTGTTTAAATTTCCGATTTCGCAATCTGTTTTACGTTCTGCAACTCTTGTTGTTAATCTTCTACCAGTTTCCCCGATTTAGACTTTATTGCAACCAGTACATTTTATTAAGTATATGACACCTGATAAATTTTCATTCTTTTCGGAATTTTTTTGATTCAAAACGAAATTATACAGAGTGTGGTTATATTTAAAATAAACGTTAATGTAAAATTTATTTAAAGACCATCTTTGTCCTTCAGAAAGGCCTTGATCATTAGGTAATATAAGGTAACCTTTAGATCTATTTTTTTTTTGTATTTTTCTAACCATTTTTTATGCTTATTATTTGTGTGTATACTATTGTAAATTCCACGACTTCTTTCTTTTATAATGCTTTCTATTAGCAGTAGTGGATAATTATTCTGCAATAAAGTAACTTTTAAATTATCTAAATTTTCTTGTCTACATTTTACATTACTTAATCGTATACATCTATCTACTAAACCTTTAATTAGACCAATTCTTCGACTGACCAAATGGCGAGAATCATGATTTAAATACCGTTCAGACTATGAGGGCTTTTTATACCAATGAGTTATCAAATCTCCTTCAGGCGTTTTAATAATCATCAAATCTAAATAATTTAAAGAATTGTCATTTTCAATTTCGTAAGTGAACTGGATAGAATCATCAATGCTGTTGAAAGTGTTTACTACATCTAAAATTTTATTGGTTGGTATAATCAAGAATACATCATCCACATACCATTTATATAAGATTGGTATAAAATGTAATTTTTCTAATGCTCTCCTTTCTATATCATCTAACACCAAGTTTGAAACAACGGGAGACAAGGGAGACCCCATCGGGCAAACTTACACTTGATTGTAGAATTGGTTGTTAAATGTGAACACTGTATTATTAAAAACAGTTTTAGTTGCTATTAAAATCTCGTTTTTTGATATTTTAGTTAAGTTACGATGTAAACAATTTTTCTTCTATACAGTCCAAAGCCAAATCTAACGGAATATTATTAAACATGGAAACAACGCCAAGAAAAACTGAAGAATGTTCAGTTACAGTTTTTCAAATATTGAGCTTTTGATCATCTTATTCTAGATTTTTAATACAATTGTCAATGTTTGCAACGATATTGTGTACGGGAATTTTATTAACGTCGAAAGGGCCACCTTCACTTCCTAGATCCAAGGTTTCAGTTTCATTATATTCTTTTAGATTATTTTTATATAAACCCCGTTCTTGTGAATTGAAAAAAGAGTGAATTGAATCTTATTTAATATATCTCAATAAACGATACTTTATGTAATTAGAATGATGAGCTAAATGATGAATATTTTCAATGGTGTTATTAACTTCACAATTTGAGCATTTACTTTGAAATATCAATTTAGTTTTTTGAAATTTACGTATAACTTTATAATGCAGAAATATTTTTGAATAAAAAAGATTCCGAAAAGATTCAAAATTTATCAGGTGTCATATAATTAATAATATACACTGATTGCAATAAAGTATACATCGGGGAAACCGGTAGAAGATTAATAACCAGAGTTTCAGAACATAAAAGAGATTGCGAAATGGGAAATTTAAACACAGATTTGTCTCAACATTCATGGAATTTTGACAATTTTTATTTTAATAACATTAGAATTTTAGCAAGAGCGAAAACACTTATACAAGGCGAATTATTGAATATGAACCAGATGTATCAATGCATTATACATTAAACTTAATATTAAAACATATAATTAACAAACAAAAATTTAATTCACAATTTTGAATCCATGAGCTATGGCGCGCTTTTTTCATCTGTGGTTCAATGAAAATTTGACCCGTTCATTATCGTCGATTTAGTATCATCTATAGCATCCATGGTAATGTCAGTTCAAGGTCTTCTTTTGCCATCGTACTAATAATTATTTGGAATTTTCTTCCTTTAAAAATGTAATCTAATTTGTTTGGAGCCGCTCCAAATTTTTTTTGAGTCTCCAATCTTGAAAATAACTTATGTTTTTTCGACATTCGAAAATTTGTCTGTGTCTATGCTCACCGGAATTCGGTGATCGAAGATCAAATATTTTCGGTGAGCCGAAGGAAAATACGAAAGGGCCGCTAGGTTCAACGAAATTTCGTGAGAGTAGACTAAATATTTTCGGAGTGCCCAGACACACTTCATTAACATTTTTATTGTGTTTGTTCAATTTTTGTTCAATATTAATGTATTCTAATGATATTATTAATATTTCTAATGATACAAATATACCTAACTGAAATTTATTTCATATTAAACTCATATTTGAGAATGCAATAATTGCATTCTATTATTAAATTATACTCGAAACTGTTAATACTTTTGTTTAAAACCTATTTTTGAGAGACAATGTGTTTGGTAGATTTAATAATAATGATTGATTGATACCGTGTAGACTGTGTAGTATGTATTATGTGTCGCGTGCTACTGACACGTCGAGAAATATATTATTTCGCCGTCTCTCACTAACGCTACGAATTGGTTCGATTCGAATACATTCGACTTTTACATGCTTGTTGGTTCACATTTCGAAGATGCATTGCGTTGATTCGAAAGTACTGTCTTGCAATAATGTCCAGTCGGTGAGAACAAACTTAAGGAATGGTTTATAATGTTACAAAAAAATTAATGAACGAAATTCATTCTTCTCACTGATATCCATAGTTTTTATATAAATTATGTTTGAATACATTTTTCTTTCATTTTATCAACAAAATTAAACGCACATACCTCTTCAAAATTTAATAAACTGTCACTAAAAAAAAGTCCAAAACTGATGATGTCCATAGATACTTTTCCTTCCCCACTGCACTGTGGGCCGAGTTAGAAGTCTCGATTCCACAGGAGTGAAAGCCCTCGAGCGGAAATATTCAAACCTGGATATCTGGGAAATTAAGGCCAATTCGATCAAAAGAAAAAAAATATTTATTTATTGGATTCTGATGTACTTTCACCATGTGAAGCATCAGCCAAATCAGTATTCCGCATCTGGCGACCTCTTCTTGTCCAATGTACACTGAGGTACATTTGTAAAGCGGCTTGCCTGACATTATCGTGAAGATAAGAGGTGGTAAACACTGTTATTTAGTCAGGGTGCGATTCAAACTTTAATTTGATGTTGTATTTTTGAATAAAATCGATGAGCATCGTAAATCTTTAAAAAAATGTACTCGAAGAATGGGTTGCCGACGGTAGCAGTCTGACAGTGAAGGTAGGGTTAATCAACTCGGATGCTTTCACTTCACTGATCATGATTTTGATACTTTAAAATAATGTTTTGGAGTACAATCGATCAGCTGAACATTTTACACTCGCCGCTCCACTTGCATCCTCAATTAATTGACTTATACCTCTTTGTTAAATAATGCTAAGTTTTTTTCAAAGTCAAAATCCTGTTTTAAACATTTGTCGATAGGTGTGCCAAATGCCTGTTCATCTCTCTCAATTCGCCTCTGTCTGTGCGAGAGTTTCTTTGGATTTGGCTTATGAATAACTTCGCCTGAAAACAATCAATTGAAGAAATTAATTCAATAATAATTATAGAATAATGATTGAAATTGGTGATTCGATACTATTTATCAATTTTATAAACAAATTAGATAAACAAATGCACGCTGTCGGAATTTATGGGCAAAGAAGAAATCTGTTTTTTTTTCTTCTAATTGTCTCTAAAATATATTTTCCAGTGATACTGCGTAATGACGTTTTACCATATGATATCGACGCTTCATTTCCATAACGCTCCACGTCGCATTTTTTCGCTGTATACATTCAGATTCTATGCGTATACACAGGACCTGAAGTTATATACCAACCCAACGACACGTGGAGCGGTAAGGAATGGAGACTTTGATATAATCTGTTTTTATTACTGAACATCACTAGCAACATGCTTTAAAAAAAATTAGAAGAAAAACAATTTCTTTCTCATTATAAATGCCGACGGTGTGCATTTTTAAAAAATAATTCGTTTATAAAAAGATAGAAGAAAATAGTTTTTTGTCTTCATTTCCTTTGAAGGGGAGTCGGTGGAAGAGATATGGGAGTATCTGAAAGTAAAAGTGAAAGGGTGTGTGCAAAAGAAGGGAAAGAGGAAACTGCGAAAAGGGAGGAGTGCGTAGAAATGAGGAAGAAGTTTAGGTTGATATGTAAGCAGAAACAGCAGGAAAAGGACAAAGATATGGAAAAGGAATTGAAAAGTGGAAAGACAGAAGGAGACGCGTGGAAGATAATAAGGAGGTTTAAGAAACGCAGGGTGGGAATAAGCGAGAAGATGGGAGTGAGGAATGGAGGGAGTTTTTTAAACATTCGTTTCAGAGCTCAGATTCACGGAAATGAGATAAGGAGAGTAGAACAAAGAGGGAGGTAGAGGGGAAGGAGTTGAATGACGAGGAGATGGAAGATCAGATAAGGAAGTTAAGAAAGTCAAAACCAACAGGGCTGGACGAGGCAGAGAACGAAGCATGGCTGTTTAGTACACAAGAGGTTAGGGAGTGGCTGAAGGGGGTAGTGAAGAATGTATAGAGTGGGGATGGATTCCCAGGAGGGTGGAGGAAGGGGTTGAGAGTGCCAATGTATAACAAAGGAGATAGTGATAGGCAGGAAAATTATAGAGGGATTACGCTAATGAATACGGCGTACAAAGTATACGCAATGGTGTTGGCGGATAGGCTGCGGACGGATGCTGAGGGGAAAGAAATATTGCCGGAGACGCAGGCGGGCTTTAGGGAGATCAGGACCACTATCGACAATATTTACGTGTTGCAGCATGTGGTGGATAGAGAATGAGCGAAGAAGGAGTTGAAAGTGTACGCGTTTTTTGTGGATCTCAAAGGCGTGTCCCCTTCGGTGGATAGTAGAAAGTTGTGGGAGACGATGGAGGAGAGGTGAGTGGAGAAAGGCCTGATTGAGAGGGTAAGGGAGGTATATGAAGAGACGAAAGATAAGGTGGAAAGAGGGGAGGGGACTTCGGAGGGTTTCTGGATGGATAGGGGGTTGATGCAAGGGTGTCTGCTTATTTCAACGCTTTTGCGATTTTAATCGCGGATATAGAAAGTGAGCTAGAGGCCGGAGTGGTAGGAGGAGTTAGAGTAGGTGGGTTTAGGATATGGTCACTCGCGTATGCAGATGACATAGGGTGGCTGGCAAAAAGAGAGGAGGCCTTAAAGCATATGATGAATAGATTGAGATGATACCTGGATAAGAATAGGTTAGAGCTGAATGCGTAAAAGTCCAAGATTACGGTAGTCAAAAAAGGAAGTGGAAGGGATAAGGCAGGGGAGTGGGAGAGGAAGGGAAAGGCGGTGCAGGAGGTGAAAGAGTTTGTCTACCTGGGCTTCCTGTTTCGGCGGTCATATAAAAGAGGATAGTCATATACAAGAAAGAGTGAGAAGGGCAAATGTGGTGATGAAGAAGGTGTGAGGGCTGGGAAAGAAGTTGTGTGTGGATGATTTTGGAAGGAGAATGAAATTATTCGGATCGCTAAAGATGACAGTGATCTTTTATAGAGTGAAGGTGTGGGGGTACAAGGACAGTAAGAAAGTTAA
Source organism: Andricus grossulariae (assembly GCA_011634705.1). Lineage (NCBI taxonomy): Eukaryota > Metazoa > Arthropoda > Insecta > Hymenoptera > Cynipidae > Andricus > Andricus grossulariae. Next base: position 261,734,716 of record JAABKJ010007545.1, read on the forward strand.
TAAGATACAGGTGATTATAAGAGGGAGACGGGCGTGTAAATATGAGTAGAAATTCTTCGAAGAGGGGGGAAGTAAGCTGGTTAGGGAGTGTAGGTGGGAGGCAGCGAAGAGGGGAGGGGGTGGGAATATGGAGGTTGAAAGAGAAAGGTATGCTAGAACGAATGGACTGCAGATGGATGAAGTGAGAAGGATGCACAAGGAAGACAGGAAGGTGTATGAGATGGTCAAGAAAGACGGCATGGTGAGAGAGAATGAAGCAGAGGAGAGAATAAGAGGGTCAAGGTTTAGCGGGAACTATGGGTGGGTACTCACAAGAGATAATGCGCAATATTTGTGTGAGAAAGGAGAGAAAGGAAGTCAGGAGCTTATAGCGAGAATGAGATGTGGTTGCATGGAAGGTTTTGATAGGTTCTGGCTTCCTAGGGAGAAGAGGATGTGTGAATTGTGCGGGAAGGGGCATCCAAGGGTAGAACACTGGTTGGAGAATTGCAAGGAGGTGGAAAGGAGTGGGACAGACATTGAGGTATTGGTGCATAGAAGGGGGGACAAAAGGGCAGTAGAATGGATGAAAGGTGTGTTGGGTAGGATGGAGAAGAAGATAAGGAAGGAGGAAGAGGAATGGAGAAGGAAACATTGTAAATAGGAGAGGACGTAGATATAAGTACATTGTGAAAATTGTAAATAATAGATAAGTATTAGGTGTTAGCCGCGGAGTCAGAGTTTGGCAATGCGAAGCAAAGCGAAAAAGTAGGGAAATTCGTGCGACGCGAAGCGAGGACAAGGCGATAAGAGCGATAGGTCTTAAAAATAAGGTGTGGATGGATTTGGGGTTGTAAGGTTTAATTTTAAGAAAATTCTTTCAAAAAATGGAAGTGTAAGCAAATCAAGTTTTCAAGGCAAGCAGGCCGAAAAATAAACGTTTATCTATCTATAAACAAATGCTCAGTGCCGCCATTTATAAGGAGGAAGAAATCGTTTCCCTATATATATATTCATATATACAGGGTGATTCTTTTATCTTTTGACATCAAAATATCTCAAGAAATACGCATTTAACGAAAAAAATGTATCTAATGAAAACATTTCATTTTCGAGGGGAGAAAACGAAGCCGCAAAAATATTTCCCCACACACATCACCCCCTGGGGTGCGAGAAGAGGGGGGGGGGGTAAACTCCAAAATTTAAAATGGGAACCTATATTTTGTATTACAGATTCATCAGCAGACGTGCAGTTAATGTGGTACGCTGGAGATTTTTAATTTTTTCAACCGTTAGCAGCCTTTGCGATTGATCTCAAACTTTCAAATATTTTTCCACATAATTCAAGGTATTTTTAGGCAAAAAACTGTGACTGTGCCTCAAGAATTTGCCATTTCAAAAAAAATCAGAAAAATTTGGAAATTTTTTTTTGATTCTTTCTTTTTGTCTAAAATTTCCAATAATTTTTTCCAAACATCCCTCCACTGGGACCCCTAACATATTTTTTCCCCATTGAATTCGGTTCAGCTGTTTACGAGGAAAAGATGTGTTTAGATTTTTTTACTCACCCCCGTAACTCCCATAAAAGTAATTTCTCAGACATAATCTACCGGGAAATTGAACCTCATATTAGTAACAACTCAGGGCGAAAATGTTGAACAGATTAGGCCAAGGGCAGCTTATACATGCTTAACCTGCTATGCCCTTTTGATTCTCCCTCATCCATCTCTCCCTCTTCTGTATTCTCCTCCTTGCGTCAGATAACACCCTATTTTGTCAACAATATGCTGATTGATTGCCAGCAGCTTTGAATTATTCAGTGTGTGATTCAAGATCCTCAGTTCTTGGGTGAACTTTCGAACCCTTTCCGTGAACGGCCTACCAGATGTTATGTAGTCAATCACACATTGAACACGGGACGCATTCTGACTAATAACTTGCAGCAGAGAATGCAAGAATAAATAAAAATATGACCTTCAAAGTTTTGACGCGAAATGCATAATTCAGATAGTAAGTAACCTTAAAGTTATTTACGCAAATTCGTCTCTCACAATTACGCAATATTCTAGAACATTCTATTAACTTAGCACGGACATAAACCACTTCAGTTGTGTAATGCAAACTTGGACTAATAACTTGCAGCAGAGAATGCAAGAATAAATAAAAATATGACCTTCAAAGTTTTGACGCGAAATGCATAATTGAGATAATAAGTAACCTTGAAATTGTTTATGCAAATTTGTCTCTCACAATTAGGCAATATTATTTTTTGTCGTCAAGAAGATTCTAGAAACTTAGCACGGACATAAACCACTTCAGCTACGTAATGCAAACTTTGACTAATAACTTGCATTAGAGAATGCAAGGACAAATAAAAATATGACCTTGCAAGTTTCGACGTGAAATGCTTAATTGAGATAATAAATAACCTTGAAGTTATTTACGCAAATTCGTCTCTCACAATTACGCAATATTCTAGAACATTCTATAAACTTAGCACGGACATGAACCACTTCAGCTGCGTAATAGAAACTCTAAACATTTCCGAAGTAAAAGTTTCTTATCGATTAGATTATTTATAAAAAAAACAGTAGGTAGAACATTTTATCTTCATATTGGATTACTTGATTAAAAATATCGTGTGTCACACGATTTTGTGCTTAATGGATAGGATCGTGCACGCTATACTTATCGCGTTTACGATCAAATTAGATGTTAAATTTCTCACATACTTTCCTTCATTCTCATTTAAAATAATTAATTGTATCTAAAGGAAGTTAAGAAAGTAGAAAAGAAGAATTAAGAATTCCAACAAACCTGTTTTAACTTAATAATCTGGTTTCATAAGCTGCGTGCTTCAAAACATTTTCAGTCGAGATAACTTTACTTGTTCTGTTTAAAAAGGCAATTTTCACCGAAGAGTTTTAAAGATACGAGACTTATTGTCCCCTGACACGAAAGTCCCGGGTATTAAGACGCTAAATATAATGAAAATATTTTAATTTATTGTTTGATAAAAAAAAAAGGATTAAAATTACAAGAATTCTGATTACACATACGGATATCAAGTTCAGACTTCATAATATTTCCTCTATTCCCCTTTTCATCCCTTTTTTAAATTCCTATTTTTCCTTGTTTTCTAGAAACTTTTCCGTTTTTTTGCTTGAATGTCAACTGAATTCTTAATAGAACCCAATAAGAAAGTCCAACTTTTCTTTGTTGAAAGTTAATTCTTTATTATTATTTTCTTCTTATTACTATTATTACATTTATGGTTAAGAATTCATCTCTTTAATTAAAACTTCTATTTGTTTAAAAATTAAATTATGTTTTTGTTCTTTTTTTATATTGAAAATTAATTTTTAAACGAAGAATTTAACTATTTAGTTAAAAATGAACTATTTATTGAAAATTAAACAGTTTTGTGGAAATTTCGTCTTTTTGACTTAAAAATGCAATTTTATTTGAAAATTTATCTTTTTGGTTTACAAATTTATTATTTTGGTAGAAAATGTAACTATTTGATTCAAATTTAAATTTTTGTTTTAAAACTCAATTATTAAATTTTCATTGAGAATTCATCTTTTTCGATGAAAGTTTTAACTAAAATTTTTTCTAATAAAAAATTACTAATTGGTTGAAAACTGTAATATTTTGTGAAATTTTCTTTTTTTGTATTAAAAATTATTTTTTTTTAATCTAAAAATGTAATTATTGATTTTTTAGTTGCTTATTGATCGTTTTTAGTTGAAAATTAAATTATTTGCTTGAAAATCTTCTTGGTTAAATTTTAAACTGCTTGATCGCAAAAAAATGTATGCTGTTGATGAAAATTCTTTTTTTTTATTGAAAATTCATTTTTGAAGGAAGAATTTAACTATTTAATTAAAAATGAACTATTTATTGAAAATTCAACAGTTTTGTGGAAGTTTCGTATTTTTGACTTGAAAATGCAATTTTATTTGAAAATTTATCTTTTTGGTTTAAAAATTTTATTATTTTGGTAGAAAATGTAACTATTTGATTCAAAATTAAATTTTTGTTTGAAAACTCAATTATTAAATTTTCATTTGGAACACATCTTTTTCGGTTAAAGTTTTAACTAAATAGTTGAAAATTGTAATATTTTGTGGAATTTTCTTTTTTTTATTAAAAATTCATTTTTCAAATCTAAAAATGTAATTATTGATTTTTTAGTTGGTTATTGATAGTTTTTAGTTGAAAATTGAATTATTTGATTGAAAATTCATGTATTTTGTTGAAAAGTCTTCTTTATTGGTAAAAAATTATAATTCTTGGTTGAAGTTTAAACTGTTTTAGCGCAAAAAAATTTTGTTTGTTGATGACAATTATTTTTTTTTATTGAAATTTAATTTTCTAAACGGAAAATGTAACTTTTTTATTTTTGGTTGAAAATGGATCGTTTTTAGTTTAAAAAATTCAACTATTTGGTTGAAAATGAATTATTCTAGTGAAAATTCAACTGTTTTATAGAAGATTCGTCTTTTTGACTTGGAAATGAATTTATTTTAATTCATCTTTTTGAGTCAAAAAAATCTATGATTTTGATAGAAAATTCAACTATTAGATTCAAAATAAAATTTTGGTTTGGAAATTCAACTATTGAATTTTTCATTCAGAATTCATCTTTTTCAGTTAAAGATTTAATCAATTTAATAAAAATAGAACTATTTTGTTGAAATCTCATTTTTTTGTTACAAATTAATTTATTAACTAAAAATTTAATTTTGCATTTTTGGTTACAAATTGATCGTTTTTAGTTTCAAATTAAATTATTTGGTTGTAAATTCATGCATTTTGTTGAAAATTCGTCGTCTTTTTTTAAACAATTAATCTTCTTGGTTGAAAATTCAACTAATTCGTTAAAATTTCAACTACTTTGTTAAAAATTCATATTATTAGTTGAAGCTTCATCTCTTTGGTTGAAAATTTGACTATTTTTTATTTATAGAGCTTTAAAATTTAAGATTCTCAATTGTGACTCTTCAAAATTGTAAAACTTTGTATTGTAAATATTTAAAATTGAAGAAGTTTTAATTTTGGAAATTTAAAACTAAAAATTGTGCAAGTTTTAAGTTTTTAAATTAAAAATTCTGTAATTTTGGGTATTTATATTCGAAATTTCTTCAATTTGGGAGATTTGGAATTAAGAACTTGACTTTTGGTCTTCAAAATCATCAAAACTTAAGAAATTTTATTTATAAATCTTTAAAATTGTACTGTTCCCAAAAAGCAGTCAAAATTATCATATAAAAGCCGATATACCTATTTTAATATTTATTTATATTATAGTATTCTTTTTATAGTCTTTAGTTGTGAAAAAACTCCTCTCTAGCTGCGCTGGGATTCGAACTGTAGATCCGGGTTCGAATCCCAGCGGAGCAAGAGAGGAATTTTTTTCACAACTAAATATTATAACTATTTGGATAAAAAAATTATTTCACTACGCTAGTCAACAAAAGAACATAAAAACTAAATTATGTTTTAAAATAATTATTTTTGAAGCATTTGTATGCTAAATTGCATCAAAAACTAAAACTTTGAGCAGGAAACTTTGATCAAAGGATTACAATGTATAGATAACGGACAACAATATATAGATGTTGGTTTCCTGTTCTTCAAGTAGTTATGTAGGACGCAATCTAATTTCAAGATTCTTGGTGTTATCAGCGTTCCCTCTTCTCCTCCAGGACTTTGATATTCAGCCCTAAAGACGGCCAATGTAGTCACTTGTGAGGGTATATTCGATCAAGCCATGCAAAGTTCAGTTTAAATTTATAAACATTTTATTTGAATGAACCTCAAGCTGAAAAGCATTACAATTGTAAATTCCGAATTGAAGGAAACTCGGGAGAATATAATTTGAGAGAAATCCTGCTTGATAAGATAAAAAGCATCAGGTTAAGTTAGTGCGGTACAACAACCTAAAATAGGCAAAGCTCAGCTCAGTTGTGCCGAATTTACATGAATAAGCAATATTCCTTGCTGAGTGCTCGAGCAACCTGAATGTTTACACCAATCTCTACAGCATGAGGGTGATGTCAAACTGCCGGGACGATCGGAGAAGACAATTCCTCTGAACACGATACATGCAGAATGTAGATCCGTATATCACATGTGCAACTGAAAAGCAATTTCTCTCAAAACAGCAAAATACATACATTTTCATTTGTATTTCTTGCAAATGTAGGAGTCAATTTTATCAAAAAAGAATCAATTACAGCAAAAACATAAATATATCATTAAAATATAATGTATTAGCTTCGCCATTTTGAATTTTCAAATCTTGTCATCAAATTTGAAGTCAGCGACCCCAAAAACCCCCTTATACGAAGTTTCATACAAATATGAAATTTTTTGAAATTTTAGCTGCCATATTGGATCTTCCATTTAAAATTTCAAAATTCTGACGTTACATTTCTAGTCAGCGACCCCAAAACCCCATTAATACGAAGTTTCATACAGATATGAAAACATTTGAAATTTTAGCTGCCATATTGGATCCTCCATTTTGAATTTTCAAATTTTGACATCAAATTCGAAGTCAGCGACCCAAAAAAAACCTTATACGAAGTTTCATACAGATATGAAATATCTGGATATATTGGATCTTCCATTTAAAATTTCACAATTCTGACGTTAAATTCGACGTTACATTTCTAGTCAGCGACCCCAAAAACCCATTAATATGAAGTTTCATATAAATATGAAAACATTTGAAACTTTAGCTACCACATTGGATCTTCCATTTTGAATTTCAAAATTCTGACGTTAAATTCGAAGTCAGCGAGCCAAAAAACCCCTTATACGAAATTTCTTACAAATTTGAAAAAATTTTAAACTTTAGCTACCATATTGGATCTTCCATTTTGAATTTCAGAATTCTGACGTTAAATTCGAAGTCAGCGACCCCAAAAGCACCTTACACGAAATTTCATACAAATTTGAAAAATTTGAATCTTTAGCTACCATATTGGATCTTCCATTTCGAATTTCAAAATTCTGACGTTAAATTCGAAGTCAGCGAGCCCAAAAACCCTCCTATATAAAGTTGCATACAAATATGAAAAAAATTTGACATTTTTGCCGCCATATTGGATACTCCATTTTGAATTTCAGAATTCTGACGTTAAATTCGAAGTCAGCGACCCCAAAAACCCCTTTGTACTAAGTTTCATACAAATATGAAAACTTTTGACATTTTAGCGCCATATTGGATCCTCGATTCTGAATTTGAAAATTAAAAAATTTAATTTGAAGTCACTGGCCCCAAAAACGACCTTATAGCGAGTTTCGTACAAATATTTAAAATGTTGAAACTTCAGCCGCCATATTGGATCCGCTATTTCGAATTTTCAAATGTTCATATCTAATTCGAAGTCAGCGACCCCTAAAACCCCCTTATACGAAGTTTCATACAAATATGAAAAAATTTGAAATATGGCCGCTATATTGAATCCGCCATGTTGAATTTTTCAATTTTAACATCAAATTCGTTGTCAGCGACCCCAAGATCTCCGTTACACAAAGTTTCATAGAAATAGGTAAAAAAATCATTTTGGCCGCCATATTGGATCCGCTGTTTTGGATTTTCAAATTTTGTACATTAAATTCGAAGTCAGCGATCTCAAAAACCCCCTCATGTTAAATTTCATACAATTATGTACTAATTTTAAAATTTTGGCCGCCAAATTGGATCCTCCATTGAGCATTTTCAAATTTTTGCATAAAATTCGAACTCATAGATCCCAAAAACCGCCTTTTATCGAGGTTTATGTAAATATGTAAAAAGTATGAAATTTTGGCTGCCATATTGGATCATACATGTTGAATTTTTTAATTTTCACATCAAATTCGAAGTCAGCGACCCCAAAATCCCCGTTACACCAAGTTTCATACAAATATGTAAAAAGTCATTTTTGCTGCCATATTGGATCCGCTGTTTCGTATTTTCAAATGTTGTACATTAAATTCAAAGTCAGCGATCCCAAAAACCCCCTCATGTTAAGTTTCATACAATTATCTCCTAAATTAAAAATTTTAGCTGCCATATTGGATCCTGCATTGTGCATTTTCCAAGTTTTGCATCAAATTCGAACTCATAGATCCCAATAACCGCCTTTTATCGAGGTTTATGTAAATATGTAAACAGTATGAAATTTTGACTGTCATATTGTATTCTACATATTGAAATTGTTAATTTTCACATCAAATTTGAAGTCAGCGACCCGAAAATCCCCGTTACACCAAGTTTCATGCAAGTATGTAAAAAAAGTCATTTTTGCTGCCATATTGGATCCGCTGTTTCGAAATTTCAAATTTTGCACATTAAATTCGAAGTCAGCGACCCCAAAAACACCCTCATGTTAAATTTCATACAATTATGTACTAATTTTTAAATTTTGACCGCCATATTGGATCCTCCATTGTGCATTTTCAAAGTTTTGCGTCAAATTCGAACTTATAGATCCCAAAAACCGCCTTATATCGAGTTTTATGTAAATATGTAAAAAGTGTGAAATTTTGGCCGCCATATTGGATCCGACATGTTGAATTTTCATGTTTTGGCATCAAGTTCGAAATCGACGACCACAAAAACTTCCTTATGCCATGGTTTATTCAAATGTGTAAAAAATTTTGAAATTTTGGCTGCCATATTGGATTCGCCATTTTGAATTTTGAAGTTTTTATATCAAATTCAATGTCAGCGACCCCGAAATCCCCTCATACCAAGTTTCATACAAATATGTAAAAAATGTGAAATTTTGGCCGCCAAATAGGATTCTTAATGACGAATTTTCGAATTTTGACATCGAATTTATAACCGAGATTATATCTCTTTTTGAATAAATATTTTATTTTGTGTTTCAGGTGAGTTTCCTTTGCGGTTAAACGTATACGATCTACTGGTAAGCTTTTTAAAAATTTTAAGAGAAAAGTGAAAAAGATTTCGAAAGATTCGAAATGATTTCCCAAACTTTTGAAACAGAATGTAGAAAATTTTAAAGTAAAATTTTTTCAATTTTCCAATGTTAAACATTTTCAGAAAAAGTTCGTATATTCAAGAGAGAACAAAACTTTTCTAGAGTTTTATTGGAAAATTCTAAAAAAAATGTATTTTGAATAATTAATTTAAAGAGAATGTTTAAAAAGATTTTTAAAGAAATTCAAAGGATTTCAAAAGATTTCCAAAATTGTCGAAAAAAAATCTGGAAGATTTTTAAGCAATTTCTTTAAATTTTGCGGAATTAGAAAAATTGATATCATTTAAGAATATACCTGCTTAGAAGTTTAAAAAAATGTTTAAAATAATTTTAAATTTGAATATATTTCAAAAACATTAAAATGTAAATATTTTAAAAGATTTTGAATTCAAATTTTGAAGCTTTTCAAGGATTTTTTCAGATTTCGAACAACAAAATTAGAAGCTTTTTAAGAATTTTGAAAAGTTTCAAGAGAATAAAAAAATTTCCCGAAATTCCTAGGAAAATTTTAAATAATTATTATTTTGAAAAATTTATCTTAAAAGAATATTTAAAAAGACTTTAAAACATTTCAAAATATTTTCAAAATTGTTTTGAAAAATTCCAAGAATTTAAGGAATTTTTTTTTAATTTGGCAGCATTTTTTTTAATTTTCTAGAAAAATGCGAATTATTTTGAAGATATTTAAAAGCTTAGAAACACTTTCAAATATATATTTTAAAATTAAAAGAGATTTCAGAAAAAAAATTTGAAGTTTTTTAATGATGCTGAAAAGTTGTAAGATAATAAACAAATATTCTTAAGAAATGACCTGGAATTTCAATTTTAAACTTGGATTTTCATAGTTCGAACCTTTTTAAAGAAATTTATCTTGTAATCTCTGAAGTAATCGAAAATTAGAAAAATGATTTTTTCTTTACGTACGGTAATCCAAAATTGATCTTAATTAAGCTGACCTGGAAAATTAACCTATTTTAACCTCTAAAAACCTGGAAATGGCCTGGAATTTAAAGTCTTTCCATGAATCGCTACCCTGATGAAGTTTTTCGGCCATCCTGGTCAGGGGAAAAGTGTAACCTTCACCCTTTGAGGAATGAACCACCCTATTGTTACAGTTAACAGAAACAGGAATATGCCGCTGATGTTTCTTCCTGTCGAGACATTGACATTCCTGTGTACAATGTACAATGCTTTGGCGGACAGAGGACGGTACAAGAGAAATGGACTCTGTTGATAATGGATGTTTACCGACAAAGTCACGCATGATCTTTGCCCTCTGTCCTTTGTTTGATGATGTACATTCCCTTTAGATTTAGAATAGGGAGTATCTGCGGCAACATATCGCCGATGAGCTCTGCTAATGTGCTTTAAATCGGCCCAATAATTATTTCAATTGAAAGCACGTTCTCAAAAATCGATTGCAAATGCCTTGAATTCATTATACTATTAGCAATAGTAGAAATCTAGAAAAAAAAGAGAAAAAAAAACTTTCTTACCATTCGACGCCCAGCCGCCCAGCATGACGCACCCTGCTAGCTTGCCTTGGGCTCACCACACTATTGACACTTTTTTTTACCGATGCCAAATTCATTGTAACTTGGGGGCTCTAAACTTGTGCCGATAAATTTTGAGGAAACCATACGTACTAGAAAACTTTCTTACCATCCGACGCCCTCCCGCTATCTGTAAAAAACTCAACTCTTTCAAACCAGAAAAAGCTAGCATGATGCACGCTGCTAAGTTGCCTTGGACTCACTACACTATTGACACTTTTTTTTACCTATGTCAAATTCATTGTAACTTTGGGGCTCTGACCTTGTACCGAAAAAATGTAGAGTAAATTATAGGTACTAGAAAACTTTCTCACCATCCGACACCCAGCCGCTATCTGTAAAAACTCGACTCTTCCAATCCAGAAAAAGCTACCATGACGCACGCTGCTAGGTTGCCTTGAACTCACCACACTATTGACACTTTTTTTTACCGATGTCAAATTCATTGTGACTTGAGGACCCTGAGCTTGTGCCGAAAAAATTTTGAGGAAACTTAAGTTACTAGAAAACTTTCTTACCATCCGACGCTCAGCCGCTATCTGTAAAACAGTCGATTAGGTTGCTTTGGGTTCACCACACTATTGACACTTTTTTTACCGATGTCAAGTTCATTGTAACTTGAGGACTCTAAACTTGTGCCGAAAAAAATTTTGAGGAAACTTAAGTTACTAGAAAACTTTCTTACCATCCGACGCCCAGCCGCTGTCTGTAAGCACTCAACTCCTCCAAACCAGAAAGTGCTAGAAAGACTCACCCTGCTAGGTTGCGTTCGCCAGTGTATTAAAATTGCACTTTTTTAATTTTAAAACAAAATAGAAACAATTTTCCTAAAAAATTGCGTTGACATTGCTTAGAAATTAATATTGAGAATACATAAGCACACAAATTAGATCTAAAATATCTAAATATTCAATCCTTTGGCCGTAAAATCTGATCCCGCAAAACGGAATTAAAATAAATCCCCTTAAGATTCCTACCTTACCGACTTCGAGAATATTCTGCAGCTGAAATGGTTTATGTCCGTGCTAAGTTTTAATTCTGAGAGACGAATTTGCATAAACAATTTCAATGTTATTTATTATCTCAATTAAGCATATATTAAGGATATGTTAGTTCAAATTTAATTAAATTAAATTTTAGTTTATATTTTTCTCAAAAATGAAATAGGTAAATTTCATTCAGAAAAATTAGTTTTCTACAAAATTTTTTGGTACCATTTACTTTTGGTTGAAAAGTCTACTATTACATTTTTCATTCAGAATTTATCTCGTTTGGGTAAGAATTTAATTCTTTTGTTGAAAATTTAACTATTTTGTTAAAAATTGACTTCTTTGGTTGAAAATTCAACTATTTTGTTAAAAATTCATTTTTTCTAGGATTTACTTCTTGGGTTGAATTTGAACTACTTTTTTAAAATTCGTTTTTTTTTTGTTGCTGAAAATTAATCTTCTTTATTGAAGAATGATCTTTTTGGTTGAAAATTAATGTATTTTGTTTGATTTTTTTTTGTAGAAAATTAATTTTCTCGGTTGAAGAATTATTTTTTATAACTTTAATATTGAACTATTTGGTTAAAAATACTTTTTTCAAAATTTGTCTTTTTAGGTAAAAAATTGATCTTCTTTGTTGAAAAATGATCTTTTTGGTTGAAAATTCATGTCTTTTGTTGAAATTTTTTTTGTGATAAAAAATTAATTTTCTTGGTTGAAAATACAGCTGTTTGGTTAAATATTTAACTATTTTGTGAAAAATCTAACTATTTCTTTGAAAATTTTATTATTTTTTTGAAAATTTATTTATTTTCTTGAAAAGTCATATTCTTTGATCGAAAATTCAACTATTTTGTTTAGCATGCATCTTTTTGTTAAAAAGATAATTTTTTGGTAAGGAAGTCATCTTTCTGGTTTAAAAATGAAATTTTTGTTAAAAATTTCAACTTTTCCGGATTGAAAATTAAACTGTTTTCTAGATCATTCGTATGTTTTAGTAGAAAATCTTTTTTATCTGAAAATTCAACTACTTTGTTGAAAATGCAGCATATTTCGACTTGAAACTTTAGGAATTTAAAAAATATTTTTTGGCCACCCATAATATTTTTTTGAAACAAAAACTGGTTAAAGGTGATATCTCATGAACTGTTAGAGATAAAATGTTCTTCTTTAAAACTGAAAATTGGTTTAGGCTATGCTTGCTATCGTTTATAACTGATTTTAAATCTAAATTGAAAACTTTTTTTCTTCTCAAATGCCGTGATTACATTACCATCGTAGAATTTATACTTCGCGTTCCTAGACTAATTTGATAACTCGATTTCCAATTTTATACGATTAAAATTCTCTAGAGAGAGAGAGAGAGAGAGAGAAGCAGTTCGCAGTATGAACAAATCGAATTAGATTATAAATTCTTGATGATTATCTATTTAAAGAGGCGTCTAGTTGCAGTTTGCTAATGACGTATAAACTGCTAAATTTATTATAGATTCCGTACGCGTTGACAGGATACACATTCTCTCAATGCAGGTATTCCAGAGCTGCGCATTTCAGCCGTGACACGATAATGAAGGGGGTAGTTAGCTAAGATCCTTATTTTCTAAGGGTGGGGCTCCAGGTTTCTCACGAGGCCATGCGTGACGAATTACGATCGTATTAGTACATCTTCCTTTCTTTAAGTACTTTGGTCACAATCCCCAGATATAACTTTTTTACATATTTACATTTGTACTCAATAATACCAGTGGGTGGTGCCCATTTGATTGCCGTTTACCTGGTTGCTCTACCCCCTCTACCCAACTTCCCGTCGCGTAAGTAGACCTCGATCAAATGGGCACTGTCCATACCAGGGATCAGAGGCCATCCCCTTTTTTAATGTGATTCACTTTTTTTCATTTAATTTTAAAAATCCTGTAAAACACCTAAAATGGTACTAGAAAACTTTCTTACCATCCGACGCCCCGCCGTTCACATTAAAAACGCGACTCTTCCAAACCAGAAAAAGCTAGCATGCACCCTTTTTCCCTTCAATTTGAACAATCCCTCAAAACACCTAAAATGGTACTAGAAAACTTTCTTACCATCCGACGCCCCGCCGCTCACATTAAAAACTCGAATTTTACAAATCAGAAAAAGCTAGCACGCATCCTTTTTCCTTATCAATTTGAACAATCCCTCAAAACACTTATAATGGTACTAGAAAACTTTCTTACCATCCGACGCCCCGCCGCTTGCATTAAAAACTCGACTTTTCCAAACCAGAAAAAGCTAGCACACACCCTTTTACCCCTTCAATTTGAAAAATCTCTAAAAACACCTTAAATGGAGAATTCTGATCCAATCCTTGCTTTAATTAAGAAAAAGGTACTTAGACAACTTTCTTACCATCCGACGCCCCGCCGCTCACATTAAAAACTCGAATCTTCCAAACCAGAAAAAGCTAGCATCACGCACCCTTATTTCTCCTTCAATTTGAACAATCCTTCAAAACAACTATAATGGTACTAGAAAACTTTCTTAGCAAACGACCCCTCCCCCACTCACATTAAAAACTCGACTCTTCCAAACCAGAAATAGATAGCACGCACAATTTCTCCCCTTCGATTTGAAAACTCCCTCAAAACACCTAAAATGGAGAATTTTGATCCAATCCTTGCTTTAGTTGAGAAAACCATTGGTACTAGAAAACTTTATTACCACCTGACGCCCCGCCGCTCACATTAAAAACTCAAATCTTCCAAACCAGTAAAAGCTGGCATCACGCACCCTTATTTCTCCTTCAATTTCAACAATCCTTCAGAACACCTAAAATGGTACTAGAAAACTTTTTTACCATCCGACGCCCACCCGCTCACATTAAAAAATCGTCTCTTCCAAATCAGAAAAAGACAGCATGACACACTCTGCCAAATTGCCTTTGCCAAACAGAAATTCAAGACATTAGAAAACAAGAGACTTTGCATTTTTTTGTTCAGCATCATTCTTTAATAATAAATAAAATCCTCCTTTTTTAGGAATTATGGTAACTGAACTACCCATACCAGGGATCATAGGCCATCCCCTTTTTTAATTTAATTCCCTTTTTGAGATGGAGGGGCTCCAAACCTATTAGTGCCCCCAGTGTCGTCGCGGGTGTCGACTTCAAGGACCCAGCGATGCCTCTCAAAATCAGTCTGCTGGTCCTGTCCAGTCGAGACCTTACAGTGGACAGCTTGACCCTGCTCCAAAATACCACCGCCACATAGGTTAGCCTCGGTCGCAAGATCGCTGTGTAGATCCACATAAGTGTCTCCGGTTGCAAGCCCCAGCTTTTCCCTATGTCTCTCCTGCAGAGCCATAGAGTCGCTACTAGCTTATTGCACTTGTTTTCCAGGTGCTCGTTCCATAACAGTTTTGTATTCAGCATGACTCCATGAATCCAATATCATCAGTGCTTGCTGCATAACCCCAAAGAGCGCATCCAGATGCTGGCCGCGCACGAAAACCAGTATATCGTCCGCAGTCTATGACATGGTGGCCCTGACTCGAGAGAAGATAAAGCAGTTCATCCACTACAAAGCACCACAGCAAGGCCGATAAAACTCCTCCCTGCAAACATCCCGAATCAACTGCTCCACATGAAGCGGTATAAGCCTTAGTCTTCGTTAAATTCCTGCTGGTCAACATGTAGCACGTCCATTCCAAGACTGCAATAGGCACACCATATGCGATCATGACCGCCCTGATCACCTCTCCAGAGGTGTTATTGGAGGCTCCTTCGATGACCATAAAGGTTCCAACTGCAAGGCGTTTCTCCTTCAGTCGTCCTTCAATTAGGTTGACTGCTAAGCTCAGGGCCGTCTCCGTCGAGTGACAAGCCCTATAGGCGTGTTGCTCCTTCTGAAGTTGCTTTCTTGACAAGATCTTATCGCGGATATATCTATCCACAAGTCTTTCCACTATTTCTGGTAGAGAAGATGTTAGGCTGATGGGACGGAAATCCTTAGGTAAGGTATAACCTATCCTACCTGCTTTCTGAATAAAGACTACTCTTGGAGCCCTTTATGCCGCCGGGACATGCCCCAACATCAGACTAGCCTTGGCGAGTCTCACTAGCGGCCCCATGATGATCTTTTCAGCCCTCTGCAAGAGGAATAGATATATGCCAACTGGGCCAGAAGACTTGTAAGGACTGAAGGACTTCAGGGCCTACCTGACACTGGTCAAGGTGACAATCTCGTTGGCTAGCCACCGTTTCGGGCCCAGCTGGGCCGCAGGAAACATTGTTTGCCTCGAAGGTGTCGTTCTCTTTCCTTCAAACCTTCAAAAGTCCCAGAAATATGCCTTAATTAGGTGAACCAAGGTATCCCCGTCTGAATCTGAGTACCTTTCGGGATTTCGAGAAAGCAGCTTTTCCAGTCTAGCCACCTCAACTCCCTTCTCGATGTCTGTGTGAAAGTTGGTTCAGCTCTCTTGATTTGCCTTACCTATTGCACCCCTGTGTTCATCCCTCATAGTTGTGAAAGAGGTCCATAGTTTCTTTCGTTTTTCCAGTACTGGCTCGTGTAAACCTCTCTCTGGTTTTCCTGCGAAGCTTTTCGAGTTTCACATTCAAACAGTGTGTCTCTCCAGCCTTTCTGATACTTGTAGGTCGACAATCACTTTTATAAGTATCTTTTATGGCTTCCGTAAAAATTTTGGCTGCCATCTCCAGTGTATCCACGTCTCGAATTAACCTGAGACCTCTGAAAGTGCACATCTTATTTCCATGGAAAACTAATCTCAGTCCGTTCATCTTGGATTTCTGACCAATTTAGGGCCAGTCGGTATAATGGATTCCAACACGAATTTATCTGTGAGTGATCTGAGAGAGTATGTTCATCTGTAACTCTCCACTTCTTGATATTATCTCCAAAGCTACTGGTACAGAGAGTGATGTCAATGACTTCCTCCCTGACCGAGTTACAAAACGTTGTCGTGTTCCCTGTGTTAAGATTATTTAAATCAGTGGTGATTAGGTATTTCAGAACGTCATTACCTCTTGAGATGGTGTCTGTACTGCCCCACAAAGTGTAGTGGAAATTAGCATTGCATCCCAGCAGAAGAGGAATATTCCTTACCTTGCAATATTCCACTAGTGTACGTACCTCCAATGGTGGGTTGGTATCGCTGTCATAAGGAAAAAAGTCGATTACAGAGATAGCCTCCCTATTCCTTCGAGATCCGCGGCTGTCACCATCAGGTCTGTCGAATATATCTCAAGCAGCGGGACATTGTTAACGCCCTTTGCGAGAATGCACGCCCTTGGTTTAGCCGGCTTGGGGTCCATGTAAGAAAAAAGAACAGCCCCCCCTAATCCCCTTATGGTATCTCGAACTTACCAAGCTCCTTGGTTAAACCAGGAGCAGTTGTTTAGGTCTGCTCCCGATCTTCCTGTGTCCCAACAGGCTCCTTCTGTCCCTTGCCGGCAACCCTAAAGTGGACCTGTCCAAAGTGAGAGAAGGGCCTGTTGTTTAGGGCCGCAAGAGCCCTCGTCTGAGATTCAGGAATCTGCACAGCTAGGAGTTGCCGGGTGCCTCCTACTGCGTACTCTTCCTGAGGCCTATCGTGCCTGATGACTCGCCAGGACGCTGTCTTAAGTGAGGAATTGAATCCCTCCAACCACCGGAGTACCTCAAAAGGGTCTTCCAATTCACTTGAGAACCACCATCGCCTGGGTGTTAGTTCTCTGAGCGGCCGTCAGTCCAGCTCCCGACGAATCTCTGTTGCGACGCGTCGCCGCAGCTGACGAACGACGCCTTGTGCCTCTTCAAAGCCTTAGCTACCCCCGGTGAGGCGTCTTTGAAGCTCCTACCTCTCTTCTGGGCCTCAGTGCTGAATGTCAACCCTGTAGCCTTCTTTTCAGGAAACCGTTGATGCATTTCTTCTTTTTGGGGAACTGATTGGCCTCTTCCATTACCATAGCCTCGTTCAGAGAGACCATCGATCTCCAGCTCCTGAGGGAGCAGGGGGCACAGCAGCCACCTGGAGTTGGTTGTCGGAGAGACAGATGGGGAGAAAAGGGTTATGTTAGACTCGTTAGGGCACAACCCCTCTACGCCTCCGCATGCAGGGGTAAGACAAGTCACTCATGGAGGTCGTCCGGTGTCCCCGAGAGGCCGCTAGGACACCTTCGTAACCCATAGGTGCCAAAATACCAGGAGTACGATCACTCTACACCCATGACTTAGGGTGGTGGTCACATTGAGTGTGACACCAAATGTTCAAGTAGCCACTTGCAGGCCACACTAACAAACGGAGGGCTGTTTCTTGGTCGCTATGCTGGCCGCAGAACATTTCTGTCCCGATTTCAAAGCTGTAAATCGGTCCGAGAGGGGCCTTGACCCAGGGATCCAGAAGGCCCGTGTTAGCTAGGCTCTTTCATCCTTCTACCATACCGTAATCACACATACAGCAGAGCCCGTTTATATGGATCCTTTTCCTCTCACTCAGGAGAGCCCCTTTATAGGGATCCTTTCATTCATATCCATATCATTTCATTCATATCCATACACATAAAAATGTGCATTTTTCTAGAAATAGTCAATGCAACTTCAGCTTCTGATTTTGGATCTTGGAAGCAAGAAGAAGAAGAAAATATTCTATATTCATTATGAGGGTATAATTTTATGACTTTCTAATTGTTTTATATTTTCTTGTGATCATGTGATAGTCGAAGAATTCCGTCCATAGAAAAAAAAATGCTTTCTTCAAGGCATATACATTTTTCTCTTCGTTCAGAGTTTTATATATGAGACAGAAAAATATATGGAAAGCGATTTTCATCTCTGTTCATGCACATTTTGTAATGTTTAATTATTCCGATGGTTCAATGGGGAGCAAGTATAGAAAATATAGCAGCAACTAATCGTGTGACTTCATACGCAGTTTGTCGAAAATCAGTTTGCTTTTTTATTTCTTTGTCATTGAAATTATTTTAAGAAAAACAATGAAGATTAATTTTTCCATTTTACTCTTCACGTTCCTGTATTTTCTTTATTTCAAGGGTAAGTTTAATGTAATATTATCATTGTGATTTATAACAAATATTACGTATGGCTTCAAACATGTTTACTGAAAAGTATCCAGTTAAATTTGTATATTCCTAAAATTTTCAATTATCCAAGTTCACTCAATTGCACAATACAGAGAATGTAAGAAAAATGGTCAAATTTCAAATACTATGACAATAAATTCTGTTATTTTAAACAAATATTTAAAGTCTTGACATAATAATTGTGCTAGTGATTGGAAGCTTTCTAATTCTTTCTTCTAATTCTAAAACCTTCAAATTTAGACACTATCTTTGAAAAAAACATTCAAAATTGCACAATAAACATTGTGATGAACAATTACACAATACCTTTTCTAAAGCTTTCATTTATAATTATAAAATAATAAATAAAATGTGTGAGTTTCGAAAGTGTGCTCAGACGTGTTTAGCTTGAAAACGAGACTCATTAATAATTGTTTTATAGAATAAGTAGTTTTTGTTTTATTCGTGAAAAATAGCTTTAAAATGAAATAATTAAATTGTTGGAAAAATCACACAGGTAGGTAAATCAAACAATCGTTTCAAAGGAATAAAAATATTTAATACTCATCAAAATATAAAATGCACATCATTATGGCAGTTACTTATTTCTGGGTATTAATTAACAATTAACCAATCATCAAATAATGTGACTATATAATTATAAACACACTGATTATTACAGGTAGAGTAATCTGCTTAAAAGTCGAATTTTGGAAGTAAAAAGTTGAATATCTCTAGATATAATAAATTAATCAAAATTTTCTAAAAAAGGACACTTGATCTTCATCAAATTCAAAAATTTTTGTTATGAAAACAAACTAAACAAAATAGTTGAACTTGAAACCAAGTAGTTCAATTTTTAATAAAAAAAGACGAATTTTTTCAAAGATGGTTTAATTTTCAAACAAAAAGTTTATATCAAACCAAGAAAGATGAATTTTCAAATATAAAAAGTTGATTTTTCACCCAAAAAGACGAGTTTCTAACAAAACAGTTGAATTTTCGACCCAAAAATATGAATTTTCAATGACAAAGTTTATTTTCAACAATACAACTTAATTGTCTGATTAATAGTTCAATTTTCAAGTCAAAACGTCTTTTTTCTACAGAAAAGTTCGAATTTTAGGTTCGAAAAGATTAATTTATAACAAAATAGTTGACCCTTCACCCAAAGAGATGACTTTTCTAATATAAAAGATGAATTTTCTACCAAACCACGAAATATCAACCCGTTAAATTACACGAAAAAAAACGAACTTTTGAAACAGTTTAATTGTCAACGAAAAACAATGAATTATTAACAACAACAAAAATAATTTTCCACCCAAACAGACAAACTTTCCACAAAATACATCAATTTCCAAGAAATCTACCAAATTTTGAACAGAAAGAGTGCATTTTCCACAAAACTGTTACATCTTGAAAGCAAAAATATAATATTCCAATAAAAACTTTAATTTTCCAGAAGATAGTCAAATATTTTTCCAAACAGTCAAATTTTTATTGCAATAATTGTACTTTCAACAGAAAATATGAATTTTCAAAAGAAAGTTAATTTTCAGTCAAATGGTTGCAGTTTAAAGCCTAAAGATGAAACGTTCTGCAAATCAGTTCAATTTTCAACGCGAAGATATGAATTTTCAACTTAAATCATGACTCTTCCACCAAAACAAAACGAATTTCTTGAAAAATGCATGTTCGACAATACATAGGATATTTGGGAAATAATCTAATCTAATTGAGTTGACGTTATTCTTCCTTCCTTGCTCTCCATCTAGCTGTAGTTTCTCGGTGTAGGCGAGTTTTTGTGCTTCTGGGTTGTTCATGCAGTGGCGCAGATAAGACAATGTTAGTTCCTTTGACTGTTATGTACATGCAGAATTCGTGACGAATTTCTGCGTCTTCACCATTGTAAGGCCGGAATTCGGATGCCGTATAATAAAATGGAGCTATTATCTTAGCTAACTTTGGATAATGACCATCGGATCTAGACGATAGCCTCAATTCTTCAAGTGTCCTAGGATTAGCGGGTTCAATTTGTTGGAGGTAGACCTCTTCCAACTCAAAAGTAACGTCATGAGTCATTTTTACTAATACTTCATATTCGCTATGGACTTCGGCACTTGGTGTCTTCATCCAAGGGAAACGCCTCCTGATTAAGTCGAGGGAACCACAATAAATGGAACCATCATTCATATGTACCTCAAGAAATGAAGCAGCACCACCTAATTGTATAGAAAAAATTTACATTTATAAAATTGTTGTACACTAGTAATAAGGTGGACCTTAAATTTTTTTAGTTTTTAATTATAGCTGAAAAAATCGGTTTCTACATATCAAAATAAGAGACCAAGATTTTTTTCACATTTTTAAAAGGATATCTTCAGACAGCAGAAACTTTGTACAGCGTTTTTTTTTCTTCAATAATCGCTTTGTATGGTGCCAGAGACGGGGTTCTTTTAGAATTTTTCAGCAATTATTATTTCCTACAACTTTTACTTTCGCCTGTAAATCATCAAAAGTCGATATTTTCTGGAATTATTGATGCAGCATGTGAATATTAAGAATAATATCTTTTTCATTAAGTTATTTTTCGAGTGGTCGAATATCTTTTGTTGAAGACATTCTGTCACTGTTTAAACAATTTCCATTTGTCTAAAATTTTCCATTTTAACTACTAAAAATTAGGTTGTTAGAATAAAAAATTCACTTTAGGACACTATTAAATTGTTTATTAAACCATTATTAGTATCACACATATGACATTTTGAGTGAAATGTGAATGACATTCTAGTATTTTAACTTCTCTTGCACTATGTCGCTCACTATAAAAAAATTGTTTCTTTCAAAAGTTATACATCAATTTTTCAAGCAACTATTCTTTGCTTAAAAAATTTGTATCAGTATACTGAAAATAGTTTCATTTTCTTTTGGCATTAATGAGGAAGTTAATTTATGTAAGAATAATATTAACCAGAATTGTCTCCGCCTTTTCAAAAAAGTCAGAAATTCATTATTATTCATTTTTCAAACATTTAATAAGGTCTTAAACCAAAAACATTACTCGTAGCATTCGTTGAGTTTGTAACTAGTTCAAGAAAACTCTATAGTTTCAAGATTTAGTGGGAAAAAATCGACGGAATAGAAATTTTTGAAATAATTGGAAAACGTTTTTAACCAAAAATATCATCCTAAAATTCATTGAGTGTGTCATTATTTCCGGAAAATACAAAATTTTCATGATTCGTAATGAAAACAAAAATGGAAGAAATATAAATTGTTTAATCAATTGAAAAATGCCTCAAACAAATAATATTATTCTCGATATTCACTTGTATCATTATTCCAAAAAAATACTAACTTATCATGATTTACAGAAAAAATAAAAAAATAAGAATAATTATATATTCGAACTAATACTACTTAGAAAATGTTTGCAAAATTCTCACGTATACAATAAAAAAATGTATCCTGCGATAATTATTACAAAAAATCCCATCTTCATGATAAATTTCAAATAGAGCCGCTTTTTTGCATCTTCCGGGGCATTTTCCGGGCACTATGCAAAAGGGTTGGAGAGTCACATTTTAAAGTAATGGTTTGGAAATGATTCGTTCAATATTTTTAAGTAGGACTGAAAATGGAAAATTAATTTACAAAAATTTATTAAAAAATAGTTGTTTTCCCCATTCTTTCCGAAAACTGATCTGTTCCTGTTTGAAATCCCATGTTAATTCCAAAAGCCCAGGTGCACGTCTTAATATTGACGAATTTAAAACAAAAATGCAATTCCTTTTTTAGGAACCTCACAAAAGTGAAAAAAATTTGCAGTACATGTTTGGACAACCATAGTACTTATAGTATTGGTTGAGTGTCAGTCCGTCTGTCTGTCTCTCCTGCAGTGGGGCAAAAGAGTTTTTCTCGCAATTTTGATCCGATTTGTGCATTTGAAAAAAATTTAAGTTTACCTCAATTTTAAAGATATTTATACGAGCAATTTTTTTTGGGTTACATATATGACTGTTAAACATCATGAAATCATTAGAGACACTCCTTGAAAATTATATGCAGCATGTAGCAATGTTCCAACAAAAAAAAATTTATTTCTACATAATGAAAAACTGAAGAGTGAAATTGCTATTTCATGATAGACAATATTTGGGGAGTTTATTTTTTAATTGTTTGTGCGGGATGCAACTTAAAACAATTCTTTGTTATCATTTTTTAATCCAAAGTAATTATGAAGTTTTCAAACAAATTAAATGAGCAAATACATATCTTGGTCATTTCGCGTTCTAAAGACTTCGTTCCTTTAACAAAATTCAGAAAAAATCTATCGGAAATGAATAGTATGTACGATTTTTTAATACCTGTTAACAATTGTCAATTGTTTAAGTATATGTGATGGAAAAGACAAATTTTCGTCAATTTTTTACTGAAAAATTTAGTTTGTTCAACGAAATTAATGTTAAATTGCTTGAAAAAATCCTTCCCTTATGATACTCTATCGAACAATAATAATACTATTAAAAAGTAACTATTAAATATCAATAATAACTATTAAGAAGTGGCATTGAAAGTCAACAGAGGGAGTACAATCTAAATTGTTTAAAGAAGCAGATGCTCACTCTTTAAAAATTACATCATCGCATATTTTTTAGTAAAATTGTTTATTAAAAGAATCAATTGTGGCTCATGCATAAAATTAGATTAGAACATCATTTAAAGTTCGTTCCATTAAAAAACGATATCCACTGGCTGAAAATTGCTGAAAATCTGTATTTTCTTAACAAATTGAATTAGTTAAATAATAAATGATGTCGCCTGACAAACTCTCCTCATAAATATTTTCCTTTCTGAGTCACCGGCAGTCTATTTCGTGAAAAAATCCATTAGCTAAAAGTAGTTAAACTATTAATTTGATTATAAAATTGTTTTGACAATAAAAACTTATTATTTTTTGAAAACGTATCATAAGGGATAGATTTTCCAAATTTTTATTGTTAATTCCATTAAAAAACGACGTCTGCTGGTTGCAAATAGACAATAATCAATATTTGCTTAAAACAATTATTTAAACAATTAACAATTGTCATAAAGTATACAAAATCATACATATCATTTATTTACAACAAATTTTTCATGAATTTTCGTAAAGAAATTAATTCTTTAAAGCAAAATATGGCTAAGATATTTATTTGTTTATCAAATTTGTTCATTACACTAACAATTAATTTGGATTTACACAACTGATAACTAAGAATTGTTTTTACGTACATTCCGAATAGGGAAGGGAGAGTGGAGTGGGAATAGGCAGAAAAGTTGGAGGAGGTGTACTAGAGGATGGTGAGTTGGGAAGTAGTAGAGGAGATGTAGGGGTGTAGCGAAAAAAAAGTTGGGGGTAGTATAATTAGGGATAAAGAAGACAAGTTTCATTTCAGCGTGACGAAGTAACCGGATGAGGAGAAGCAGAAGGGAGTAGGAAAGGGGATGTGAAGTGGGGAATGGTATGAAAGTAGGTGAAGGTATAGCAGAGGATGGCGAGTTGGGAAGTAGGAGAGGAGATGTATGGGTGCAGCGAAGAAGTAGGTGGGAGCAGTATAAGTAGGGATGAAGAAGACATGTTTCATTTGATAGTGGCGAAATGAGCGGTGGAGGAAAAGTAGGAGGCAGTAGGAAAATGGAAGTGGAGTGGGGATTGGTATGAAAGTAGGTGGAGGTGTAGCAGAGGATGGCGAGCTGGGAAGTAGGAGAGGAGATGTAGCGCTGTAGTGAAGAAGTAAGTGGGGGCAGTATAAGTAGGGATGAAGAAGACAAGTGGGTATTTTGGTGGGGGTGTGAGCTGTAGAGGAGAAGCAGGCTATGGGATGGAGAAGTTATGCCAAGTGTAGTAGGGCAAGGAAAGGCAGGGGAAGTAGGTATTAAAAATATACTTTGTTAAAAAGAGATGTCTATCAGGTATGCCTTATCTGCTGCAAATCAACAAATAATAGCTGTACAAATGTATGGAGAAGGTTGAGATATCCAGATGGTTACAGAAAATTGGCAACAATCAAAATATTAAAATTACGAAAACAAAAATTCTTCAAACATGTTTTTGCATCTTTTTCTAAAATCAATAGTTTTCGAGGAAATGGGGAAAACATATGATTTGAAATTCGACCATATTTCTTAAATTCTCTTTATTGTGCAATGAACAAAACTTCGATGTTTGGAAACTTCAGGAATATACAAATTAAACTGGATACTTTCAAGTAAACATGTTTGCAGCCATGCGTAATATTGGTTATAAATCATGATGATAATATGACATTGAACTCACCCTTAAAATAAAGAAAAGCCAGGAACGTGACGAGTGAGATGGAAAAATTAATCTTCATTTCTTTTTAAATAGTCCTAATGACACAGAAATAAAAGAGTAAACTTATTTTCGAAAATATGCTTATGACGGCTGACTGAATAATGGCTGCTATATATACTCACTTTCATTATCTATGCAATGACTCTCCATATTTTCCATATTTGCTGTACTCATTCTCCATTAAACCTTCAGAATAATCAAACATTACAACATGTTTAAAAACCGAGATAGGAGCGCTTTACAAAGGATTACAAATTATAAGGAAATAAAAATGAAATAACATTACTCTGCAAATTTTCCAATTCAAAAAAATATTCAGGTACCTTCAACGTATCGTATTTTTTTGTATATTGCGTTGATCTAAAGTTATTACAAGATTTTTCGTAGAACTCTGCCGGGACATATCATAATTTGCTTAAAAAAGGGGAAGAGTGACGAAATTGAACTGAAACAGTGACCCTAAAGTGACTACTTTTCAATCTGGAAAGTAACTCATGTACATTTATAATGTGACTGATATTTTTTCGAATTAAAAAAAATATTAAAAATTTCGATGAAATTTATCAAAATACTTGGGGAACATTTTTACTAATTCATGATAAAATCATTAGAAATCAAGAATATTTGAAATAATAAAAGAATTTCATTGATTACAGTGAAATTGCTTGCACCGGCCACCGCCGAGAGCAGAGTGTAGAGCGACGACAGGCAGTTGCGATTTAGCATTTTCCAAGGGAAGCAGCATCCGCTCTGCTCTCTCTCTCAGAATAAATCACTTTTCCCAGTTGAGCACAGTAGTACTTAATCTCTACCTGGTACCCATTCACCTTCCTCAGTGACAGGCGTCACCCATTACACACCAGGTATTACATTGAATATACACACACTCATACATTTACACTTACTTCACACACACACTAGTTTGGTAGGCCAGGCCCTTCCGGTCAAGCCCCATACAGAAGGGATTTACACACTCAGTATATTTTTCTTACTATTCAAATTCGCACACTGACACTTCCACACCCTAGTTTGGTAGGCCAGGCCCTACAGGCAAAGCCTCGTACGTCGGGAATACGCTCACGTCGTTTTGGAATCATCGTTGGAGGATAAGTGCACAACTCTATGCCTAAAGGAGGGTGAAAACGTTCCAGCGGCTGTCCCGCTGCTCATCTCTCAGCAGCGTCCGTCGCCGTCGCCCCAGTACCGGTCGCCTTCGAACCAATGCCGGCCGCCGTCGCACCTGTGCTGGATGTCGCAGCGCCGGCCCCTGCTGTCTCGGATCATCAAAGAACCCGCTCCCCGCACCTTGCGGGAGGTTTTACCAGGATTAACTGTTACTTCAGACCCCCTAAAAGCGGGGTATCTCCGGGGTATCCCGATTTGTCAGAAACTGCGGCTGCCTACCTTCTTCAGAAAACCCCGCATTATCTTTCCGCCTCCGCTAGTAGACTCGTTCACCGTGGGTGAAGTGCCTACAGCGCCCCTTGCATCATCCACAACTAGGCACCAGGGTTATAGTACTCGACCGGAGGAATCTCATCTGCTCGCAACAACATTACCCGTCAGTTTAGTTGCACCACCTCCTGGGGATCTTCCATCTCCAGCTGAGCTATTTCGATCGTCCGCTTTGGTCGTTGCGACCGTTCAGACCCCACCTATCACTCTCGTCTCAGGTCCTAACTATTTTTCCTGGGTTTACGACCACATCCCGGAGCACTCTCGCCAGCTCCCACCATCCACTTCTGATAAGGGAATCACATCCAATCCGTCACCTTCTCGTCCTTCCACTGTTGCCGTCCTGGTCTCTTCGGCGGGCTCAACTCTCGCAAACCTGCCAGCACCCTTCGAATACTTCGTACCTACAGCCCCGGAGGGACCTCTCCCTCCCACTCCGGGTAAATGGTACCAGACCACCTCTAAAATTGTCACTCTAGCGAAAACTCCGGAGCACTCCGCTGAAAGTTATTCCGACAGCGACCTTTTATTATTGGCCGCTGACTGGTCGTCCGAATCATTCTCGGCCTCGCTTTTAGGCTCGCCACCTGCTAAACGGGCTCGAATGTCCGAATATTCAGTTCCTCGTCGCAATTTGGGTTACTGAGCCCCTCTCATTCGTATGCCCTCCCAAGTTCTATGGACGGCTTAGCAGCCTGGAAGAAATTCCTACAAACCGAAGGGGCGAAGAGAGAATATCCCTCCCCCAGTAGCCTAAAAGACCTGCCCAAGTCTATGTGGCCCGTCTCGACGCATTCCTAGCCGAGCACAATAAAGCCCTGGCATCACGCCCGGAAATATCTCGCCACGTAGCCCGCAAGGCACATTGACCTCCCCCACCCGCATCCTTCAGGGTTTCCAAGCAAGGACAAGCTCCTTACGGAGAGGGAGAGGGAGAGGGAGAGGGAGAGGGAGAGGGAGAGTTTAGCTTTTTTCATTATATCCCGCTTAGATTCGCCTTACAGTACTTAGAATTAAGAAAATATTTTATTTTGAAGATAGTGACAGTGAAATATAAATGTTTTTGAACACATCGAAATCTTTGCATTTCATGACTTAGGAGAAGGAGGAGAAGGAGGAGAAGGAGGAGAAAGATGAAGTGGAGAAGGAGCCGGAGATGGATGTTAAGAAGGAGGAGGAGGAGGCGGGTAAGCTTCCTTTAAATGAAAATCAGGCGTTTCGCTTCACCCCATATGTCCCGCTTGGACCCGTCTTACAGAACTTAAAATTGAGAACAGATTTTCATTTTGAAGATGTTGATAGTGAAATCTAAGTGTTATTGAACACATAAAAATCTTTGAATTTCACGACTTACAAGGAGGAGAGAATGAGAAGGAGAAGGAGGAGGAGAAGGAGGAAGAAGAAGAAGAGGTAGAGAATGGGGAGGGGATAGGAATGAGGAAAAGAAGGATGAGGAGGGTAAGAAGGAGCTTTCTTAAGATGAAAATCAGGTGTATTGCTTCATCCCATATGTCCCGCTGTTGAAAACATGAAAATATTTTCATTTCATGACTTAGAATTATGATGATGAGGTGGAGAAGGAGGATGAGGAGCATGAAGAGGAGAAAGAGGAGGAGGAGAAGAAGGAGGTAGAGAATGATGAGGAGGGGGATGAGGAGGAGATGGAGGATGATGGGGAGGGGACGAGGAGGAGAATGAGGAGGAGCTTTCCATAATTGAAAATCAGGTGTCCCGCTTCACCCAATATGTCTCGCCCAGAGCCGTCTTACACTACTTAAAATTGAGAAGACTTTTTTTTTAGAAGATGGCAAAAGTAAAATCAAAATGTTATTTTTTTTAAGCTTATGAGTTTGGAATACATGAGTTAGAGTTTGTGTGGAATCGAGATTGAAACGCCATACCGCTTGCTGGCCGTTTAAAGGCAATCAGTTTCACGCAATGGCATAATCGATCGTGAAGTTTCTGAAGGAATCAACAAGTACTCCATAAGAGGGGTTAGCCGATTCTTCTCGGTGAAGTCGAGACCACCCTGGATCTCTTCAGCCCCTTTCAACTATACTTCCACTTCTCGGAAAGCGATATATCACGGACCGCCGCGCGGCGTGGCGCACCCTGACGTTCCCTGTCACCGGTTTAACCGAGCACCACTCGGATTAAGTGTTCCCTTCGCGACGAGTTGCACTCTTCGTCCCGTCAATTAAATTCAGGACAAATCGAAATGTGAATCAGAAAAGAAATGTACATACTCATTAGCGTCATCCAAGTTCTTCTAATCATCAAACTTGACCCAATTTCTCCCAAACAAATTATGAAAGCTCACTTCAATATACTAAAAGCAGAAATTGCTCTTCAGGATCAAATATAATCAGTATTTATTTGATGTTATTTTCGTGTAGTGAGGTAAAATCAAATTTTAGTTTCTTATCTTTACAATGATAAATACATCCCATCAGAAACATTTGGGATGCAAAACATCAGCTGAGTATAAGTACAGGAATTTGTGAAATCAATGTTGGTCAAGTAATTAAGAAAAAAATATTGATAATAAATTGTGACAAGAAACCTTTTTTATAAAAAACCCTATATATATTTTAATTTCAATTTGATTTATTTATGAAGTTGATTTAATGGTGGCATTATTCAATGAAACCATCATATAATAGGGCGGGTAGGTAGGTGCATTTTCAACCAAGAGAGATGAATTTGTTACCATAAAAGATTAATTTTTATTCAGAAAAGACAAATTTCACACAGAACAGTTGATTTTTCGACCAAAAAAATGACTTCATACAAATAGTAAAAATATCAACAAAATAATGAAAGTTTCAACAAAATAGTTAAATTTTTCACCGCATTGCTGAATTCTTAATCTACAAAGATGAATTGTTACTCAGGACGATTAATTTCCTCTAAAAATACAAATTTCCAACAAAATACACGAATTTCCAACCAAATAGTTGAATTTTTAACTAAAAAAGAACAAATTTTAATCCAAAATGCAATAGGTAAATTTTTAGTATACAAAATTACTTTTCGACAGAAAAACGAATGATCAACAAGTTGAATCTACCGGAAAAAGACAAATTTTTGAGAAAATTAGTTGAATCCTCAACCAAATATATAAATTTTCAACAAAGAAGATTTATTTTTCTATAGGAAAGATCATTTTCAATCAAGAATTATGAATTTGAAAACGAAGTTTTTCAACTTTCAACTAAAAAAGATAACATGTCCACAAAAATAAAATCGTTCAATTCCATGTTAAAAAAATTTATCAAAAAGAAGAACAAATGTTCAACGATTTGATTTTATTTAAAAAAGACGAAATTTTAACAAAGCAGTGGAATCCTCAGCCAAAATAATAAATTTGCAACAAGCCTGGTTAATTTTCTATCCAAATTTTTAAATAAATGAACTAAAACGATGAAACTCAAAACAAATGCATTTTTTAGAAAGTGGTTCGAGCTTGAAGCAAATAATTGATTTCTTAACCAAAAAATTAATTCTGAAAGAAAAATGCAATAATTATTGTCAGTAATATTTCAACCTAAAAGATTTTAATTTGAAATCAAAAACAGTTAAATTGAGCCAAGATAAATCAACAAAATAATTGATTCGTTAATCTAAACAGTAATTTTTAACCAAGCAGTTGCATTTTAAACAAAATGAGATAAACTCTCAACCAAGAAGATTAATTTTGTGGAAAAAAATTCGAAATTTCAACAAAATACATTAATCTTTTACACAAAAAAATCAATTTTTTTATTTGAAATATCAATTTTCAACCAATAATAAACAAGTTACATCTTCAGTCAAGAACATTAATTCTCATGATAGGAAAACAACTAATTTTAACCAAAATAATTAAATATTTAATTCAAGAGATGATTTTTCAACTGAAGTGATTAATCTTCAGCAATAAAAAATGAATTTTAAGAAAAGAGCTTAACATTCAACCAGTTTCTTAAATTGTCAACTAAAAAAAAATTTCAACCAAAAATTAAATTGTTTAATTTTAAGATAAAAAAATTACTGTTAGAAAAAAAAGAATTATAAACTTGTTGAGTACAACAAGAAGTGCCGAATTTTCAAGAAAATAGTTGAATTCTCAACCAAATATATAACTTTTCAACAATAATGATGAATTTTTAACGAAATAGTTTAATTTTAAACTAAAAAGGATCAGTTTCCTACCAAAAATGAAACCGTTTATTTTAAAGTTGAAAAAAAAAATTTTTAAGGAAAAATATCAAACAATTAAATTTAATTAAAAAGAAGAATTTTTAACAAGTAAAGTTGAATACTCAACGAAAATGATGAATTTTGAACTAGAATGATTAATTTTCTATTCAAATAGACGAATTCTGAACAAAAAACCTGAATTTTTCACCAAATGATTGAATTAAAGGATAAATTTTCAATTAAAAATGGGATAGTTAAAAAGCCGGAAAAAAAAATTAATTTTTTACAAAAGAAAAAAAAATTTCAACAAAATTGTTTGAATTGATAAATAAATATTTTAATTTTTAAGCCAAAATTTGAATCTTAAACTAAAGGTATTCATTTCAGTCAAGAAAATCAATTCTCATGAAAAAAATAATGTCAGCGAAATAGTTCAATTTTTAACTGGAGAGATTTTATCTAAAATGATAAGATGTAACAACAAGAAAGAATTTTCGAGAAAAGAGATCAGCATTCAGCCAAATAGTTGAATTTTTGACGAAAGAATTGATTTTTTAATGACGAAGAATAATTTGCCCCTAGAAAAAGATAATTTTTTATTAAAATTTGTAAATTTTCAATCAATTACTTGAATTTTTGACCCAAAAAATTTATTCTCAACCAAGCATTTGAATTTTCAATTGAAAAGGACAAATTTTCAACCGAAAATTGAACGTATTTTAAACAAAATAGTTGCATCAACAAAATAATTAAATTTTGAACCAAACACGATAAATTTCAGAACAAAAATATAATGGTAGTCTTTACAATAAAAAAATTAGCTTTTAACCAAGAATAGTTGGATTTTTCATTGTGTTTTATTAATTCAATTCACATCTAAGCGAAAAAATGAGAAAAAGGGACATTTTTTTGAAAACAGGAAAAAAATCAGATTCTTTGGAAAAAGGGGAAAATAGCGTGATAAGGGAAAGAGTATAGTGTGAATTATGATACTTATTTTCAAAATTATTCTTCAGAAGGAATCAGAAATTCTTAACGTCATTTTAGACTAGATGGAGTTTGACAAAACCGAAGCGAAGGAAACAGATATTTTTTCAGAAATAAACAATTTTTAATTAAATAAATTATTAAGTTATCATTCATCTGTACCAAAAATATTGATTTCAACCAACAATATTAATTTCCCACCAAAAAATGAATTTTTTTACAAAATTCATGAATTAAGAAACGCATAGATTTTGAACTAAAAATGATATAGATAAATTTTCATTTAAAATAATTTATTTTGAACAAAAAGAATTGAATTTTAAACAAAATACTTACATTTTCAACCAAAGATATGAATTTTGAGCTAGAATGACGTATCTTTCGACAAAAATAAAAAATGAATTTTTAACAAATAATTTCAACTTTCAATCAAGTAATTGAATTTTTAATTATGAAAAATAATTTCAGAACAAACAATGTGATAGATGATATGCAACAACAATACAAAAAAAATTACCCCAAAAAGTTAAATTTTCAACTAAAGATATGAATTTTAAACTAAAATTATGAATCTTCAACCACACAAATTCCATTTGTTGGTTTAATATTTATATTCCTAATTGAGAATTTATCTTTTCTATTTGTGAATTCAACTATTTGGTTTGAAAATTGAACTATTTCCCGTTGGGTGGAAAATGCAACTTTTGTATGAAAATCATGTATTTGATTGAAAATTCATCTTTTTGGGGAAAGAATCAATTTCATTTTTGAAAATTGATTTTATTGACTGTGGATTCAACTATTTTGTCAAAAATTTGTCTTTTATTAATTTTTAGTTATATTTTTTTAGCTAACAATTCAACTCTCTTCGTGGAAAATTCAACTATTTTATTAAAAATTGAACTATTTATTTGAAAAAATTTTTTTTTTCAAATTAAATGTTTGGTTAAAATTCCATAATGTCGGTTTTTTTTTAATTCGACTATTTTTATTGAAAATTCAACTATTTTGGTAGAAAATTCAACCATTTTCTGTAGTGCAGAAAATACAACTGTTTTGTGGAAAATTTACGTATTTTATTTAAAATTCTATTACTATTTTCTTTAAAACTTGTTTTTTTTATTTATTTAACTGGTAGAAAATCCTTTGTTCTTGCTAAAAATTAATTTTTCAAACTGAAAATGTAACTATTCCTTTTGTGGTTTAAAACTTATCTTTCTTAGTTGAAAATTCAAATATTTTGGTGAAAAATTAAACTTTTTTGTTGAAAATTGAATTATTTATTTAAAAGTTACTCATTTCGTATGAAATTAACTTTTTTGTTGAAAATCCATAGTGTCAGGTAGACAACTAAACTTTTTTGTGTACAATTCATTATTTTGTTGAAAATTCGTCTTTTTGGGTAGAAAATTAATCTTCTTTTTTAAAAATTCATATTATTGTTTCTGGATTCAACTATTTTTGTAAAAATTTTTTTTCGGTTCAATTTAACCGGTATAAAATTAAATTTTTTTTGTTGAAAATTAATTTTTCAAGCTGAAAATGTAGAAAACGTGTATTTTTGGGATGTAAATTCGACTTTATTTTTCACAAATTTGTCTTTATGGCTTGAAAACTCATAATTTCCAATAAGATTTTTTTTACTTTATTGATTAAAAACTCTTTCCTAGTTTAGAATTTCATTTTTTTGTTGGAAATTCATATTTTTCTATAATTTAACAGTTTTGTATTGAAAATTTAAGATATTTTTGGTGAAAATATCAACTATTAAACTTTTTGTTGTGAATTTATTTTTTGATCAATTTTGTGAAGTAACAATAAACAATTTTTGAAATCAAAACACGTGAATCAAAAATTTAAAATAAATTAAACAAATTATTCTAACCTGTTCAAATTTTTAATGTGTTTAAAATATTTGTAACAAAAAATTAGAAAAACTTTAGCAATTAACAGATACTTGGATTTTCTGTTAAATTTCTTAAACGGAAAACATTAAATTTTGTATTTCAAAGTGTTGAGACCTTTGTTCGATTGATTATTATTATCAAATTATTAAATATATTATTGAGATAACATAAACTAAATTTCAACTAAAAAAGATTTTAATTTGAAATAAAAGATAGTTTAATTCATGCCAAAAAAGACAACTTTTTAACAAAACATTTTCAATCAGTTGCATCTTCAACTGAAACAGACGAATTTTCAACAAACTAGTGAAATTCTCAACCAAGACAGGTTAATTTTTAAACCAGAAAGGCTATTTTACAATCAAATAGTTTAATTTTTAACCAATAAAAAGTTAGCTTAAAAGATATTTACGACTTTTAGAAGTTTTGAAAATAAATATCTCCTATACTCACTCGAATTATTCCTAAAATTGTGAAAAATCTTTGAAAATTAAAAAAAATGCGCTTAAATGATCCAAAATTTTTTTCACATTTGTAGCAATATTTTGATATGTTTGAAAAAACCTTTTCAAATTTTCTTTACAAATTAATTTCTTACAAATAACAAAAAAATTTGCCAGGAATCTCAAGAAAATTTTGTCATTTCACTGAATTTTGAATTGTGGTAAATCTTTTTAAATTCCAAATTATTTTCTAACCATTTTCAAAACTTTCAACCCTGAAAATTATTCAAAATTTTCTTAAAATTCTGTAAAAGTATGATTTCTTTGCCTTGCAGGATTTTGTCAAATTTTAGGAAAAATTCAAGTCAGTTCAAAAGATATTTAGGACTTTCAGAAAAAAAGTATTTTAAACTGTCTCGAATTATTCCTAAAATTTTGAAAAATCTTTTAAGATTAAAACAAATGCCCTTGAATCTTTGAGATTTTTTTTCGACATTTGTAGAAATCTTTTGAAACGTTTCGAAATCTTCCAAAATTTATATTGCATTTAAAATTGTTGGAAATCTTTCCGGATTTTCAATTTTTTTGTAATTATTTCCAAAACTTTCAATCCTTCTAAATACTTATTAAAGTTATGTACATTTTTGCAAAAAAATTCTTAAAATTGTGCATAATTTAAAAAATTGCCTAAAGATTGTTAAACTTTTCGAAATGCATAAAAGTTTCAAAAATTTTATTTAAAAATATTGAAAAATGTACATTTTTTATCTCCTTAAAAATCGTTTTAAGTTTCGAATAAATTTAGAATCTCTTTTAAATTTTTCAATATCGCGAAGGAAAGAAGGAGAAAGATTTTTTTTATAAATTAAAAATTTATCAAAATTATCAATTTATTATTCATATGAACCGCTGAGAGTAAGTAGAGCTTGGTTCGATTAATTAATAAGCAATCGTTCATGAATTTCAAGTAATCCATCCATAAGTGAAATAATTAGCGACTGCTTTGATCCCGGTCCTCGTGGGGTAACTTTGGTCATTGGTCATTGGTTCTTGCCACAAAATTCAAAGTTTGAGTAATTCTCCGAGGAAAGCTAGTTATCTATACATAGATCGATTAGCAGCATGAATTTTAACAGGATATATAGCAAATTATACTATGTAGTCCGTAGAGCATAAACCGCATCTGCCTCATTCACAGTACATGTTTCTGTCTCCTGGGGCCTCCTAACTCACGGCCAGCGGCCGAGAATATGTCTCGAGTGTCCGGACCTTCGTCTTACTGCGGACAAACCACCTTGAATGAATTTGGAAGGCCCTCTCTAAATCAAGACCGCTAAACTTAATCACAATTTCTCACAATCCTGGCTCAATTCAAGGGTCATCCATAAACTACCTTACCAATTTTTTAATATTTTTCACCCCCCCCCACTAGTTAGCAACCTTAGCCCCCACCCCTCTCGTAACCTCCATTGTAGTTTTATGTAGGAAGATTCATCTCCATTTTGTAAGTCATAAGGTGACCTCTATATTAAAATTAAAATCAACAGACTGACTTTCTCCATACATGGCGTAAAATAAAATGTATTTCAGTAATTTTTCTACATTTTCAATCCAGTCGCATATGTTCTTCATTATCATGATATGCGCCTCATATTCCGGCCGATATTATTGTATGTGCTATATTTTACTAAATTAGAATAGATTAATCACAACATAGTCTCAGTTTGTGACGCCATCGCAGTGATCTTTAGCATAAAACTTCTAAACGATATTGTCGGTTTCGATAGTCACGATTACATCGTTTTCGCCTGCTATGCGTGTGAAACGTGGCATCAGTGCGTTAGAAAATGATGGAACGTGTCACGATTTTTCATTCTTCATTTGAAGGGATTGATCTCAACGACATCGTGTTGTTTCTTCGTATTTAGTACTGTAATCCGCAAGTTGTATACAATATGATAAAGGAAATAAAGTTGGTCAGTAAAGAGAAGAGTATAGTAGCCTCATAGCGTGTTACTGTGTTAAATAGAGACAGATTTTATAAAACTCGTGTTCGTTTCGATTCTACTTTAGCTATCCTTCATAGGAAAACTCGTAACCTCCATTGTAATTTTATGGACGAAGTTTTCTTAGTCATCACATTCTAAGTCATAGGGTGACCTCTATATTAAAATTAAAATCAACTGAAGTAAGAAAGTAGATTTCTCATTTTGTCGATCATCGATAATTATTTCGATCTATGTATTTTTACCATTTTTTTGAGTATAAGTTCTTATTAAAGATAATATATCTTTGGTTGTTATGCCTGACTTTCTCAACACATGGCGTAAAATAAAATGTATTTCAGTAATTTTTCTACGTTTTTAATCTAGTCGCAGATGTTCTTCTTCATCATGATATGCGCCTTATGTTCCGGCCGATATTATTATATGTACTATATTCTACTAGATTAGATTAGATGAATGACAAAATAGTATCAGCTCGTGACGCCACCGCAGTGATCCTTAATATAAAATTTCCAAACGATATTGTCGGTTTCGATGGTCACGGTTATATCGTTTTCGCCTGCTATGCGTGTGAAACGTGGCATCAGTGCGTTTGAAAATGATGAAACGTGTCACGATTTTTCGTTCTTCAGTTGAAGGTATTGATCCCAATGACAAAGTGTTGTTTTTTCGTATTTAGTAATGTGATCCGCGTATTGTATACAATATAATGATTAATGAATGATGAAAGAAATAAAGTTGGTGAGTAAAGAGAAGAGTATATCCTCATAGCATTAAATGTATAGAAATGCAATCTCAAACCAAAAACATATATATTATGTAAAAATTACTTGAATGTTTCGAGGAAAATAATTGTTAAATGCTTTTTATACTGTGAACTGATTAATTAATTATCAACTGATTCTATTGAAACTTCCATTTTTTGAAATTAATTCAAAAGGTTATTTATGAATCAAATATTCAGAAATGAAAGTTCAAATTTAAAAAAATATATATAAACTAAAAATTAGTTGTATGTTTTGATAAGAGTTATAGTTTAATGCTTCTTATTTTGTGAACTGATTAATTAATTACCAACTAAATAATTTGTTAAAAATAATAAATTGCATTAAGATTGAGTTTTAATTTTTATCTATTAAGTAACATAAATTGATTATTTATTTTTAGTTTATGTAATTGATGGATAAACAATAAACATAATAAAATTGTCCAACTTTTCAGGAATTGACAATTTCGGGAATTTTTTATTTCGGAAATTTTATCACGTCTGAAATTTAGAATTTCCGAAATTGGTATTTTCGGGAATTTTAAATTTGAGAAATTTTACAATTTCGTGAATTTTAGAATTCGGTATTTCTATTTCCTTTCGGGAATTTTGAATTTCGGGAATTGCATTCGGAAATTTTGGAATTCGGAAATTTTTTTTCGGGAAATTTTCACTTTTGGGAATTTAAAATTTCGGTATTTCGTATGTCTTATTTATTTTTTCTTTTATTTATAAAAGACATTTTCATATATTTATTTATTTTTTCTTTTTATTTTTCCTATTTATTTTCTCATTTCTTATTTCGGGAATTCGAAATTTTGGTATTTCTTTCTCCTTTTGGGAATTTGAAATTTCGGTATTTCTTTCTCCTTTCAACAATGTTATATTTCGGGAATGGGATGACTGAAAAATCAAGAAAAATAAAATTGACGACACTGTGAAATTTCCAAATTGGAAGATTCCCGAATAATAAAAATCCCGAAATTATAAAATTGCCAAAATTTAAAAATCCCGAGTTGAGAAATTCCAGACAAAAAATTGTCATAGTATAAAATATCCTAACTAGAAAATTCTCAATTTGAAACAATTAAAAAAGTTGGTTTTCAATAGATATTATGTATTCATTAAAATAAAATAATCAAATACTTTTATCGAAGACAAATTTTTATCAATGTTAATACTTTTTCAACATTATTGTTGGAAGTAAAAATATCAATAAGAGTATAATAATTGATAACAAATAAACACAACGCGCAAACAACCTGATTATTTAATTTTTTTTTATTTTTTTAAATTTTTTCTTTCATTTTTGTTTTCATTTTCGATTTAAAAGTATATAAATGCAATTCCAAACAAAAAACATGTATATAATGTAAAAATTATTTGAATGTTTCAACGAAAATAACTGTTCAATGGTTTCTATATTGTGAACTGATTAATTAATTACTAAATGATTCTATCAAAACGTACATTTTCTAAAAATAGTTTAAAAGTTTATCAATAATTCAAATTGTCAGAAATAAAAGTTAAAATTTGAAAATAATATAAAGTAAAAATTATTTGAATGTTTCGATGAAAATTATAGATTAATGCTTGAATGAGTATCTGATTTTAATTTTCACAATTATGTCTGAATATTATGTTTAAATTTTTGCGAAAATAAGTATAAAAATTTAGTAATAATTCAAATTTTCAAAATTGAAATTCCACGTTTAAAAAATATAAAGTAAAAATTATTAGAATGTTTCAATGCAAATAATAGTTTCATGCTTTTTATGTTGCAAACAATTGAATATTGGCTATAATTTTTATAATAAAAGATTATTTATATTCAAAATACCTCTATTCCAATTTAATAATTTTGGTAAATTATTGTGATGTTGTATAACAAGTATCTGAGTTCTGCTTTCCATATTATATGTACATTCATTTTCCTTTCCTATGGAATTATTTCAAAAGCTTAGCATTAATTCAAATTTTTAGAAAAATATAAAGTAAAAATTATTCGCATGTTCCAATGAAAATAACTGTTTATTGCTTTTTATATTGTGACATGATTAAGTACCATGTACATATATTTTCATTTTTTCTGGAATTATTTTTGAAGGTCATTTCAATTAAATTCATAGAAATGCAATTTCAAACGAAAAAAAAATATATATATAACGTGAGAATTATTTGAATGTTTGAATTAAAATAATAGTGTAATGCTTCTTATTCTGTCAACTGATTGATTGATTATTGGCTGAATAATTTTTTTCAGAATATTCAGTTACATAAAGATTGAATATAAATTTTTCTCTACTAAGTGACATAAATCGATTATTTCTTTCAAGGTTATGTAATTCAATATTGCCTAGAATTTTTATAATAGAAGTTCATTGATATTTAAAATACCCCTATTCCAGGTACATCATTTTTAAAATGTTTTTGATCTTGTGAAATGAATATCTTAATTAAATTTTCAAAGTTATGTGTATTGTGTACATACGTTTTAATTTTTGTTGGAATTAGTTTGAAAGGTTATAAATAAATAAAATTTACAGAAAAATAAAGGTAAAAATTATTTGAAAGCTTGAATCCAGATAATTATTTAATGCTTTTTATGTCCTAAACTGATTATTTCATTATTAGCTGACTAAATTCTTTAATAATTATGAATCACATGAAAATTGAATTTTGATTGTTTCCCATTGTAACATAAATTCATTATTGACTTTAAGATTATGGAATTGAATATGGGCTATGATTTGTATAATAAAAGTTTATTTTTTATTTAAAATACCTTCATTACAATTATATTTTTTTTTTAATTTTTGCGACACTGTGAAATGACTATATGAATTGAATTTTCGAACTTATATGTAAATATTTTTCAACTTTCACTCAAATTACTATAAAAGATTACTAATAAATAAAATGTTCAGAAATTAAAGTGAAGACTGAAAAAAATGTAAAGTAAAAATTATTCAAATGGCTAAATGAGAATTATAGTTAATTGCTTTTTATGTTGTGAATAGATGTCAATAATATGCTGCTTGATTGTCAGCAGCTTTGACTTGTTCAGTGTGTGATCCAAGATCCATTTTATCGATCGCCGATAAATATTTCAATTTATTTATTTTTAGCATTACTTTTAATGTAAGTTTTTATCAAAGATATTATATCTTTGGTTGGTATGCCTATGTTTAATTTTTTTTTGAAAATCAGTATAAAAAGTTATCAATAATTCAAATTTTCAGTAATTAAATTTCATATTTAAAAAAATATGAAGTAAAAATTATTTGAATGTTTCAATGAAAATAATAGTTTCATGCTTTTTATGTTGTAAATAACAAAAAGTACCACACGGAAAATTCAAGAGAAGTAAACTATATCAGTACCTATTATTCCTAAAAATTTCAGGAACAAAAGCGTGGGGCTTTTGAGAAATTTTGTTTTTTATTTTTTCGAAAATGAAAAGCGTTACTATTTTTTATTATTTTTTAAATTTTGTTGTGGATTTTGAAATAGTGCAAGAAACTGGATAAACTGAAACAAGAAAAATCTTCATATCCTAAAAATTGCAAAAAAGGCAAGGTTTAGAAATAAATTCGAAAATAATTTTTTTCTGCCGAAAAAAAAGAAAAAAAAGAAATTTGTGGTAGGTAGAATATATGAGTAGCTATTATTCCTAAAAAATTTCAGGAAACACAGGTGGGGTTTTTGATAATTTTTTTTTTCTCATTTTGAAAAATCAAAAATAACGTTGCCATTTTTAATTATTTTTTCATTTTTTTGTGTGGATATTACAAGAGTGCAAGAAACTGGACAAACTGAAACAAAAACAAAAAACTTTATATCTCAAAAATTGCAAAAAACGCAAGGTTTCAAAATAAAATCAAAAATAATTTTTTTCTACCGAATAACAAAAAAATACAAAACGGAAAATTTATGGTGTCAATCATAAAAAATTTGAGGAAAAAAGGTTTAAAAATTGCAAGATTTTCGTAAAATATGTAAAAATGTTGCTATGTTAATTAAAAAAAATTCTTGTCTCCTTATTTTCCACGTACAAAACTATATTTCATAGAATATTCTTAGGAAATCTTAGGAATTTGAAGCGTTTCATATTAAATTCAATATGGTACCTACATTAATTTTATTTAAAAGAATTGATTCCCCTATTTTTGAGAAAAATCATCCTATTTCCCCTGTTTTGAGAGATTTTAGGTCTATGAAATCTGAACTTATACTTATAATTCCTTTTTGTTTTTTAGCATCAAGGCGGCATTTTGAAATTGCATTTAGAATGTTTGACTTCAACGGCGATGGAGACGTCGATTCCGAGGAATTCAGCAAAGTTGCGACTCTAATTAGACAACAAAGTAGTATCGGAAATAGACATCGTGATCACGCCAACACTGGCAACACTTTCAAGGTAATTATTCTAGAATAGAATTAATTAATTTTTTTTCACGAATAAACAATTATTTTGTCATACTTTTTTTCAGGGCGTAAACTCTGCATTGACGACTTACTTCTTCGGGCCAAATATGAAACAGAAATTGACAATCGAGAAATTTCTAGATTTCCAACACCAGCTTCAGAAGGAAATATTAAATCTCGAGGTTAACATTTTTATTTAGAATAATTTTTAACTTATTTTTACCGAAAAATATATAGATCCCTGTGAATTATAAATTCTTCTCTTTCTAGTTTGAACGTAGAAATCCAGATGAAAATGGAAACATAACCGAAGTCGACTTTACGGAATTATTGCTCGCTTATGCGGGTTATCCCGAAAAAAAGAAAGCGCGTATGCTGAAAAGAGTGAAGAAAACGTCAGTATTTTAGATTATTTACAGTAGCTTCTCGATTATTTTAGTAGTTTCAAATTTACCCCCTTTTTCTCCTTTAAATTTGAAAAATCCCCCAAAACACCTAAAATCGAGAATTTTGAGCTAATTTTTCTTTTCCCCTCTTTTTTTTTTGCAAAGTTTCGATTTATTTAAAAAAATGATAAACAGAAATTCAAAGACATGAGAAAACAAGGCGTTTTGAAAGAGATTCTTTTTGATGATG
This sequence comes from Andricus grossulariae, assembly GCA_011634705.1. Taxonomy (NCBI): domain Eukaryota; kingdom Metazoa; phylum Arthropoda; class Insecta; order Hymenoptera; family Cynipidae; genus Andricus; species Andricus grossulariae. The sequence goes on from JAABKJ010007545.1 coordinate 261,776,467, forward strand.
AATTTTTAACTAAGTAGTTCAGTTTTTAACCAAGTAATTGAATTTTAAACCAAACTAGATTTTTCAGTCAAGAATAAAAAAAATTTCAACCATATTGTTGAATTTTCAAATAAAAAAGACGATATTTCTGCAAAATAGTTGAATTTTCAAGCAAGTAGTTGATCTTTCAGCTAATAAGTTGAGTTTTCAACAAAAAAATATGAATTTTTAACGAAACCTGTAATAGTTAATAATTAAACAAAGAAAGAATTATTATTTTCAATCAAAAACAGTTGAATTCAACCCAAAAGATCATTTCTCAACAAAATAGTTGAATTTTCCACCAATGGGATGTATTCACAAATAAAACAATGAAACTTCAACAAAATAGATTTTAATTTTAAATTTAAAAAAAACAGTTGAATTTAACCAAAAACACAAATTTTCGACAAATTAGTTGAATCCTCGACCAAAATAGATTAATTTTTCACCAAAAATTTGTATTTTTAACCAAACTAGATAAAGTGTCTACAAAGAGAGTTGAATTTTTAAAACGAGACGGCAAATTCTCCACAAATCTGTTGAATTTACAACCCAAAAATATGAATTTTCAATCAAATAGTTAATGTATTTACAAAAGTAATAGAGTTTTAAACCCGAGAAAAAGAATTTCCAACAAAACAGTTGAATTTCTTAGCCAAAAAAATTAATTTTATACAAAACAATGGAATTTTCAACTCGAAAATATGAATTTTCGACCAAATAGTTGAATTTTCCACCCGAAAAGTTCAATTTTCAAACAAGAAGATTAATTTTCTACCAAAAAAGACGAATTCTCAACAAAATAGTTAAATGTTTAATAAAATATTTACATTTTCATTAAAAAAATTAATTTTTAACAAAGTAGTCCACCTTTCAGCTGAGAAGTTGAATTTTCAACCAAAAAAGACGAATTCTAAACGAAACATCAAATCGTTGATATATAAAAAATAAAAGATTTTGATTTTAAATAAAAAACAGTTGAATTCAATGAAAAAAGACAAATTTTCAACAAAGTAGATGATTTTTTAAACAAATAGTTGAATTTTACACCCGAAAAATCAATTTTTAATCAATTAGATTCATTTTCTACCAAACAAGTGGAATTTTCAACCCAGAAAATTAATTTTTAACAAAAAAGTTAGATTTTCAACAAATTGATCGTTTTTAATCGAAAATTCAACTATTACATTTTTCTATGAAAATTCATATTGCTTGGTTAAAAATTCATCTGCTTGGTTGAAAGTTTAATTACTTTGTTAAAAATCCTTTTTTTGGCTCAAGATTAATTATTTCAGTTGAAATTTCATCTCTGGTTGAAAATTGGTATTTTTTGGTAGAAAGTTAATCTTCTTTGTAGAAAATCCATCTATTTGGTTGAAAATTCAACTATTTGGTCGAAAATTAACTTTTTTGTTGAAAATTCATATTTCTTTATTAAAAAATTAAATTATATTATACAAACATCATCTCTTTTGGTAAAAATGCAACTGGTTGAAAATTAACTTTCTTGTTGAAACTTTGATTTGGCATATCTGAAATCTTCAAAAATCTATTTGAATTTTCTCAAGAATCTAAGGAAAATCAGAGCGAATAACAGAAAGTTTTTCTTAACTTTAGGCAGTCGTAAACTCAAGGAATTTTATTAGATTGAACTATTCTATTGAAAATTCGTTTTCCTTTTAGATAAATTTGTAGAGAATTTTTTGTTTTGTTTTAAAAATTCATCTCTTTTTGTTGAAATTTGATATTTTTTATTACAAATACAATTTTTTGGTGAAAAATTAATCTATTTTGGTTGAGGATTCAACCAATTTGTTTAAAATTCGTCTTTTTGGTAGAAAGTTAATCTTTTTGATTAAAATTAAATGTTTTTGGTTGAAAATTAATTTATTTCGTTGAAATTCAACTATTTTGTTAAAAATATATTTTTGTTTGTTGAAAATTGAACTATTTCGTTAAAAATTCTACTATTTTATTGAAAATCTAATAATTTGTTAAAATTTAACTATTTTATTGGAAATTCATCTTTCTTGTACGAAAATTTAACTGTTTTGTTGAACATTATACTTTTTGCATAGAAAATTCATCCTTTTGCATAGAAAATAAATTCCCTTTGGATTGAAAATTTATCCATTGGTTGACAACACATCTGTTTTTGGTTGAAGTTTAATCCTTTTTCTTTAAAAATTCGACGATTTGGTTGAAAATTCATCTTTGTAGGTTAAAAATTCAACTACTTGGTTGAAAAATAAACTACTTTTAAAAAAATTCATTTTATTAGTTGAATATTGAACTATTATTTTGAAAATTAGTTTTTCTTTTGGCTGAAACTTAATTTTTTAACATGAAAATTTAACTATTCCATTTTTTGTTTAAAATTGATCGCTTTAGGTTGAAAATAAACTTTTTGGTTAAAAATTGATTTTTTCGGGTTGAAATTCAATTATTTGGTAGAAAATTCATCTCTTTGGGTTGAAAATTCTATTATTTTGGTAGAAAATTCAACTATTTGGTTGAAAATTCATGTTTTCAGTTTGTGAATTCAACAGATTTGTAGAGAATTTGGCTTCTTATTTTAAAATTTCATCTCTTTTCGTAGAAATTTTATCTTTTTTGATTAAAAATACAACTACTTTTTTTATTAAATTCAACTGTTTTCTATTTAAAATTAAATTTTTTTATGATTCATCATTTTAGTTTAAAATTAATCTCATTGGTTGAAAATTCGTATTTTTGGTAGAAAGTTAATCTTCTTGGTTAAAATTTGAGGTTTTTGGTTAAAGATTCATTTATTTTGTTCAAATTGAACTATTTGGTTAAAAATGCATCTTTCTAGGTTGAAAATTCAACTATTTCGATAAAAATTGAACTATTCTGATTGAAAGTCTTCTTGGACGGAAATTTAACTGTTTTTTTCAACATTCGTCTTTTTGGATAGAAAATCCGTCCTTTTGGATTGAAACTTCATCTATTTGGTTGAAAATGCAGCTGTTTTTTGTTGAAGTTTAATATTTTTTGTTTGAAAATTCCACCATTTGATTGAAAATTCATTTTTTTTTAGTTTGAACATTCAACTCTTTTGTTGAAAATTCGTCTCTTTTGTCTAAAATTTAACCTTTTTTATTGAAAAATGCAACTGTCTGGTTGATAATTAATATTTTATTGTTTGGAAATTCGACCATTTGTTTGAAATTTCATTTTTGTAGGTTGAAAATTCAACTATTTGGTTAAAAAATCAACTATTTTGATGAAGATTTGTCTCGTTTGCTTGAAAATTCAACTATTTGTTGGAAAAATTATGTTTCTTTATTGAAAATTAAATTGTTTCTTAAAAATTCAGCTTTTAGGGTTTAAATGAAAATTCAAATCTTTCAATATTGTACCTATACATTAGTTTTACATCTTTAAAAGAATGTATTAATCTATTGTTTCTCATTTTCCTGAAAACTCACCCCATTTCTTCTTTTTTTTTGTTGGTAATTAATTTTTTAAACTGAAAAAATAATGAGATAATCTATTTTTGGTTAATAAGTCGTATTTTTTTGGTTGAAATATCAACTACTACATTTTTCGTTTAGATTTCATCTTTTTTGGAATGAAAATGTAATTACTTGGCTTTGAATTCTGAAATTTTCGACAAACTGAAGTTGAAGTTTATGAAATTCTTTATGACTCGTGTCCCTGAAAGTATTTGACATAAATTTACCATTTTTTTTTCATGTAAAAAGTTTTTATAGTAATAAATGAAATTACCTTTTAATCCCATTTTTTGAAATCCCCTTTTTTACCTAAAATTAAACTACTGAACGGCTGCGTTCCCTGGAAATAGGAAAATTCGTGGAAGTGATTTTAATAATCGAAAATTGTTTTTCAACTTTTGACTAACCGTCCTGATTTTACCATTTCTTCTTTTTAGTTTTAGAGAAGCCCCGAAAGGTATCAGCAAAGATGAGTATTTGAAATTCTTCCACTTCCTAAACAACATCAACGATGTTGATACTGCTCTTACTTTTTACCATATCGCTGGAGCTTCTATTGATCAAGGTATTATTATTATTATTATTATTAAGAATTTGAATCTGAAAAAAGTAACTTTCATAAAATAAAAATGCTTTGTTGATAATCTCGAAAATTAATGTTTGTTTCAGCAACTTTAAAACACGTCGCAAAAACTGTCGCTCATGTCGACCTGAGCGATCATGTCATTCAAGTAGTTTACACCATATTTGACGAAAATAGTACGTATACTCTATTTTATTAAATAATTTACCTGTATAATATTCACGAGAGTTGTTTTGATTAAGGCGATTTCGCTATAAATTCTAAAATATCCTTATATGAGATTTTAATTTTAATTTCAAGCTTCAAATTTTAATATCTTCTATTTTGACGCAGTGGATGGGCAACTTAGTAATCGAGAGTTCGTGGCTGTGATGAAAAATCGAGTTCTTCGAGGCTTGGAAAAACCTAAAGACACCGGTTTCGTAAAATTAATACAATCCGTAGTCAAGTGCGCTAAAAATAACTACGCAAGTCCGTTTGATAGAATATAGATTATTTGACGCTCTGTGAAAATGTACATTAAATACTGCTAAGATAACTTGTATCTTCATCGATTACTAAATAAATTACAAAAATAACATATATCAGGGAATGTTTTCAAGAGCGTGCTTAAATTTTTTTTAATTACAACATACGATTGAATAACAATGTTTTTAATTAAATTTTATTCAGAAAAAAGATCTTCAACTTTCACTCCGCTGGGATTCGAACAGCAGGTCAACTGATTTCCGGTCAGGTGCTCTAGCCACTTAGTGGCTAAATCCATAATGTGTGGATTTCTCTTCTCGATCCGTTACCTTCTCCGATGATAATACAGATTTCTAATAATGAATAACAATGATTCTTCATTTGTAAAAGTAAATTTATATCATTGTATTTAACTGTTTTGTTGAACATTCTCACTTTTCTTTTTTGCTTTGAAATTATTTTTTTTTGCTGCAAATTTAAATAGGTATTTTTGGTTGAACATTCGTTCTTTTGAGTAGAAAATTAATCTTTTTAGTTGAAAATTCAACAGTTTGTTTGTCATTTTTTCTCTCCCTTGACTGAAAAATTAATCTTCTAATTCTTAGTTGAAAATTTAACTCGTGTTGATAAAACGTCTTTTTTGGTTGAATTCAACTCTTTTTGATAAAAAAATTTAATATTTTTTTGGTTGAAATATCGTTCATAATTAATCTTTCTGGAATGAAAATTTAATTACTTGGTTGAAAGGTAAACTCTTTTGCTAAACATTTAGTTTTTTTGTTGAAGATTCATCATTTGAATTGAAAATTCATCTCTCTGGTTAAAAAATCAGCTATTTTGTAGAAAATTAGGGTTTTCTGTGACTCAAAATGATTTTTTTTTTACTGAAAATTTAACTATCGCAGTTGAAGCCTTAAATATTTTGTTGAAGATTTTTTTTTTATAATTATTTTTAACTGAAAATGTAAATATTCCACTTAAATAATCCATCATTTTAGTTAAAAACTCATCTCTTTTGTTGAAAATTAATTTTTTTAGGTAATAATTGTACTATTGAATTTTTGGTCTACAATTTATCTTTTTATAGTTGAAAATTCGTCTTTTTTAGTAGAAAATAATCTTATTGGTTGATAATTCATCTTTTTGTTTGAGACTTCAACTATTCCAGTTAAAAATTCATCATTTTAGTTGAAAATTCATCTTTTTTTTAAATTTAAATATTGTATTTGAAAATTCATCATTTTAATTAAAAAGTCATCAATTTGGTTGAAAATTAATTTTTCTAACTGAAAATTTAACTATTCCATTTTTTATTGAAAATGTATCTTTTTTAGTTCAAAATCAATTATTTCGTTGAAAATTTGTCTTTTTTACTTGAAAATTCAACTATTTCGTTAAAAATTCATGTATTTCGCTGAAAAATCTTATTTTTTGATAAAAAAAAAATAATTTTTATGGTTGATTCTGAACCAATTTATCTAGATTATTACATTTTTCAGATAGGAAAAGTTTCATGCTCATTTTACATAAAATTATTTATGAGAAAATAGATTTCTTTTCGATCTTAAGTTTAAAAAAATAATCTTGTTTGAAAATTAATCTTTTTTTTTTGTAAATTCTTCTTTTTGGCTGAAATTTCAAGTTTTTCAGTTAAAAATGTATGTCTTTGGTTAAACATTAATTTTTTCAATTGAAAATTTAACTATTTAATTTTTGGTTAATAATTTATTTATTTTTTAGTTGAAAATTCATGTTTTTTTTTATAATCGTCTTTTTCTAGTAGAAATTAATCTTATATTAGTTGAAAATTCAGTATTTTTGCAGTAAATTTTAAGTATAAGTAGATAAAACAAAATTTTGTTTGAATTATTATTCAAATTCATGGTCTTTAGAGACAAATCCAAAAAAATTATTAATTACGTTTTTAGTATTATTTAATTATTTAATTAATCCATGGTGCTAATATATTTAATAATTTCTTGTAATATAATTTGTCAAAGCTTTCTAAATGAAACATATTAATTCGATCCCTAGAAACTGAAAAAAAAATTAATTAGAATAAACTCGCGAAACTGTCTACATAGTCTGAAAAAAAACTTGAGATACCTGGAAAAAAAACCGGAATTGTCAAGGAACTTTTTTCCAGGATTTGAAGGAATTTAAAAAAAAAAGTTAATTTTCAACCAAATAGTTAAATTTTCAACAAAAATTATGCATCTTTAACCAAAAATATTATTTTTAATAAATTAATTCAACTTTTAACCAAGGAATTGAATTTTCAACCTAAAAAGATAAATTTTTAATAAAACATATAATATTACATATTTCAACAACAAAGATTATAATTTGGAATAAAAAAAAAACAATTATTTTTAACCAAAAAAGAGGAATGTTCAAGAATATAGTTAAATTCTCAAACAAAACAGATTAATTTTTGACTAAAATGTTGCATTTTTAACAAATAAAAAATTGATTTTTTATAAAAAAAAAACGAATTTCCAATTGAATGTATAAATTTTTAATCAAATAGTTTAATTTTGGACCAAGATTAATTTTCTACCAAAAAAGAAGAATTTTCCACTAAATAGTTCAATTTTTAGTCTAAAAAAGATCACTTTTCAACCTAAAGTGGAATAGTTAAATTATAATTGAAAAAAAAATAATTTTTAATTTATAAACTCGATTTTTTTACCAAACACTCGAATTTTCAATCCGAAAATATGAATTTCCAAAAAAACAATACAAATGAATTTTTGACCAAATAGTTGAATTTTCATCAAGAAAGTTGATTTTAAATTAAAATTGTGAATCTTCAAATAAAAAAAATAATAACTTTTAATAAAGTATTTCAACTTTCAATCAAGGACTTGAATTTTCAACCTGAAAATATGAATTTTTAATAAAAAAATATAATAGTTGTTATAGAAACAAGAATTTTTTAATTTTAACTAAAAAAAAATTAATTTAACCAAAAAAGACGAATTTTCAACAGAATAGTTAAATCTTCAACCAAAAGAGATTATTTCTCGATCAAACAGTTGCATTTTAATTCTAAACCGAAAAATAGATTTTCTACTAAAAAGGCAAATTTTCAACAAAATGCAAAATTTGTTGACCAAATAGTTAAATTTTCAACCAAGAAGATTAATTTTTTTCAACAACAAACAGACGTCTTTTCAACCAAATAGTTTAATTTTGAACTGAAAAAGATCAATTTTTAACCAAAAAGGGAACAGTTAAATTTTCAGTTCAAAAAAATTTATTTTCTACTAAAAAATTTCTTTTAACAAAGTGATGAATTTTCAACTATAATGATGAAGCCTCAACTGGAATAGATGGATTTTAAACCAAAAAGATGAATTTTTAACAAAGGAGTTTAACTTTCAACAAAATAGTTTTATTTTCAACCAAAAAGATGACTTCAACCAAATATTTGAATTTTGAACTAAAAAAGATAACTTTTCAACCAAATAGTTGAATTTTGAACTAAAAAAGATAACTTTTCAACCAAATAGTTGAATTTTGAATTAAAAAAGATAACTTTTCAACCAAATAGTTGAATTTTGAACTAAAAAAGATAACTTTTCAACCAAATAGTTTAATTTTGAACTAGAAAAGATCAATTTTCAACTAAAAATGGAATTTTCAACCAAATAGCTGTATTTTCAAATAACTTAGATTTTGAACCAAAGAAATGTATTTTCAACTATAATTATGAATCTTCAATAAAAAAATGAATTTTGAACCAAACAGTTGAATTTTCGAATAAAAAGACTAATTTTCAACCCAGAAAAATTTTGCAGTCAATAAAGAAAAGATTTTTCAACTAAAAAATTCAAATTCCAAACCAAATACTTGAATTTTCAATCTAAGAAGATAAATTTTTCACTAAATAGTAGATTTTTCAAGCCAAAAAGACGAATTTCTTAAAAGAAAGTAAAATTTCCACATGAAAAGTTGAATTTTCAACAAAAAAGCTCCTTTTTCAATAAGAAAAATTACATTTCTACCAAAACGTATGAATTTAATTTTAAATAAAAAACAGTCGAATTGAACCAAAAAGAATTCTCCACTAAAAATGTTTTAGTAGAATTTTCGACTATAAAATATGAATTCTCAACGAAAAATATAATAAAATGTATGTCAACAAAAAATTGTTTAAATTGCGTGGACCAACATATTCTAAACGAATTAATGGAATTAAAAAGAAATTCAGCCACATGATTCAACTTTTAAGCTAGACACAATTTTGCAACAAAATTGTTGAATTTTTACCCAAATAGTTGAATTTTCAATCTAAAAAAATAAATTTCCCAAAAATTTACCCAAATAGTTGAATTTTCAATCTAAAAAAATAAATTTTTCAACAAAATTGTTCAATTTTTACCCAAATAGTTGAATTTTCAATCTAAAAAAATAAATTTCCCAAAAATGTACGCAAATAGTTGAATTTTCAATCTAAAAAAATAAATTTCCCAAACACAATTCTCGTTCCAGCCTGGAAAATTTTTTTTCGTTTAATAGCAACTATCACTATTACATGATCTTATAAAAACAATATTAACAAAACTCTTGCTTGACACACATTCACCTGCACTTACTCACTTTCTCGAAACTTTGATTAATAGAGCAAAACCCACAAAAAGTTGGTGCTTCATTGAATGGACAACTTCCCAGGTCAATTTCAGTGTGAAATTTTACTCGAGCCGAGACACAACGATGCTGAATAATTTTTCTATTCTCACCCTGGATCTTGCATTTATATTTCGATTTTAAATAACGCGAAAATTGAATTCTTTTTTTTATAGTTACTGTAAAAGTTAATGGACATTAGAAAATTATAATAATGAGTTCTGTGTACTTGAGTGTGAAAGTTTGTTTTTATTTAATCGTGGTTGATATATTTTCAAATGTTGTGATTGGGGCTCCTAGTTCTTCTAGTTCGACAGAAGTTTCAGAAAATGGTGAGAATTTTCATTTTTCTCTTAATTTTTCAGTTTTTTTTAGCCAATTAATTCAAATGGTTGAATTTTCAACCAAAAAAGATTTTTTACTCAGAGTTGAGCTTTCAAAATAAAAAATCGCTTGTTTTAGAAAACTGTTGACTTATAACCCGAAAAAATGAATTTTTAATAAAAAATTAATTTTCAACTAAGAAAGATGAATTTTAAACGAATTAATGGAATTAAAAAGAAATTCAACCACATGATTAAACTTTTAAGCTAAAGAGACGATTTTTCAACTAAATTGTTCAATTTTTACCCAAATAGTTGAATTTTCATTCTAAAAAAATTAATTTTCCAGACAAATTTTTCAGAAGTCAGTAAAATTTTCCACATGAAAAGTTGAATTTTCAACCAAAAAGTCAATTTAGAAAAAAAATTAATTTTAAACGAATTAATGGAATTAAAAAGAAATTCAACCACATGATTCAACTTTTAAGCTAAAGACAAAATTTTTCAACAAAATTGTTGAATTTTTACCCAAATAGTTGAATTTTCAATCTAAAAATATAAATTTCTCAAAAACACCAATTTTTTAGAAGTCAGTAAAATTCTCCACATGAAAAGTTGAATTTTCAACCAAAAAGTCAATTTAGAAAAAAAAAATAATTTTCAACGAATTAATGGAATTAAAAAGAAATTCAACCACATGATTGAACTTTTAAGCTAAATAGATGATTTTTAAACAAAATTGTTGAATCTTTACCCAAATAGTTGAATTTTCAATCTAAAAAAAAAAATCTCCCAAAAAGACAAATTTTTTAGAAGTCAGTAAAATTTTCCACATGAAAAGTTGAATTTTCAACCAAGAAAGATGAATTCTAAACCAAATTGTGAAATTAGAAATAATTCAACCAAGTAATTGAACTTTCGAGCAAAATAGACGATTTTTCAACAAAATTGTTGAATTTAAAAAAAAAAGTTGAATTTTCAATCTAAAAAGATAAATTTTAAACTTAATAGTAGAATTTTCAAGACAAAGACGAATTTTTTTGAAGACAGTAAAATTTTCACATGAAAAGTTGAATTTTCAACCAAAAAGTTCAATTTTCTACCAAAAAATTCGATTTTTCAATAAAACTCATGAATTCTCAACGAACTATTTGAATTATCTACCAGAATAATTGAACTTTCAACCAAATAATTTAATTTTTGACCAAAAGAGATCACTTTTCAACAAAATAATTTAATTTTTAATCAAATAGATGAATTTTTAAAATGAAATGATGATTCTAAGACTAAAAAAAATAATTTTTTAACAAATTAGTTCAAGTCGAAACCAAAAAGACGAATTTTCTACCAAAATAATTTAACTTTTAACGCAAAAAGACACATTTTCAAGCTAAAAAAAAAACAATTTTTTGGAAGACAGTAAAATTTTCAACATAAAAAATTGAATTTTCAACCAAAAAGTTCAATTTTTCCGTAAATTATAATTGTGATGTTTGATAGATTTCAACAAGTTTATAAAATTATTTTCATGACATTCAAGGTTCTTTAGTAGGTCAAAATCAGAACATCTCGAAAATGCGAACAAGTACACAATATGCAGTCCTCTTGTATTCCCAGAAATATAAAAGTTTTGCTCATCCAAACAAGATAATACATATATTTGAAAAAAGTATAAATAGGTGTTTCTAGATTATAAGAGGACATGAAACGTTCTGAAATAGGTCATTGAATGCGGCCCGATGACGCGAACGGTTACACCAAATATAGTACTGCTGCATTTCGAATATCAAGAAAACTTTACACATATTGAAAATGTAAACAGTTTCCTTTTTTTAAATTTAAAGAAAAAACACACCATATTGTCTGATATAGCTAAAATCATATCAGACCTGACAATCAATTAGAGCTACAAGTAATCCCAAATTCACGACGATTGTTCTTTTACGTTTCGAGATGTGAACAGAAAAAAATTACACACAGATATACACACACATGGGCAAACATCCTAGTTTATGATACGAGTTGAAGTCCATGTACAAAATTCTTTATTTTTTCAAATTTTGGAAAGACGTGAAATATAACAATATTGATATAATATTATGTTACACTTACAGTGATCAGGCAGAAACCACACGCATGTGAGGAACAGAACGTGAATCATTTTTTCATTTGGAATCATTTTTTCTAATTGTCAAAATAACCTAGAAAGAATAAAATGAAGTGACCATTCAAGAATTTCGTCAGCTATTTATATTTTATTTATTCTTCAAAATGAAAGGAGGGGAAGGCGGAAGATTGCGGATGTAAGACCTAGAAGATTTCCCTATTTGCTAAGTTTAATGCTATTGGCGCCTACAGAATAATCACAGATAACAACATGTGAATTATTATTCTGACTTAAAGCAGAAAATTTTTGAAAACACTTATAATTGTGAGTAGCTTAGGGAATATTCTGAAAGAATTATGCCACATCAGTCGGACTTGAAGCAAGAAACTTTTGAAAAACAATTAAAATTCAGATTTGAAGCAATTAATCTTGCTGAAGAATTAGAATAATTAGTTGAAGAATTAGTTGTGCGATCAACGTTTTTTTATATATATCATTTTTATATCGTCCGTTGTTTGCCTTACAATTTTCATTTTTCGTTTGCTTTTTAAAATGTTGACTGGCAGACGTAAAAGCTATTTTCTTCTGAATCAGGGGGCCTCAAAACGCCGATAATTGATGGAATCCGCAAAAGTCATTTTTCACATAAAACCAATACCTTCTCATTGATTCGAATATTGAAATTGTTAAAATCATAATTTAGGTTTGACAAGGAGTGTTATCGAAGTGACAGTCACCGATTTTAATACGTCCCATGCATATTTTAAAAACCAATTCGAGATTGTTTATTATCGAAAGCCGATATTATGCGCAACATTTCGATCCCCAGGGATTGCAACCCTTATTTTTATATTGGTATAAATTCGTCTTTTTTTTTTAATTTTTACAAGTCATTTTCCTTCAAAATGAGGAAACTGGAATTATTTACACACTTGATCGACTTTACCTTGCTGATTCATGCCTTAAGTCTAATTTCACCGAAAATAGTTGTTTAATATCAGACTAATTCTAATTACCAGTAGCTCTTTCTATTCCGTAATTTATTCTTGAGAATTCTATTTGTAAGTTTTCATTTAATAGTAATCAGGAAATTTCTATGTGTAAATAACACAGGCCGACAATTTTTAGAACCAAAAACCAGAGCATACTTGTCTTGTCATTTTTCAAGTCATGCGTCATGTCGTGTTATGTCATGTCATGTGGTGTTGAAACAATGCATGACACATTGCATGACACATGACACATTAGATGACATTATATGAAAGACGTCACGCCCAGCTAAGTTATGTGATGACATAACATCACATGGGGACACAGGGACACAGGTCATGTGTCAAATCAATTGTCATGCCATGGCGTATGTCATGTCACGTCATGCCATGTCATTTAATATGTAAGCACGATGTGACATAGCATGAAACCTGACCTTTCATGACATGAAACATGATATGTGACGACATGACATGAAATGACATGCTCAGGACATGACAGGACATGTCAAGTAGTACGGCATGTCATGACTAAAAAAAGGACTTAAAAAGATAAATGACATGGTGTGTCGTGTCAGGTGTTAACACGACATGACACCTGACATGATATGACAATTGACCGGACACATGCCATGTAATGAGCATCATCCCTATGAGCACATGATACACGATACATGACACGGCACGTGAGATGATATGATAAGGCATCACACATATCATGACATGACAATTGACACATTACATGACATGAAATGTCTTGTCATGTTCCGTGTCACCTCAAGTGTCATGTCACCCTTAAAATATTAATGGTTCATCAGCATTGTCACTCAAAACCTTGTGGTTACTAAACGAGAAGGTGTAAAAAACTTAGGAAATGCATATAACTTCAAAATTGAATATCTCGAAGAAAAAAAAAAGATATTTGAGCGAACCAATGTGCATTTAAAAGGGCAAGGCTTATACTTTAGGATGCTGTCTGTAATTTTTTGAGAAAAAAAAATATATCGCAATGCTGCATAACCTCAAATATAGGCTAAAATCGCAATTTCCGCAAATTTAGGTTAGGATTTCTCAAAACCCTGACGTAATAGAGCAATTCTGAGGCCAGATTCGTGTTCAGCTTATTCAAAACCATCGGACAAGTATGCTCTGGTTTCTGGTTCCGACATTCGGTTTCCCACATTTGTGCGTAGGCCTTTTAAAATGAAAGGTTAAAGCATCAACAACTGTAATTTGGTCATTGTGAATTCTCTTTTGCTAAAGCTCTTTCGGCTTTAACGAACACATTCTCATCACGTGTCTCGTGCTCCGCAATCGATTTGATCGAAAATGAAAACTTTCTTGCATCATTTTTGACTTCATTATATCAAAGGTATATTATATTTATTTTTGTACCTCGGTCAGGGGCTGCTTATTCAGATATTGCAAAATAATGTACACATTTTATTTTTCATGATTACTCTAATATTTATTTCTTATTTTGCATGAAATGTTATTGTCAGCTACCCTGAAAAATTTATCATTTCAATAAATTTATATTATTACAATTTATAACATGCTTTGGCATGTAATAATTCATTATTTTTTGTGCGAACAAAATTAGAATTTTCGATTTTTTAAAAAAAAAGTCAAAAAGTCGTCATGATAATCTTGTAGGGATATTAAAAAAGTAACGTTTTTCTTCTTGTGACTTTTTTCATATCGTGCTTTATTTGGCTTATAATGTTAATTTTCGTTTTTTTTAGGGGGTTTTGAAAATGCTATAACAATGTCAATTTTACTTCAATCGAAAAAAGTGGTGATTATAAATTGTTGAATTTCTATGAAAAATAGCTAGTTAACAAACTCGATCTTTCTTTTTTGTCCCGGTAGTGTGTGCCAAAGCACAATCCAATCCGATTAGTCTTTCAAAAATTATCCGGTATAGAGACGACAACGACGACGACGACAGACAGACAGACAGACAGACACCAACGTAAAAATAATTTTTTTTCACACTTTGTGTTGGAACAAAAAAATGTACGAAAAAGTCACAACTCGAACTTGGAACGTTGAATTTTCGAAAAGAATTTGGACTTTGGCTTAGTACAACGAAGAAAATAGTCAAAAGTTGGTCAACCGAAAAAGAGCTACAAATTTGTTATTAATCATTTCTTGATAGTATGCGTAGTTTTTGTTTCAATCGTGAAAAATAACATTGAAAATAAACAAATAATATTTTATTGAATAACGATGAAAAGGAAGGTGAAGAGGAAGTACAGGAAGTGAAAAGAGGGTACAGCGATAAGGGAGGAGTACGTAAAAATGAGGAAGGAGTTTCGATTGATGTGTAAGAAGGAAGAACAGGAAAAGGAGAAAGATCTGGAAGAGGAGTTAGGAAATGTTAAGACAGAAGGGGATGTCTAGAAGATAATAAATAGGTTTAGGAAGCGTAGAGTGGGGATAAGCCGGGGTGGTAGAGAGAGTTATGATAGGAGGTGATAGAATTTGGTCACCAGCGTGAGCAGATGACATAGTTTTTCTGGCTGGAAGTGAGGAGGCGTTAAAGGAGATGATGGAGAGGTTGGGAAGATACTTGGATAAGAGCAGGTTAGAGCTTAATGCGGCAAAGTCCAAGGTTATGGTATTCAGAAAAGGAGGTAGGAGGGATAAGGGAGGGAATTGAGAGTGAAAGGGAGTGGCGGTGCAGGAGGTGAAAAAGTTTGTGTACCGGGGCTTTGTGTTTTGGAGGAATGTGGAGTGGATAGTCGCATAAAAGAGAGAGTGAGGAGGGCAAATGTGCTGATGCTGCAGGTGTGGGGGTTGGGAAAGAAGTTATTTGCAAATGATTTTGGAAGGAGAATTATATTTTTTGACTCCCTGTTGATGAGTGTGCCATTGTATGGAGTAGAGATATGGGGGTGGAAGGAAATTGAAGAGGTAAATAGGACACAGGGGAGGTATGTAGAGTGGACATCGGGGTTGGCAAGAAACACGCCTAATTATATTGTCAGGAGGGAGACGGGGAGAACGAGTGTAGGAATTCTGGCGGGGAGTCCGGCGTGAAAATATGAGGAGAAATTTTCGGAAGAGGGGGGAAGTAAGCTGGGTAGGGAGTGTTGGTGGGAGAAGGAGAACAGAAGAAGGAGTGGGAAAATGGAGGCTGAAAGGGAAAGGTATTTTAGGACAAATGGACTACAGATTGATGAAGTGAGAAGGATGCATGAGGAAGGAAGGAATGTATATGAGTTGGTCAAGAAAAAATGGCATGGAGAGAGAGAAGGTAGCAGGGAAAGAGAAAATAAGAGGTGTAAGCAAGCCAATTTTTAAGGCCAACAGGCTGAAGAATAAACATTTATACATAGCAAACAAAAATTATGTACATAAAACACATCTACATATAAATATGTAGACTTTTAGACATTATGTAGACAAACAAATTTGTTTATGGATCAATTTTTGATAGTGCACGTAGTTTTAATTTCAATCGTAAGAAATAACACTAAAAATGAAAGTTTGTGGAAAAAAAGAAGGAAGATATGGAAACAAAATTAATAGACGAAGCTTGTTCACCCAAAAATGAGGTACAAACTTCTTGTAATGCATCACATTCTCATCATTTATGATTGAGAAAATATTAGAATTTTTCAAAATTTGACACCACAGCTTTCCACGGATCTTCACGTTTTGAGACCCCCTGAATCCTAAAATCAAGTTTTGGCGATAGCGTCTGTCTGCCCGTCTGTCCAGTCGTCGGTCCGTCGGTAAATACGATAACACTCGAAAAAAATGAACTGATCAAATCGAGCTTTGGGACAGTTTTCTTGCCCTTAAAGAAAAAAAAGTTCATCAACCAGCATTCCCTGACCAACCGTTATGGTTTTATCTATTCAAAATGCTACCCAAAAATCGAATATTCCATTTCTACAGAAAATGATCAAAGACACATGAAAAGAGTGCTGAAGAAGAATTGATGAAGTTTTCTTCAAGCATGCTTGGTGCATAAAATAAATATCTGAGCGCGAAGCGCAAGGCCTAATTATATATGAGCGTGAAGCGCGAGATACGACAGATGCACGCCCTAAGCCCTTAAGCGGCTAACATACATCTCTAGCTCCTTTTTTTGTAGTTGCTATTTTTGAATTGTTTATTATACATTCTTACTTGCTCAAGATTTTTGGCTCTTTCAAAAACTTACTTACTTTTGTGGAAAAAAAATACTTGAATTTCTTAAAGTACATTCATGTACTAGCAATATTGTACCTGATTCACAGAATACTTTCGCTTACAAGGAAATTGATCTTAGTCAAATTGTATAACGCTATGAAATCATTCATTGGACGGCTTGAATAGTTCCTTAGTTCATCTTTGTACAATCATGTTCAAATTTGCAAAACTTGCAATATTGCTTTCCATGTGAAATGCTGCTATTTGACGAGGTTGAATAAAAAAAAAGGTGGAAATCTACTTGTCTGTGGCACCTTTTGAGACTGCTTTGCGGATGATGATGCTTCTGGAAGCGTTTCCTCGAAGACAATCAGAGAACTTCAGCCTGTCATGGATTTTGAAAAGGATGGGGCAGAAAAGCTTACCGATGAGGTCGTCCTGAATTCGCTAAATCAGGATAGGTCAAATATTAATCTGCTAAGCAATCTTCGGTCCCATCACGATTCTCTTCCGTTGGGCTGTCGTAACTTGGAATCTACTGGAGTCGTACTAGCCGAACAAAGTTCTCTCGACACCGTCGCTTTAAAAATACTCTCAAAATGAAACACAATGTGAATGAGATTAGAGAAAGTTGAAGCTAATAGCTTTCAAATAAGCTGAAACATTCAGGCTCACAGGCTATCAGCCGACTTGAAAAGAATATCCTAGCAGTGCACATACGAGAAGGGAATAAGAAGCCTTAAACATACGGACCAAGACATGGAATTAATTATCACGGGTATGCCGGATTCCCCTTAGGAGAAGCTCGCAGACCTCGTCGACTCAATCTGTAGACTTGTCAAGTTGAAAGCTGATAAAAGAAACACCGAAAATTTTCTTAGAGTTCCAGTTGAAAACGAAACCATTCCTAGCCCAATAATCGTCAGGTTCATCGTAGCTAAACTTTGGGATGACTTCTTCGCAGCTAATGTTAAGAAAAAAACATCTCTAATCGTTCAGGATATCTATTCTAACATGGCTGAAGGTCCCATCCACATCAACTGTAACCACCCTCAAGATCTTTGCAAGCTACTGAAAGTGGTTAAGGCTAACTTGGTTTCATGTAAACTTCCGGATAAACCTTGAATTTTCAGGAAAGCAGTGTAACAATTAGAGATTATCTTAGCTACGAGCCTGTGTGTGATAATCATACTCCATTTTTAACAGCCGTTCACGATGAATTCCCTGTGTACGTATGTCTAGTTAAAGTTAGGTTTGAGAAAGCGCGTCTCGCAAATCTAGGAATTTACCTGGCAGGGAAGCCTGGCTTCCCTGACTCTGTAAAGAAAATGGTCAGGTCGAGGGATAGAGCTCACTCCTAATGGTTCGCTTCAAAAAATGTCATAGATGGAGATCAATATGTGCTCCTCTGTAACCTCGCAAATTGCTCCCTTCGGCGCGAAAAAAACAGCAATCTGGCTAGCCTATACAATAGGGTCTATTTTAAACACATATGGGAGAAGATGAACTTAGCAGGTGTCTGGTCGGGGCAAGACAGGAAGAATATGCCTATGGATCCCACTAGAACTAATAACTTCTATCTAGCTTTTATACCGTTAGAGGTAGCCTCATAGGCGCTAATCCGCCACCTTTAGTTATGTACTAGCAATATTGTACCTGATTCACAGAATACCTTCGCTTACAAGGAAATTGATCTTAGTCAAATTGTATAACGCTATGAAATCATTCATTGGATGGCTTGAATAGTTCCTCAGTTTATCTTTGTACAATCAGGTTTTGGGAAGGGCTTTTCGGCTGCAACAGCGCTTCTTCTCGTTTCGGATGAGATACTTAGGTTCTTGGATTGTTCCAAGGTAACCTTGCTATCATTGCTGGACTTATTTCTGACTTCTGAGACCCTTGATCATGAATTGCTTTTAAAAAAAATTAGGATTCATAAAATTGAAGGTTCTTGGCTCACAGGGCTTCTTTGTAATAGAAGTCATCAAATCGCAGTATCAAGCTTCCAGTTCACACTCATGTCTCCACACAGAGAAGCGCATAGGGGAGGCCCTCAAGGGGCAATGAGTAGCCCTACTTTGTAATCTATTTACACAAACGACTTTCCTGAGTTCATCAAGGATTTTTTGCGTGAGATTGAGGTATCCTGCGGGCGCGAAATTAAAATAACCATGCACATGTATGCAGAAGCTACAAAGGTGTACATCCGTTGTAAGCAGGAAGACATTGATGAGAAAGCAGTCATTTTGAAACCGGTCTTAGAGCACATTGCTGGCTGGGCAGAAAATCGTGTGCTAATCATTATTCTGACTAGATCCGCAATTTTGCCGATAGGCAGTTCAGATTGCGATCCTTTTCCTAATTTCTCTAAATATTCTGCTAAGCTCTCCATTGTCTTGCAGTCAAAAACCGTTGGGCTTATACTGCAGTCGAATTGAGGCGTTAAGTCAAGTTCGGCATAAGAAAATTTAACGATATCTCCTCCGCTTTTAGAGAATCGGTTTTTCTGAAAATGAACCTACGGTGAAGATTGCATCTCTCCGTTCCCGTTTTGAAGTTGAGGTCACAGAAGACCCCAATTTACCAACGAAATCACACTTCCTGTATAGAAGAAAATCGGGCGAGAAAATCTCTTGTCACAAGATTTATCGGAAAATTTTTGGTTCCTTCGGTCTGCACTGCGAAGGCGGAAGCTACTTTTGCATACCTAACCTCTGGTTGCTCACACGATCTTCAAGATCCTCTTAACTCGTATAGTGCTCAGAGTGTGAAATATGAAATGTTTATCCATTTCCAGAACAATTTGAGATAAATGGACATTTTCTTTTTTTAATTGGGATAAGAGGATATTTTGTGTTTGAAAAGCCATATGCTTGGTCAGAATATATTAATTTTGTTGGGGCTGTATAATAGTCATTTCAATTTCTAAAATCAAAGAATTTCCCAAATAAATTACAAATCGGTTTCGGAGAAGCAAATTTTCGAGAAGAATTATCATTCAAACTCGAGATAGGGTATATTTTAAGAAAAACAGATAACTCAGATCTGAAAAAAGAAATGTTTCTAAATATAATTGCTATAGGCTTGTCTTCGAATTGGTGATTTTGAATAAGAATGATCATTCTGATACAGAACAGAAAAATTTTTGACAAAAATTATAATTCTGACTTGAAAAAGGACATTTTGGATTGAAACAGGGAACTTTTGAAAAAAATTAAAATTCAGATCTAAAACAAGGAATTTTTCAAAATAATGAGACGCGTAATAAGAGGCATAGATTAAGGAATCGCAAAGACTTTCAAAAATGAGAATGGTGATAAATAGTAAGGTTTGATGAAAGAAGGCTAATTTCGATACTTGTGAATTGTCTACGTCACTGCCAGAAAGGCAACGCATTTCCTATTTATTTTTTCAAATATTATATTTAATATTTTGAAAAATATTGAATATTATACTTCCAATATTTATTTAAATAATTTACAAACTCACTCGGGTTTACCTTTCTTGATTCATGTCTCGCGTCTAGTTCCTACAAACAAATTTATTCAGTTTTCAACTTATTTTCATTTAGAGCAGATCAATTTGTTTCGCAATTTGTTTTCGACATTTAATTAATTATGTTTTCCTCTAATAAGGTTCACAACGTTTTAATTTGATTGAATTAAATTTCGATTTGTAAATTGAATATTTATAAATAAGCTTACTGTTTCCTAAATGACGAAATTTTAATGCAAATTTTGCGCATAGTGAATATTCGTTCAGGAATTGAAATAATTCATTGTTCACTCAAATTTAATGGAAATTTCGACTTTTGTCTTACATGGAAGCAAAAACTTTGAATATGTTTGAAGGTATTGAAATTGAAAATTACTTTCGCGATAATTTGGGGAGACACAAGTTTCCCATTTTTCACATACAATGTTTCATTTAAGGCCAAAAGATTTTGAAACCATTCCTACAATATTTTAAAAGTACTCTTTATTTAAATATTTAAATCAGATTTAATTCAATTTAATAATAACCCAGGCGGAAATATCGTATAGTTTATATATTGAGTGAAGTGTTATATATATAATATTAATTTGTTTTATACATTTTTTGTATAAAACAAATGAATATCATATATAATACTTTACACTATATATAAACTATGTATGATATTCCACCCTAGGAATTTCAAAAATGAATATTCAAAAATAACTTTACTACCTGCTAATTGGAAAAATTTCTGTAGAATCTTTGCGAGTTCACAGCAAAATTAATTAATTTCCAACTGAAAATATAAATTATCAAGCAAAAATCGAATATTTACATATTAAGTTCAAAAAATTAATTTTTAACTAAGAAGAAACGAATTTTTGACAACAAAAAAATTAATTTTTAATCACAGTGATAACTTTTCAACCCAAGAAATGAATTTTGTATCAACGAAAGAAACAAATTTTCAATATTTTTTTTCAACTAAAGAAATGAATTCCTGAGAAAAAACAGAATAGTTAAGTCTTCAGTAAATTACTTAATTTGCAACAAAATTAAAGTACATTTTCTAAGAAATAGTATAATTTTTAACCGAAAACATTTAGTTTCTATCAGAAAAGGAAAGTTTTCGACAAAAATGAAACAGTTACATTCTTAGTTGAAAAATTGATTGTAAATAATTTTTTTTTTTGCCGAGAAGATTAAATATTCTGCCATGAACTTCGAATTTTCAATGAATTATAGGAATTTTCAACCAAGAATTTGAATTTTCAACTTAAGATAGATTTGGAACCAAACAGGCACGAGTGTAATTTTCAGGTAAAAAAATTAATTCTTAATTTAAAAACATAGTTTTTAACAAACTAATTAAATTTTCTACTGAATAAAAAGGATTTTCAACTAAAATGATAAATCATCGAGCAAATAAATGAAATATTAAAAATGTAGTTCCACTTTTAACTAAATAGATGAATTTTCAACCAAAAAAGATTGTTATTTAATAACAAAAATATTTAAATTCAACCAAAAAAGATGAATTTTCAAAAAATAGTTTAAATCCGCAACTTCAGGTTATCGAAAATTTACTAACTCAGTCAGGTTTTACCCGACAATTCCTTACTTTCTGGAATTACTCGATCTGCAGCAACTGTGTAGTTCAAAGAAATTTTTTTTTCACTCGTGAATGTTTTTTTAAAAACGTGCGTGTCATTTATTATATATATTTGTTTAAATAATAAATGCCCTAAATTTCATTAAAAATGCTCTCTGAAGGCTCTGTTCGAGCTTAAATGCCGAGAAGAGAAGGAAAGAGAGAGAATAAAAAAAACACTTTATTATTGTTATATGGTGGGTTTGTTTATGTAAGTATGTATATACAATTTGCAAAAGATAGACATACATTATCAAGTATATCTACCACCTATGTAGTGGAGAACCCACCCAGTAGGGAAAACCATACGAGGATCCCGAGAGAGGATACTGACGTTGGAAAGACTTGACCAGGTGATTTATTATAGCATCTTTTCCTTCCTCTCCTCCATCGATTTCAGCGAAAACTACACGCTGAGTCCTTGCTATCCCAATGAACACGTGATCGCGACCTTCTTTAAGTTCCATACCGGGTGAGTAATAGGTGAAACTTGATGTTTTGCGAAAGGGCACATTATGTATCGTTAGGGTCATTCCACTCGGAACCTGATAAGTAGCAGTTCTTACAAGTCCATATATTTTTTGAGAAATAAAACGACCTTTGTTGGCACCTGCACGGACAAAAACTTGAAAAGAGGGAAAGTCATGCGTTGGCTTTTCCTTAATCCAATCGGGATCTTGGTAGACCGAAATCACATGACCACGAATTTCACCAAGATTGGTTTCCAGCTCTACCTCACCAACAACCGGGAAAGGCTGACCTAATTTGGTAAAAAAAAAATTAACATTCATAGAGTTTTTGTATACTGGTAAGCTGGAGTATTCAACAATTTTGTCATGAATTTCTCTAATTTTGTACCTCGACTGCAACTCATGATATGGCTAGGAAAGTTGTGGACAAATTCTGGAATTTCGAATCTACAATACTTAAAATCTTACCTTTTCAATCTAAATTCTTAAATATATTATCTTTGCTGGGACATGACAGTGACTTGCAAATTAATTAATAAAATTTTTTAATTAAATGAAAATTACAAAAGTTCTATGCTTTTCAAGACCCTGCAAATTTTCAAAAAGTACAAAATAATATTTTTCCGATAGATTAACAAATATTAATCGAAATTTTCACTGGATATCAAATAAATATGTTATCAATTTCAAAATGATGTTATTTTGTTCTAAGAGTTCCATAAGTTATAATCGTTATTATTAGTAGGTCCATTAAGCTAGCACCTCCAGAATCGTAATTCCCAAATTTCTTTGTATCGGAATTTCAGGTGTTTTTCGGCTGTATTGCCGATTTTCGAGCCCTACTACTTCTTTGAAAATTGAAATTTGGAGTGAAGGTGCTGGCTTGAGTCAAGCTAGCGCCCCCACTGCATCGAAATCTGAATAAACAATCTAACACGACAGAATGTTTTTTTTTCTTGGTTCATCATTGCCTATCTATGAATTTGAATTTTCAAGCAAACCAAAAATCATAGACTTCATTAACCCTATTAAATTCCAAGTTCCAAACATCAAAAACTACATTTATGAAGTAAATTTCTAAAAAATATTACGTTTAGAAAAAGTCACATCTTCAAACCTATTTTTAGAAGATTTCAACAAGTTTGAAAAGTTATTTTTATGTCATTCAAGTTAGTTCAGTAGGTTAATGGATATGTCTTGGAAATGCAATCACTCTCAGATTTGACATTGGTCTACATTGAATCGCATAACATTCGCCCAATCCCAACGGATTGAAGATCTTTTTACTCAAAAACAAAAAATAAAATTTGACAAATTACTTCCAGTAAGGCACGGTGCAAATTCGTCTTTTTGTTAGGAAATTTTTCTTCCTGGTTGAAAATTCAATAATTATGTTTAAAAATCATTCTTTTTGGTTGAAAATTCGTCTTTTTGGCATAAAAATTCAACTATTTTGTTAAAAATTCTTATTTTTTAGTTGAAAATTAAATTTGTTGTTGTGAAAATTATTTTTTTTTGATTGAAAATTAAACTGTTTCTTTTTTGGGTTTAAAATGTTATCTTTTTTAGTTGCAAATTCATGTGTTTTATTGCAAATTCGTCTTTGTGGCATGGAAATCCAACATTTTTGATGAGTTTTCTTTTATTTATTGACTGAAAATCTTTATTGATTGAAAACTCGTCTTTTTTGGTTTAAAAATTCATTTTTTATGGTAGCAATTTCATATTTTTTAGTTAGAAAGGATTTTGATAAAAATTAGTTTTTTTCTTTGGTTGAAAATTAAATTATTTCGTTTTTCGATGAAAATGTATCTTATTTAGTTGCAAATTCGTCTTCTTGCTAGGAAATAAATCTTCCTGGTTGAAAATTCATCTTTATAATTAAATACTTAATTATTCTGTGAAAATTCAAAAATTATGTTAAAAAATCATTCTTTTTGGTTGAAAATCCATCTTTTTGGCTTAAAATTTCAACTATTTTGTTGAAAATTCTTATTTTTTGGTTGAAAATTAAATTTTTTTTTCGTGAAAATTAAACTACATATTTTTTTTGGGTTCAAAATCTTACCTTCTTTAGTTGCAAATCCATGTGTTTAATTGCGAATTTGTATTTTTGGCATGAAATTCAACATTTTGGGATACATTTTTTTTCTTTATTGACTGAAAATCTTTATTGGTTAAAAATTAGTTTTTTTTTTGCTTACAAATTAATTTTTTATCGCAGAAATGTATTTTTTTTAGTTAAAAAGGATTTTGATGGAAATTCGTTTTTTTCTTTGGTTGGAAATTAATTTTTTCAACTGAAATTTAAATTATTTCATTTTTGGTTAAAAATGTATCTTTTTTAGTTGCAAATTCTTGTGGTTTGTTTCAAAATCATCTTTTTGGTAGTAAATTAATCTTGCTGGTTGAAAATTCATGTATATAGTTAAATATTTAATTATTTTGTTGAGAATTAAACAAGTCTGTTGAAAAATAATTCTTTTTGGTTGAAAATTCGTCTTTTTGGCATTAAAATTAAACGTTTTGGATTAAATTTGTTGTCTTTATTGACACAAAAATCTTTTGTGGTTGAAAATTGAACTCTTTTGTTTAAAATTCATCTTTTTTGTTTTTAAATTCATCTTTTATCGTAGAAATTGCATCTTTTTTAGCTAAAACTGCAACTGTTTGATTGAAAATTAATCTGTTTTAGTTGAGGAATCAACTTTCTTTAATTCGTCTTTTTTGGTTCAAAAGTTCAAATATATGGTTAAAAATTCGTCTTTTTGGCAGAAATGTAATTTCATTGCATGAAACTTAATGTTTTTGGTTGAAATTTCAGTTCTTTGCTTGAAAATTTAACTATTTTGTTGAAGAAAAAACAAAATTTGAACTGAAAATGTGACAAATCCATTTTATCTTGAAAGTTGTTCGTTTTTAGTTAAAAATTCGTTTATTTTTTTGCTTCAAAATTCAAAAATTGTGTTGAAAATTAACTTTTTTTTATAAAAATTCATATTTTTGGGTTAAAACTGACTTTATCGATTGAAAATTCAACTCTTTTGTTCAAAATGAAATCAGCTGAGAATTCATTATTCTTTGATAGAAAATTTAACTATTCTATTTTTGGTTGAAAATTGATTTTTTTTTTAAATTGAAAATGCATGTATTTTGTTGAAAATTTATCTGTTTGGGTGAAAATTACACTATTTTGTTAAAAATTCGTCTTTTTGGTTAAAAATTCATCATTGTAGTTGAAACTTTGTTTCTTTGCTGGAAAATGTAACTATTTTGTTTAAAATTCGATTTTTTGTTGTTAAAAAGTAATGTTTCCAACTAAAAATATAGCTATTTCATTTTTGCTTGCAAATTTATATTTTTTAGTTGAAAATTAATTCATTTCGATTAAAACGTAAAAAAAATCTTTTTTTGCTTTAAAATTAAACAACTCGACTGGAAATTATTTTTTGTTGTTAAAAATTCATATTACGGGTTGAAACTATTTTTTATTAAAGATTATGTATAATATTTTTTGGTGCATATATCAACTATCACACTTTTTGTTGAGAATTATTTTTTTTAAGATTCATCTCTTTGGTTGAAAATTTAATTATTTTGTTAAAAATTAATTGTTAACTGAAAATGAATTATTCCGTTTTTGGTTTTAAATTAATCTTCTTGGTCGAAAATTGATCTCTGAAAATTTTACTGTTTGGTTAAAAATTCATCTATTTAGTTGAAATTGGAATACCTCTAAGTGCTAATATACGTGGACTTACTATTTTTTTCAGTAAATATTTTTCTCACGTAATTTGTGGATGACCCATTATAAAATTCTGTATGACTATTGTCACTAAAATTCTTTAAAATTTAGAAACAAACCTTTTTTCCGTTAAAATGATTGATTTCGTAGGTGTAATGTTGTTTTTATAAAAGAAAAATTTATAACGATCAGGGAAAATGAAAAATCAGTCACGGAAAAGTCAGATAAACTCAGGGAATTTCGAAATTGGGATTTTGTAGCAACCCTGTTATCGTTTTATATACCTGTACATTTTCCAACTAAATACTTCTTTCTTATTTTTAGTTCCTTCGTTAGAAAGAATAGACAATCCTGAACACACAAATAAGAAATCCAGAAGCGATTACATACAACTAGCAACAGAAATCCAAATGGTAGGTAAACATAATTTGATAAATTCTGAAAAATTTACTTAAATTAAAAAAAAAATTAGTTTTTTTATCATGAATATCTTTTCAGGTCAGTGATTATGTGACAGCGAATGAGTTCAATCAACTGCAAATGATAGCAGATCATAAACAGGAGATATTTTTATCAGAGACTCAACAAAATATGAAACTTCACAATGTTGCTTGTAATTTCGTGAAACAGCCTGGTAACATTTATCATCTGTATCAGCGACAAACTGGCCAGTGTTATTTCTCAATGCTTAGTCCAGAGGTAGATAGAAAATATTTTTCTTTTTTTGGGGGGTCCCAAAATTTTTTCCTCAACTTCTTTACTTATGTATAATATCTCGAATAGTTATACAAGCTACCATTAATTTAAATTAATTAATTTATCATTAATTTCTCATTTCTTGATACTATTTTAACAGAAAGCCAAATGCTACTAAAAGAACTTTTTCTTTCGACAATCGAGTGAAATTATCTGACTTCACACTTTTTTTCGTATTCCGTTCTTTTCCCTTTTTTTAAAGGATTCCTTTTTTTCCCCCATATTTTCTAGAAACTTCCTCTTTTTCTCATTTTTTTCGTTTAAATGCGAACTGAATTAATAGAACCCAATACAATAATCCAAATATTTGTGGTTGAAAGTTAACTTTTTTTCAATTGAAAAGTCTACTATTATAATTTTGATTCAGAATTCATTTCTTTTGGTTAAAAATTCGTCCTTTTAGATTGAAAATTAATGTATTTCGGTAGAAAAGTCATCTTTCTTGGTCGAAAATGAACTTTTTTTGTTGGTAAATGAACTCACTTTTGAAAAACTAATATTTGGGCTTGAAACATCAACTATCTGGTTAAAAACTATCCTTTTTTGGTAAAAAATTCAACTGTTTTGTTAATATTCGACTTTTAAAATAGAAAATTCGTCCTTTTGGATTGAAACTTCTTTTTTGATAGAAAAGTTAATTTTTTGTGAAAATTCAACTGTCTTGTAAAAAATTCGTCTTTTTGCTTAAAAATCAAACTATTCTGTATTAAATTAATCTCTTTTGCTTGAAAGTTCAACTATTTTTTATGAAAACTCATCTTTCTGGGTTGCAAATTAACTTTTCTGTTGAAAATTCATCTTTTCGGGGTGAACCCAACTGTTTTTTTAAATTTAGAATTAAAATCATTTTTGGTTGAAATATCAACTATTATATTTTTCTTTGAGCATTGATCTTTTTTGGTTAAAAGTTGAATTAAATTGTAAAAATTAATTTTTTTAGTTTGCAGGTTCATCTGTGGTTGAAAATTCTTCTTTTTTTTTTGTTGAAAGTTAATTTTTTAAACCGAAAATGCCACTATTTGAATTGCTTATAATTCGTCTTTTTGGTTGTGTTAAATTGTTTTTTTATTTAAAATTAAAATCAACTATTATACTTTTTGTTGAGAATTCATTTTTTTAAATTAAAAGTTGAACTGTTAATTTGTAGAAAATTCTTTTTTTTTTGTTTGAAAATAAAATGTTTTAACTGAAAATTTAACTATTCCATTTTTGATAAAAAAATTATCTTTTTCAGTTGAAAATTGAACTATATGGAGGAAATTTTTTTTTGATTAAATTTTTGTAACTGAAAATTTAACTATTCCATTGTTTGTGGAAATTTTTTTTTTTTTTTTTAGTTGAAAATTCAACTTTTTGGTTGAAAATGGACCTTTTTTGATTGAAAAATCGTCTCTCTTACTTGAAAGTTGAACTATTTGTACAAAAACTGATTTTTCTGGGTTGAAAATTAACTTTTTTGTTGAAAATTCATCTTTTCGGTAGAAACTTAATTTTTTCAGCTGAAAATCCCAAAAATTCGTATTTTTGGTTGAATTAAATTGTTTTTGATTTAAAATAAAAAATTTTTTGTTGAAATATCAACTATTATATTTTTCGTTGAGCATTCATCTTTTTGGCTGAAAGTTAAACTAATTTGTTAAAAATTCGTTCTTTTTTAAGATTAATCTCTTTGGCTGAAACATTTTTTTTTGGGTTGAAAATTAATTTCTTAAACTAAAAATCCAACTATTTGAATTCTTGAAAATTCATCTTTTTTGATTGAATTCAATTTTAATTTAAAATAAAAATCTTTCTTGATCTCTATCAATATTCTTCGTTCAGAATTCATTTTTTTTTGTGTGGAAAATTCCACTACTTGGATACAAGTTGAACTTCTTTGTTAAAAATTCTTTATTTTTGGTTGAATATTTAACTACATTGTTTGAAATTATTTTTTTGTTTATAATTCAACTACTTGATTGGAAGTTGTACTACTTTGTCAAAAATATACTTTTTTGTTGGTTGAAGATTCATCATTTTAGTTGAAAATGCATCGGTTTGAAGAAAAATTTAATTATTTTGCTGAAAATTAGTTTTTACGGTTGAAAATTCAAACATTTTGGTAGAAAATTCATCTGGTTTGGTTAAAAATGAAACTTTTTAACTAAAAATTAATCTGTTTTGATTGAGGATTCAACTATTTTGTAAAAAGTTGAATCACTTTGGTTAAAGATTCATCATTTTAGTTGAAACTTCATCTGTTTGGTTGTAAATTTTTATATTTTGTTAAAATTTTAACTATTTGGTTACAAATTCAACAATTTTGTTTTGAAAATTCGACTATTCGACCGTTTTGAGATCATTTTGGACACTGAAGTCTACATTATATTAATCCATTCTTTTTGATTACTATTATCTGATAACTCTCGAAATCCTAAACAGTTTCAATTTCCTGCTGCTCACTCAATTTCCACAAAATTGTTTAAATTCGCCTATAAAATAATAAAAATTTCAAAGATTCCTTAAACCCAAAAATAATGTTAATAACAATTGTCATCATAGTCTTGCTAGGCAATTTATTCACAATAAAAATAATTCTTTCTTTTACAGGACTGGGGCAATTCTGGCCCCCACCAAATCTATAAAGGCTCCTTTAGACTAGAACATGACCAGTCCTGGACTCAGGCCCAGACACCTTATAATGACGATGAATATGGCGTTACTAATCAAATTCTGCAAAGTAACGAAACTTCGGCGTTGGTGACATTACAAAATTATATGTGTGTAGATTCGTGACACTAATTTTACCTAAATCAATTCTGTAAATACAACAAAACTGCTCTTTCTATTCTTTACAACACTAGTCTAATAAAAATCATCTTCAATTGTAAAAGCTTTGTGATCATTGATTAAGCATGTCATGGATAAAACCGAGACGAATTGGACAGTCTGCTACTTCTAGCAACTTTTTCAATGACTACTCGAGCTTTTCATACTCATATGGCATTTTTTTCAAATATAATGCCTAAAAGTGCTTGGAAGACTTCTAATTCTTAAAATTTTTTTCAAACTAGTATTTCAATCTGGAACTGGAACACAGTTTTTGAGGAAAAACTGCTTAGAGAACTGTTACTAACACTTGTGTCAAGAAACGCCCAGAAATATTATGCACGGGAAAAGTAATATACATATATAATCTCTATTCAACTGCATAATAGACATTACAATTTTTTATCACAAGCAGATTCTAGATTAAAACCAGAAGTAAATAGTGACCACTATGTGGTCTATTCTTAGTTGTTACATGAAAAAAAATCTTAATCAGCCTTTTAAGGCATGAATACAGTAAAAAAAGTGCAGGTCTTCGAGAGAGAAAATCAGTAAACCACATAAATGAATAACAAATATATGGATTTCCAGTAATAAAACTTCCATAAACTCAACGAATCTGCATGCTGAATAGTTTTCAAGTCAAAAAATAGCCTTTGTGAAGAGTTTGCTTGCGTCATGTAGTATTTACTCGATGTGCTGAAAAAATAAGAAAAATAATAGAGATTGTACTTGAAAATATATAATTAAGAGGGTGGCCATTGGATCGGGAAAACGGGAATTTTTTTAAACCGGGAATTTACAAATTTTTAGAAGAAAAATCTATCCAATCACTTGATATATCAAAAGTTTCATATTACATGATATAATGTAGTTTAAAAGTTCAATTTAAACTTTTTTTTTTAATGCTAAGTTCAATTTTTTACTTTTTCAATTATGAAATTATTCTAATTTGCAATACATAATTCTAAAATATTTTACTTTAAAATTTTCCATTTTAGGTTTTCATTTTTAAGCGTACATTTTCAATTTAAGGAATTTTAAAATGCAGTTTTCAAGACTTAAACAATTAATAATTTGAAAAGTTTGAATTTGAACGTTTTGAATGAAGAAACGTTTTAAGTTGAACAATTATAAATATAAGTTAAGGAATTATTTTAAAAACTGAACTCTTTTCATCCGAAAACCTTAGTTTAAGCCTTATTGAGCTGAAGATAGAGACTTTTTATTTTCAATCTTCTTTCTTAATTTGAAGAGGGTAATTTTTTTTTATTATTTTTAATTTTTAATGAGTTGTAAGGGAGGAAATTTTGATTTTTAATTTTTTTATTGGAAGAGGAACATTTTCTTCTTTTTAAGATTTGTATCGACTTGGAACGTAGGAAACTTTGGTTTTACTTTTTCCTGAATTGAAAGAGAAACATTTTTTTAGTTTTGAGATTTGTATCCATTTGGAAGGGAGGAAATTTTGGTTTTACTTTTTCCTAAACTGTAAGGGGAACATTTTTTTAGTTTTAAGATTTTCATCGATTTGGAAGGGAGGAAATTTTTGTTTTCAATATTTTATGAATTAGAAGGATGATATTTTATTTTGAAGACCTTTATTGAATTGGCAGGGAGGAAATTTGGGTTTTCAATTTTTTCTGAATTTGGAAGAGGGACATTTTTTATTTTTAAGATTTTTATAGAGTTAGAAAGGAGGAAATATCGGATTTTTTTCTGAATTGGAATATTTTAGCATTTTTATTGAGTTAAAGCTGAGAAACTTTTATTTTCCCTTTTCTTTCTGATTTGGAAGAGGGTAATTTTATATTTTTTAAATTTTTATTGATTGGAAAGGGAAGAAATCTCGATTTTCATTTTTTTTATAAATTGGAAGAGGAGCATTTTCTTGTTTTTAACATTTTTATCGACATTTTGGTTTTACTTTTTTCTGAATTGGAAGATGAACACTTTTTTAGTTTAAGATTTTTATCGAATTGAAAGGGAGAAAACTTTGTTTTTCAATTTCTCTTTTTAATTGGAAGAGGGAAATTTTTTATTTGTAAGATTTTTATAGTGTTAAAAGGGAGCAAATTTTGTTTATTTTTTTCTGAATTGGAAGAGGGCAATTTTGATAATATTTTTAATTTTTAGTGAGTTGTAAGGGAGGAAATTTTCGTTTTACTTTTTACTGAATTGTAGGAGGAAAATTTTTGTAATTTTAAGATGTTCATCGACTTGGATGGAAGGAAATTTCGGTTTTCAATATTTTATGAGTTAGAAGAAGGATGATATTCTATTTTTAACACTTTTATTGAGTTGGAAGGGAGGAAATTTGGGTTTTCATTTTTTTCTGAATTGAAATAGGGAAATTTTTTTGTTTTTAAGATGTTTATAGAATTAGAAGGGAGGACATTTGAGTTTTCATTTTTTTTCTGAATTGGAAGAGGGAAATATTTTATTTTTAACATTTTTATAGAGTTAGAAGGGAGAAATTTTGGGTTATTTAATTTTTTTCTCAATTGAAAGATTTTTAGCATTTTTATTGAGTTGAAGATGGGAACTTTTTATTTTCAATCTTCTTTCGAAATGGAAGAGGGTAATTTTTTTATTACTTTTATTGAGTTGGAAGGAAGGAAATTTCGATTTTCAATTTTTTCTGAATTGTAAAACAAACTTTTTCTTTTTTTTTTAGATTTTTATCGACTTGGAAGGAGGAAATTTTGATTTTACTTTTTCCTGAATTGGAAGAGGAACCTTTTTTAGTTTCAAGATTTTTATTCAGTTGGAAGAGAGGAAATTTAGATTTCCAATTTTGTCTGAATTGGAATAGGGATTTTTTTTTAATTTTAAGATTTTTATAGAATTAGAAGGGAGGAAATTTTGGTTATTTATTCTTTCTCAATTGAAAGATTTTTAGCATTTTTATTAAGTTGAAGGTGAGAACTTTTTATTTTCAATCTTTCGGAATTGGAAGAGGGTAATTTTTTTATTTACTTTTATTGAATTGGAAGGAAGGAAATTTCGATTAGAATTATATTTTATTTTGAATACTTTCATTGAGTTTTTGGTTATTTACTTTTTTTCTCAATTGAAAGATTTTTAGCATTATTATTGAGTTGAAGATAGGAACTTTTTATTTTCAATCTTCTTTCGAAATTGGAAGAGGGTAATTTTTATTTATTTTTTTACTTTTATTGTGTTGGTAGGAAGGAAATTTTGATTTTCAATTTTTTCTGCG
Organism: Andricus grossulariae; assembly: GCA_011634705.1. Classification (NCBI taxonomy): domain Eukaryota; kingdom Metazoa; phylum Arthropoda; class Insecta; order Hymenoptera; family Cynipidae; genus Andricus; species Andricus grossulariae. The sequence goes on from JAABKJ010007545.1 coordinate 261,809,345, forward strand.
TTGGAAGAGACACTTTTTTTTTGTTCTTAAGATTTTAATCGACTTGGAAGGAAGGAAATTTTGGTTTTACTTTTTCCTAAATTGGAAGAGGAACTTTTTTTTGTTTTTACATTTTTATTCAGTTGGAAGGGAGGAAATTTAGGTTTTCAATTTTTTCTGAATTGGAATAGGGAAATTTTTTTGTTTTTAAGATGTGTATAGAATTAGAAGGGAGGACCTTTGAGTTTTCATTTTTTTCTGAATTCGAAGAGGGAAACATTTTATTTTTAAGGTTTTTATAGCGTTAGAAGGGAGGAAATTTTGGTTATTTATTTTTTTTTCTCAATTGAAAGATTTTTAGCATTTTTATTGAGTTTAAGATGGGAACTTTTTATTTTCAATCTTCTTTCAAAATGGAAGAGGGTAATTTTTTTTTACTTTTACTGAGTTGGAAGGAAGGATATTTCGATTTTCAATTTTTTCTGAATTGGAAAACAAACTTTTTCTTTTTTTTTCTAGATTTTTATCGACTTGGAAGGAGGAAATTTTGATTTTAATTTTTCCTGAATTGGAAGAGGAACCTTTTTTAGTTTCAAGATTTTTATTCAGTTGGAAGAGAGGAAATTTATATTTCAAATTTTGTCTGAATTGGAATAGGGAGTTTTTTTTAATTTTAAGATTTTTATAGAATTAGAAGGGAGGAAATTTGGTTATTTTTTTTTTCTCAATTAAAAGATTTTTAGCATTTTTATTGAGTTGAAGGTGAGAACTTTTTATTTTCCATCTTTCGGAATTAGAAGAGGGTAATTCTTATTTTATTCTTTTTTATTTTTATTGAGTTGGAAGGGAGAAAATTTCGATTGTCAATTTTTCCTGAATTGGAAGGGTAACATTTTCTTGTTTTTAAGATTTGTATCGACTTGGAAGGGAGGAAATTTTGGGTTTGAATATTTTATGAATTAGAAGGATGATATTTTATTTTGCATAATTTTGAGTTGGAAGGGAGGAAATTTGGGTTTTCAATTTTTTCTGAATTGGAATAGGGAAATTTTTGTATTTTTAAGATTTTTATAGAATTAGAAGGGAGGACATTTGGATTTTCATTTTTTTCTGAATTGGAAGAGGGAAATAATTTATTTTAAACATTTTTATAGAGTTAGAAGGGAGAAAAATTGGGTTATTTAATTTTTTTTTCTCAATTGAAAGATTTTCAGCATTTTTATTGAGTTGAATATGGGAACTTTTTATTTTCAATCTTCTTTCGGAATGGAATAGGGTAATTTTTATTTTTGTACTTTTATTGAGTTGGACGGAAATTTCGATTTTCAATTTTTTTTCTGAATTGGGAAACAAACATTTTCTTTTTTTTTTTTAAGATTCTTATCGACTTGGAAGGGAGGAAATTTTGGTTTTACTTTTTTCTGAATTGGAAGAGGAACTTTTTTTTGTTTTTACATTTTTATTCAGTGGGAAGGGAGGAAATTTAGGTTTCAAATTTTTTCTGAATTGGAATAGGGACGTTTTTTTAATTTTAATATTTTTATAGAATTAGAAGGGAGGAAATTTTGGTTATTTATTTTTTTCTCAATTGAAAGATTTTTAGCGTTTGTATTGAGTTGAAGATGAGAACTTTTTATTTTCAATCTTTCGGAATTGGAAGAGGGTAATTCTTATTTTATTTTTTTATTTTTATTGAGTTGGAAGGGAGAAAATTTCAATTGTCAATTTTTTCTGAATTGGAAGAGTAACATTTTCTTGTTTTTAAGATTTTTATCGATTTGGAAGGGAGGAAATTTGGGGTTTGAATATTTTATGAATTAGAAGGATATTTTATTTTGAATACTTTTGAGTTGGAAGGGAGGAAATTTAGGTTTTCAATTGTTTCTGAATTGAAAGAGGGAAATTATTTTATTTTTAAGATTTTGATAGAGTTAGAAGGGAGAAAATTTTGGTTATTTAATTTTTTTTCTCAACTGAAAGATTTTTAACATTATTATTCAATTGAAGATGGGAACTTTTTATTTTCAATCTTCTTTCCACATTGGAAGAGGGTAATTTTTATTTATTTTTTTACTTTTATTGAGTTGGAAGGAAGGAAATTTTGATTATAAATTTTTTCTGAATTGGAAAAGACACTTTATTTTGTTCTTAAGATTTTAATCGACTTGGAAGGAAGGACATTTTGGTTTTACTTTTTCCTAAATTGGAAAAGGAACTTTTTTTTGTTTTTACATTTTTATTCAGTTGGAAGGGAGGAAATTTAGGTTTCAAATTTTTCCTGAATTAGAATAGGGAAATTTTTTATTTTTAAGATTGTTATAGATATAGAGTTAGAAGGATTCAAAGCTTCCATTTTATACGTATAAATTATTGAGTTCCGTTTTTATTACGTCAAATAAAAAAAAATCAGTTTAAAGAAATTCATTTTTTTAATTGGAATAACCATGAAAAATGGTTGCAAACCGGGAGTAGACCGGAAATTTGTATCCCCGATTAAAATGACCACTCTGAATTAGCGTTTATCGCAGAAGGACCAATAGAAAAAAAGTTTACATTGTTTTGGTATCCTCAAAGGTTCATTGTCCTTAATAATACATTCATGAATTTGTGCGTGGAATAAATATTGCACAAGTAACTGTTTATCTTCTCCGACGCACGGATCAAAAAATCCTGGTAGCTGACTCTGTTAAACAAAAGAAAATATTTAGATCTTTTACAATGATGTACATTGACAGGGTGTCTACTCTACCTGGAAAACCTGGAATTGCCAGGGAATTTTTATATACCTGCAAAAACCTGAAAATGTCAGGGAATTTTTTCGAGAGCGTGCTTAATTTTATTTCAATTGCAATATAAAATTGAATAATATTGATTTTTTATTTGTAAAAGTAGCTTTATATTACTGTATTTAGCTATTTCGTGAAAATTCTTTTTTTTTTTTGCTTCTTTGAAATAAATTTTTCTAACTGAAAATTCAACTATCTGGTTGAAAATTCATGTATTTTGTTAAAAATTCGTTCTTTTTGTTAGAAAATTAATCTTCCTGGCTGAAAATTCAACAGTTTCTTTGCAATTTTTTCTCTCCCTTGACTAAAACATTTTTCTTAGTTGAAAATTTAACTTACGTTGAAAAGTCTTCTTTTTTGGTTGAATTCAACTGTTTCTGAATATAATTAAAAATTTTTGATTGGAATATCAACTACTACATTTTTTTTCGTTCAGAATTCATCTTTTTAGAATGAAAATTTAATTATAGCTTGAAAGTTAAACTCTTTTGTTGAAAATGATTTTTTTTTGTATAAGATTCATAAATTTAATTGAAAATTCATCTATTTGGTTGAAAAATGAGCTATTTTGTTAAATATTCGTTTCACCTTTGTCTGAAAATTTAGCTATTCTAATTGAAACTTTAACTATTTTGTTGAAAATTATTATTATTTTTTTCAACTAAACATGTAACTATTCGAATTGAATATTCCATCATCTTAGATGAAAATTCATCTCTGGTTGAAAATTCATTTTTAACAGGACAGGTTGCGTTGATGGGCTGCAGCGTCTTTACAGACACACCTGTCAATTAGCAGGTTCTCTCGACAGCCTGCTACCCCTTTTTTCGAGGCACGTTGTTCGTACATCTGACGCCATACAGGCTCAATTCTCCGAACAATCCTGTTGTTCATCTACAAATAATCATGTAAACCACTTCTTAACCATTCAAATTGATGGTGCAGAGTTCCCCTAGCATTTATCAAGCATTTCCTTGGTTTCAGTAATGCGTTTTTACGCAAAAAATAATGCTTAATCAGCACACGAATGTCACTTTTTTCCATTTTCGTTAACATTCACGAGGTTATCTCCTTTCAATCGCTATCAAACACAAAATAAATGACCCAGCTTGCTCAAAATTCAACAGTAGTTTTTTCATAGACGGCGTTGACGGGATCAGTGGTGCATTTAAAGATACTGCGCAAAAAAATTCAAAAAGTCACTGAATTTTCAAACAGCCCTCGTAATTAAAATATTAAAAATTCGAAAATTCGAATCATATTACGGTTTTCCAATTAGTCGCTTACGAGGTCGAACTTGTTAGTATTGGGCCTTACCTTACCTTAGTTTAGGTTTGTGATGAAGTGCAATGCAAATTTTAAATTATCTTTAACGAGAGAACATAAATTAAACAGTATCAAATATATCATGATATTTCAAACCCATAATAATGGTATATATTGTAAAGCCCAATATTGACATTGACAAGTTCGACTTTATAAACGACTGATTGGCAAATAATAATCTCAATTCAAACTTTTGAGTTTTGAAAATTTAAATTAAATTAAAGAACCCAGTGGGCACAAAATTTGGCGACGTTTTTACGATATCGTTACGACATCTTTACAACTTTACGACATCCTATATCCATGTCATTAAGGTGTCTTTACGACATGGACATAGGATTTCGAAAAGTTGTCATAAAGATTTCGTAACGATGACGTAAAGACGTCGTCAAATTGGGTGTCCACTGGGAACAAATTTGACAATACGGTTATAATAATCAGAGTTGGCAACTTTCCTCAACGAAAAAAATTCTTGGTCATTTTCCGGGCATTTGCCAGTTCGAAAACATTTTTCCCGGGCATTGAAATTCAAGTTGAAATTCAAAAGTTCAAACTGTTAAAGCTGAAGATTTCTTCACTTGAAGTATTTAAAACTAAACGACAAACAAAAGCAGCCAAAATTAAAATCTTCTGAATTTTCAAGTTTCCAAATCTTCCAAATTGAAGCTTAAAAAATCTGCTGTTCAAAAACTCTTTATTCAATCGTTCAAGAATGAACACGTTTAAAAATGGAAAATCTTCTAGTTTCAATAGATTTTATTTTAAGGGTTTAAAAATAAACATTATCTTAAAATGAAACATTCACAATTGTAAAGTATCAATTTCACAAGCTTTGATTATACAAATTAAATGTTCAAGGCTGATAAAGGCCCCTAGCTTTCATATTATTTATTAACCAGCCAAAACAAAGTATTTTTGAACATACAAACTAAATTTCACGACTTTTATTGGTAGGAAAAATTCCCATTTTAAACATTGTTTCCAAATTTATCAAATTGCCATGAAGAATGATGTGAATATAATATATTTATGACTCTCCCTAGGAATCGCAAGACCTTCTAGTTAGTGGGAGGGCTTATGGGTCTCATAGGGCTAGAGATCCCCTGGAACATCCCGGCCTGGTCCCCTCAGTAGAGGCGGACAGGCGGGGGTCTCAAAGGAGGTGCCTTAACGGGGAATTTGGGACACCAGGTCGAATCCCATAGTATGTAGACCCGCCCCCTGCGAGCGGGGCTCTGCAGAGGGTGTTTCTTATTTCCCTAGCTTCTCGTGGTATAACTAAATGAAACATGAAAAAAAAAACAATGAGGGGCCCGTTCCTTGACACTCTTCTAACCCACCGCCGGTGGTGGAAGACTCCTCAGGGGGCAGTCCACCACGAGCGGTGCGAACTTCTGGAGCCTTTGCGGCTCTGGATTACCTACCCAATCTAAGGGCCCTGAATTAGCCTTTTAATGTCTGAGACGGGAATCCCCATGATGCAGATAAATCTGCACCACAGCAAAGGCGCCTCGGCGGTTCCGGCCAGGCGCTTGTCAGTGGCGCAGGCAGGAATTGCCCTAATTTAAGAACCCTGGTTATACAGGGAAAGGATTAGTGGCTTATTAGGATGTGGCTCCATATATAAGGGGCCACGATAAAAAGCGCCAAGGGCATGCATAGCCCTCCAGGGTATGGATGCGATCTTGGTGCCTTAATTCTGCTCTAGAGATCTCACTGTTATTAAGGCGAGATTCAGGGACAGTATCGGAGAAAGACTAGAGGTGTTTATTGCCTCGGCTTATTTCCCTGGCGATGCCGGGAGACCTCCACCTCCTAGAGAGGTAGAGGCTCTAATTTGACACTCTCAGGAGAATAAAATCCCTCTGCTGTTGGGCTGTGATGCAAACTCTCAGCACACGGTGTTCGGAAGCACAAACATTAACGACAGGGGGAGCGATTTGATTGAATATATAGCAGGCACAGAGCTGGAGATTCTGAATCGGGGTGATACTCCCACCTTCCAGACTAAAGACAGGAGTGAGGTTCTTGATTTAACTCTATGTTTAGGTGCACTGAGGAGCAGGGTAGTGGACTGGAGAGTCTCCGATGAGGAGTCTCTCTCGGACCACAATATAATGTGTTTCGATTAACCCTAGGAAAGCTTGTGGGAATTTCCCAGAAGCTATGGTACCATTGATGAGTTAGAACACGCCGCAGATTTTCTGCGAAGAGCTCTGACTACATCATATGAGAACAATTGCCCTACAAGTGCAATCCAGTCTAGAAAGGGAGCAGAATTGTGGAATACCCACCTGGAGAGACTCCATAAAAAGACCAGAATGTTGTGCAATAGGGCAAATGGAACTAAATTGCCTTCGGACTGGGACATCTATAAGACGGCACAGACTGAATACAATAAAAATATAAGAAAGTATAAGCAGGAAGATTGGAGGGGCTTCCGCGAGGAATCGAAAAACATTCCGGAAACAGCGAAGCTGCAGAAGGTCCTGGCGGAAAATCCGGAAGCTCGTCTCGGGCTCATAAGGCTCGATAATGGTGAGTTTACCGAAGACGAAGAAGCAACGCTGAATCACCTGACAAAAGTTCACTTTCCGGGTTTTCAATGAATCCGAAGCGACCAAGGAGAGGAAGGCTGGGGCCAAGAGGTGGTGAGGGCCCTTAAACACGTGCTATCGGCATGGAAGGATGGCAGAGTAGCCTTCATACCCAAACCTGGTAGGAAGGGTTACACTGCTGCAAAATATTTCCGACCAATCATCCTAACGTCTTTTATCCTGAAGACGCTGCAGAGGCTGGTCGAAAGATGCACTAGGGATGAGGTGCTCTTGGCCTCCCCGCTGCATCGAGGGCAGCATGCTTTTCAGGCAGGTTGCTCGGTAGACACTGTGCTTCATGCTGTTGTGGCGAAATTGGAGAAGCAGTTGGAACAGAAGGGGTATGCGGTGGGCGCTTTCTTGGATATGAAGGGTGCTTTCAGCAACACTCCTCCAGAAGTTATCTGTAGAGAGGCTCTGAGATGTGACGTGCCGGACCAGCTTGTACGCTGGATAGGAAGCATGATACGTCGAAGAAGACTCAAAACCAGATGGGGTGAGGGTCTAGTAAGGGGAATAGCTCCGCGGAAATGCCCACAGGGGGGTGTCCTGTCGCCTCTCCTGTAGTGCATTTTTGTGGACAGCCTCCTTCGAAGGCTAAATAAAGAGGGGTATTATACTCAGGGATATGCGGATGACTTTATAATCGTAGTCAGGGGGGCTCATATGGAGACGCTGATGGGTCTCACGAGGTCATCGCTGCGCATTCTAGAGCTCTGATGCGAAAGCTCAGGGCTCTCAGTCAATCCTGAAAAGACCAACCTGGTCATTTTCACGAAAAACTATAAAATTCCAAAAGTTGACGCTCCTGCATTTTGCGGTGGAAAGCTGACGTTTTTAGATTCGGTTAGATATCTGAGAGTAATCCTATATAGCAAGCTGAACTGGGCAAAGCACCTGGAGACCCAATGCAGGAAGTTTGTCATGACCTTTTGGATGTGCAGGAGAGCCTTTGGGTTGACGTGCGGTCTAGGGCCTAAAATGCTTGCATGGCTCTATACTGCTGTCCTGAAACCCTGGCTCCTACATGTGGCCGTGGTCTGGTGGCCACGAGCGGAACTCAAAACAATGCAGGACAGGCTGCGAAGATTACAAACGCTAGTATTTAGGGGTTTGACTGGAGCAATAAGGACTACGCACACAGCGGCGATAGGATTTATGCTCTGTGAAGAAACCCTACATGTTGCGATAACCGCTAGAGCGGACACGCGATGGGCCGCCTGGGAAGAACAAATAGATGGACTCGGGGGACTAGGCACACTAGGCTCCCGAGTGATATCAGTGCATTGCCGATTCTACAGATGTGGCAAGATAAAATAACGAAATGCTTTAACTTTGCCAAAGCTTTCTGCGTCTATATCCCAAGCAGTGATCTGTGAAAAGCAAATGGTAACCCGCTCGCAAGAGAAGGAAAGGGATAGGGATACCACTTGGTCGACATGCTACTATCTTTCAGGCGGAGGTTCTGGCCATCCTTCGCTGTGCCGAAACGCTAATAGAAGGAAACGCTGCTGGCAGACATATTACTATCTGTTCTGACAGTCAAGCTACACTAACTGCAATAGGGAAACTGTACATAACATCAGAACTGGTTTGGGAATGCAGAAAGGCATTAAACCGACTTGCAAAATGAAATAATGTGGCTCTTATATGGGTCCCTGGTCACACAGGGTTCAAGAGCAATGAAAGGGCGGACCAGTCGGCGAAACGCGGCGCAGCAAGTGGGTACATTGGACCAGAACCGGTACTGGGAATAGCGTCTTGCTGTATCGGTTCGGCCATTAAAAGCTGGATCCGAACAAAACACCGGGAATACTGGGAGCATATCCAGGGTTGCTGTCAGGCGAAATTCATCCTGGGATATACCCATAGGATGGACAGAGCCAGGGAAATCCTGAGTTTACCCAAGAAACATATAAGGACAGTGGTACAGATCCTAACTGGGCACAACCACTTGAACTATCATATGCCCAAAATGGGGTATAACCCCATGACAGAATGCAGGAGATGCGGCAGGGATGATGAAACATCCCTGCATGTACTATGCCAGTGTCCGGCATTAGCTGGGCTCAGGCAACAGATCCCGGAGGCCCATTTTATGAAACCAGAGGAAATTACAACACGATCAGTAGTCGACATATTAGGCTTCGTCAAGAGGTCTGGAGTCAACTGCTGAGCGCGAATATGTAAGAGTGTGGCAAAAATAGGCTTTATAGCTTGAGCGCCAGAAGGGCTCTCCATGGGCTCCTCGCCCGTCCTAAAACTAACTAACTAATATATTAATCACCTTTTTTTTAACACAGAACATGATTACTCTGTAACCCTATTGCTAAATTGTTCTACAAATATTTTTTGACATATAACGCTGTTCCAGAATTGTTACAGATCTCTGACAGAACATGGTTTTGTAACAGCGTTACAGAACAGCTATATCCATTTAGACTCGACATTACTTGTCCCCTGGTCTAACCCTGTTCTTAAGTAGTTACAGAACCTATTTCTTTCTGTTCTAGAACTGTTGCATCACAGTTATATAACAGTGTCCGTGGGGTCGGCTTCAAAGAATACATTCTCATCACGCGTCTCTTGCTTCGCACACGATTTTGTCTAAAAGTGCAAACTTTCCTACATTATGTTCAAGACTATTATATCAAATGTATATTACATTTATTTCTCTACCTCAGCCCGGGAATACTTATACAGATATTGTAAAATAAAGTACAAATTTTATTTATTATGAATAATTTATTAATAATTGAATTATTTGTCTTAGGCCAAACAGCTTTACAAATGAGAGTCATACCGTTGATATTTCTGAGGAAATTACACAGGTTTCGTCCGTGTGAGTAGAGTAGGTGCTAACAGATCATAAGCAGTATGTAGATTTGTCAGATTTTTATAAAGAGGCGCGAATGTCAGAAACTTTGGAAAAGAATTCATATAGCTTGTTAACACTTTCTTTAGATTCAGCATTCAAAATATTTAACATGAAGTCAACAAGATCGGTGCCGTTAGTTAACGCTTCTACCAATAAGAGTTTTCTCGTTTCCCTATATGCTCTACATTGCAATATCACGTGAAATAAATGTTCGGATTCAGGTTGTGAACGTATATTGCAGTGTTCTCAGGGGTTTAAAGTGATTCGTTTATCGCCGACAATTATCCTATCTTATATGGAACTCAGGAGTCTACAGTAAGCCATGACTTTAACTTGATACATAAGTAATTTATTAATAAGTTTGCTTGGCGTCCGTTTTCAAGCTTTAACTGAGGATGAACCTGGAGACTGTTTGACTCAGTTATCCTATTTTTGTCGTTGATTTTACATATTTTATTACATTTCTCAACATGTCCGATCTTTCAGTCGATTATGTTCCCAGGGTCGTAAAAAGTGTGAACTGGGCCCTCTCTATCTGTATAAACCAGCGGAAGAATTTGTTTAATTTTCAGAAGCTAAGTGTACTAAACTTTAACACTTCACAGTCTCGAAAAGACTTTACAGAACTTGAGAGGCGCGAAATTTATAAAGTTACAGTGGCAATTTGGTTTAGGCAAAGAACGAGTGAGCAATCGAAGGCACGTATACTCACCGTAAAAGTCGGGGCGAGACTCGTGATTCATTTAATATTGATTCCTTATTTTGCATTAAATTTTATTTTTGGCTACCCAGAAAATGTATCATTTCAATAAATGTATGTTATTACAATTCATAATATACATTGGTATTGGAACAGATGTATTTTCATTGTATTGTTCGTTGGAAATACATGTTAGATGGTACAACGGGGCCAGCATGTTAACAGAAGGCTTGTCCACCTCGGAAATCGCAATCCGTGTCGAAAATTGTGTGGTCGGCGTTCAATGAAAAAAAGGTATACATTTTTCAACACTACAGAGTTCGTCAACAATATATATATTTTCTTTATGTTCATTTTTTTATTTTCTAAGAATTTTGTAATTAGACACAACATATATCAGAATAAAATTAACTGTATATTTCACACATCATTAATCATTTTAAAATTAAATACAAATTTTAAATAATAAATTATAATGGAATTCGTTATCTATTTTTTAAATTACATTTCGCCGATTTAAATTCGGGTAAAAAGTCTTTATTTGATTATGACATTGATTGTTATATATTTTTCCAAAATTAATTCTAAAATATGCACGACGTGGATAAATAATTTTGTGATAAATAGGAAAACTGTTATTTCAAACTTATTACAATTTAATAATTACTTTTTTTCACTTGTGCACTGGCGGATTTCCCATATAGGCTACATAGGCTGCAGCCTAGGGCGGCAAAATTTGGTAACTACATGTCTTACTGAGAATTCAAAATCGAGTAGTTAATTTCTTTTAGCGTAAGTGCAGCAAATTTCTGTTATCCTAGGGGCGGCAAAGACCTAAATCCGCCACTGCACTTGTGTAAAATAATAAGGAGTCAGGGCTCATTCATGAGGTAGGACCATCAGTGTGTATTTCAGTTTATCAGCAATTAATAATTAAAAATAAAATTAAATTCAAATGAAGTAAGCAAATATAAGTTATACATCCACTTGCTATTTTACTTATGGTGTAGAAGGAGTTACATTGCTCCAATAATATGATTTGCTATTTACACAAATTATATGAAATTAACATAATAATTTTGCAAATTAGCTTACCTGTACACAGACTTTATAAAAGTTTCGTTTGTTCTTGTTACTCTTACTTCCAGGAATTTGTCGTCTGCTCCAAACACTTACGAAGGAGATGAAATATAAACGAGATTTTGCTTATAAAAGTTTATTGGTATGAAACAAAAATACAAAGGAGTGATATTATTTTTCCAAATAATCTCCTCTTTTGGAAATACACTTTGTCCACCTGATTGGAAGTTTCTTAATGCCCTCTTTGTAGAAAGAAGACGAGCGTCTCATGAGCGTCTTAATTGTCTAAGTATGCGGTAGTACATGGACTTAAGTCAGTACTGTAGGCAGGGTGTTCCAGTGTACCCAATGGGCACCAAATTTGACTACGTCCTTACGACATCGTTACGACATCTTTACGACAACCTTACGACATCCTATGTCCATGTCGTTAAGGTGTCTTTGCGATATCTTAAAGACGTCGTCAGATCGTACGAGGTCTGTATATCATGTCCCAATCACAAGCAAACAATGTACGTGCTTTACACAGATGACTTTGACACAACTAATGAGCTGAAAATGCACAGAAAAAACGAAGTGTGAATCTAACGCTAATTGCAGGGTACCATTTCCCTACAAAAAAAATTAGTCTTGGTGGTGTGAATGGTACCATTACACAAGGTATCATTTCCCTTAATTGTTTTTACAGTCCTGCGGCAAAAACAAGAGGCGATAGTTTCGTGCTTCAACTCCGAGCGAGATGGAACCCCATCTTGAAATTAGGTGCAACAAAATTTATCCCAGAGTTTTTACTGTGTGGAACTTTAAAGTCTGAAAAGAACAAATACTCAGTACATGAGGATTATTCGTACTCAATATAATCAAAAATATACTATAAAAATCCCTAAGTTTTCGAGAATTTTGGAGATTAACGACAAAGTGTCGCTTGACACAACTTCAGCACGACAAATAAATTAATTATGAAATTTTCACCTATTTGCTAATTAAAAAAATTTTTTAAATGCACTTTTAATTTTAACAAGTCAATTGACTTCAATAGATCGCTCCAGTGACTTGCCAAACAATTCACTGCAATAGAGCATGTACTAGTTCTATTTCACGTCTGCAATTCACTGCAGTTACAGACATTGAACTCAATTTACTGACGAATTTTTTAACTGCAGTTTAACAATTGGACATTGAGTATATTTCAACATGTTCGGAATAAATCGCGTTCCACCAAAATTGTAGATTGGTGATTTCATTTCGACATTGCAGTCAATCGCCGTTGGTAACATATTTGCTTTTCTACATAGAAACAACCAGTGTGGCGAGAGGTCGTGGCGCATCGAAAAGCCGAAGGGCACCGCGCCGCTCTGCCGCATAGTACAGTTGAGGATACTACATACGGTTTCAGTCAGATACGGCCGCGATCCCGTGCTGTTCGCATCATACATCCACGTACATCTACGAATCTACGTAATACTATCCATCCACTTGTGCGTTTAGATTCATGATCGTTCCCAGCTTCGAACTTGCCCAGGCTAACTGCCGAACGAGTAACGGGCAATTGTTAGGTCTAATTTAAATTCGCAATTCTTTGGGGAAATACCTCAAGGCTAGTCGGAAAACAAATCAAGGTATTCGTGATCAATTCACTAGATAAAAAACTATAAGTCTCTAAAAGGGTTGTGACTTTACAAGATTTCGATAAAAAGTTCCATACATAAAAAATATTTTTTAAATTCTTAAAAATATTATCAGAGACATTATATGTAATTAAATTTTTCTATAATCCTCCAGATATAATCGTAGTTTTTTCTTAAGGTTTTGAAGGATATCTACATCTGATAAACGTTGTAAGTTGAGCAAGCGAATGAAATATGATAAATCCATTTGAGCTAATTTCTCAATAAATAGAAAAATCTTGAAGCTCCAAGACATGCAGAGTTAAAATAAATATAAACATGGAACCAGGTAACGGAGAGAATGTTCATAAATATCCAATTAAACCAATTATTTTATGTTATTTATTATCGCTCTGATTTACAAAAATGAAATGGATTTATATAGTTTTCTTTCAGTATACTGGATGTGTGAACTTTTTACTGTTCAGTGGTATGGATTTATTCTGTTTTGGTTCACTATATTAGATTTATCAACATTTTATTTCTTATAAATATTTTTGACGAGAAACATTAAATATTGATGGAAATCATATAGACAACTCAAATTGTGGTGGAATTGAATTCTCTATGCCTATGCTATGAGAAATTTACGTCAACTATCAGATTATTTTCTTATTGAGAACTTGAGACCAAATTTCGAATCTGTTAGTAACATAGCGTACGTTGCATTGTGTGCGTCGGCGGGCGGGGGGAGGGAGACCAGGGTTAAATGACATACTTCTTAGGAATTCGCCATTTAAAGGTAGTGAGTGGAGAAAATAATACGAAATACAATCAAATTAACATTCAATTGAAATTAGAGTATACAATTTCCCAAAGTTATTATTTTTTTTTTAAGTGTACTTGGGAAATTTCTTTTAACTAATTGGAAATAGCTGTCTTGTGTTTTGAATTTATTTATTTCCGCATAGAAGTTTTAAGTTACCTGGAACCTTGATTAATGTCCTTTACCGTGCGTAACTCTTTTTTTTTTCTTAATAAAATGGATTTATTATGTAGCTCGCTTACTCTTCAGTTTGACTCAAATTGACTTTTTTAAGCGAACATATTAGTACACAATGATCATACTTTGAATTAAAATTTTTTAAACTTCAACCCTGTCTATAGAAAGACAACTTTGGGGCAAAGTGACATTCTCCTGGTGACCACAAACCACGAAATCTACTCTCATAAACAGTGCACACGTATAATCCAGTGATTCCGACGATGACGAGCGCCGCTGCCTCTCTGCTAACAATGATCGGCACTTTATTGTTCTTCTTTGTCATGGTTTTTGGATATGGTGAGTTTTTATTGGCATATTATGTTTAGGAGTAAACACCAACAAAAAATCTGCCTGCCGCTCGGGCATATTCTCACTGCGCGTATCGCTCGAAACTTTGAGCGCGCATAGGCCGCCCGTTTCTCTGATATCGCGCTTCGCGCTCGGCTTACTTCAAAGCATATAGCATATATTAAAACTTACTTGCAAATATGACTAAGCTGTCAAAACGTCTACTTTTAAAGAAATCTATAAATTTGTTTCGATTTTAAATTAAAAAGAAATTTCATTTACTTGAGGCTCTATCGGCCTTTAGGAGCACATTGTCATTACAATACTTGCGCTTGGCGCTCGATTTTTTATATGTGTTTATATAATTCTCTAATAAATTATGTAATCAGCATTATTTATTGCATATGTATATTGTATACACACGCGTGTAAACATTTTCTGATCTGTCTTTAGCGTAATCATCGTTAAAATTACTCTTAATTTATTTTACGAAAATCGTTTGGCTGAAAATGTAAATTTTCGATTTGTAAATAACAGTTTTGATGCTTGAAGAGAAACCATGAGTTTTGTCAGAAAAAGATCAAAGGCGATTTTGTAGGTCTTCTTAAAAGCAATAATTGTTTTTTTGGACTTTGTTCATTTCGCATAGTTTGGCCGGAAGAAAGAATTTTCGATTTTTTAAAAGCGTTATCACGATTAAAACAAAAACTATACGTGTCATCAAAAAATGATATCAAGTAAATCACGATTAAAACCAAAACTATACGGCTTATAAAAAAATGGCATGTGGTATATTTGTACATCTTTCTGAGATGAATAATTTCTCATGTTAAAATTTTGTTCGTTTTTCGCAAAGTTTTTCTGGAAAATTAAATTTTTTATTTTTTGACGATTATTATCATGTTTAAAGCAAAACATATTCGTCTTACCAAAAAATATTCTAAAGTAACTTTGTAAATATTTCTGGGAGGAGCAATGTTGTTTCTTAACATTTTTTTCGTATAGTTGTCAGTTGCTGTGAAGGCTATTTTTGAACATTTATGCACGAAAAAATGGCCTCTATCGGAAATGTTACTTACTAGATTATACTTTTCTTTAGCGGAACAATCGGTCAAAAATGGCCGGTTAACAAACTCGTCATTTCTTTTGAGTTCTTAAAAATGTGTGCCAAAGCTCAATTCAATCCGATGAGTCTTTCGAAAGTTATCGTGCCTAAAGAATACAGACAGATAGACAGACAGACGCCTTCATAAAAATCGTTTTTTCTGGAAGTCTCAAAACGTGGAGATTTTTTGAAAACCGACGAAGTCAAATTTTACATGAAACTAATAAGTTCTCATTAGGATCAGAACGTAAAAAGTTATTAACATTTTACCTGCATTGGAAACACCATCATGTCCCAATAAAAAGAAACTAATTGGGGCGAATTGAGAAGAATTCGCTAGGAACCACTGTGGATCTTGCTTTGCGACAATCTCGACTTGGAGCAAGTTGTGATTTCGTGCAAATTCGTGAAAAGTAATATAGTCTTCAAATATCCTACTCGCTCGAATTCAGCAAAACATTTTCATGGACCTAATTCATTTGAATGCGTCAGCATGAATTCATTTTAGTGTCAGCCAATTAATTTTAATTCGCGAGATTTCAAGTGAAACTCTACTTTGCCTGAATTCACCAGTGCGAATACAGCTAAAGACTAGCCTTTGTATTTCCCCCACATTTGCGCACAGACGTTTTAAAAGGACGCATAAAGGTGGTAGTTGGGTAGCCTCGGAATGGACTGAAACTTTGCTTGAAGAAATCCACACACACGGTAAACGTAAAGTTCGAGTTTCAGGCGAAGGATGAAGACTGGGTGTTTGGAATGCTAGAGAAGTGAATGATCTTAAGGTAAGAGAACTACGAGAAACTATGCACGTAAGGAATTCCCTCGTGAAAAGAAAGACCAACTTAAGACTACAGTATAGGCAGGTATAGGCCTGTCTTAAAGTGATCTTAAACTTATTTTTTTTCATCCCCAGAAGACCACAGTCCTTTTGTCCCAGCCAGCAGTTTAAACCGCCAATATATAAATATAACGGAAACTGCTTGAAGCCTCTAGATCTCATAAATGCTCATAAATCAGCCCAGCTTCTTTAGGACTTTTAGGTAGAGCTAGTCTGTTAGTACAGCTATCCTTATTTCAGAGAGAGAGAGAGAGAGAGAGAGAGAGTGTTTTCTATTTCAATGCCCCGAAAATGATGCAGGTATTGGCTGAAGGGTACAGACCAGAAAAAGACCAAACATTGTTTGAAACTGATCTTAAAGGAAATCCACTTTGTCATTGTTAAAAACTCAAGACTCATTTTCTGTACTTCCTTAATTGTTTGAAAACAAAATAGGGCAAAATTAGCCAAGTGTACCTGCCTAAAATTTTGTTGTCCCCAATCTTATTGTAAATTGTACTAACTTGTAGCGTTAGCGGATCTCTTTGAAATCTGTAAAGGGGGTGTGTCTAGTATAGCGGGTTGTCAAGATACAGGGGCCACATGTTTTGATGTTTTATATGTTCAATATTTCATAACTTCTACTAGAGTTATCCGATTTAACTTTTACACGAGGGGTTGGAAAGGGATTTTTTTGTAGTTTGCAATGAAAACAACCGTTTTTTATTTTAAAAAAATTAATTTGACCTTGAATTTTCAATTTTAAAAGTATTTTTGAGTTTTTCTCACAATGCGGCCCTTTTTATTTTCCCGAAAATAATTTTAAAAGAAAGCTTGACTATTTTCCTTCAAAATCACACGAATCTGAAAATGTGATGGGACGAATTGTTTATCGTACAGTGGGCCTGAAGCGCACAGGTTTCAGGCGCAATATTATAACTTTGTATGAAATATTGACAAAACACCTAGCCCGCATTATTCATTCCGAAGGCGGCTTACTCATTTCAGTAACATTTATGTTCATTATCATACTATTTATTATGATTTAAACAAAATGTGAGGCTTGTTATTGAATAAAACGGGTTTGTTTGAATGATAGTTTAATGAATATTAAGCACGTCGGCGGTTCATCGCAGATTATTTTTACATACTGACACACCAAAATAGTTTGGTTCCCTAACAACTACCGTTCTTGTAATCCTTTTCAAAAGGATAATCACAACAAGTACTTATTTGATTTAAGAACAATATGTCCCAATCTTAAAAAAAGTACCTCAGCACATCAGTAATTGCAAAAGAGTGCGGATCATGCAGAAAGGAAATGGCTGCTCTTTCCCTAATGTCTCCTTTGAATGACAAAGTTGATTTACTAGTTAATGTTTAAAAAGCCTCGACTAACAACGGTAATGCGTCCTATCTTATTCAGGTGGATACATTACCTGAAATTTATATTGGCGAATTATGCCTATTCGACGATCATATAAATGACCTCATTTTCTCTTCCGCCTCAACGTCAAAGTCTAAAAAAGCGAAAAAAGAATGTGTAAATGAAGAGCATATGTCAGCAATGGAGGTTCTTGATCAAATTTTAAAAAAAATCAAAAACTCTTCCAGCAACTCAGAAAAAGTGCCACTTTTAACACTGGTGACGAAATCTAGGGGTCGAAGGAGATTGGCAAAAGAATTCGGAGTCTCTGAACGGCAAACTAGAAAAGCGAAGCAATTGATTGCTGAAAGTGTTATTTTAACTTCGCCAAATCCTAAATGAGATAGAAATGTAGCCTCTGAAACTGAAACTTTGGTTAAACAATTCTATACTGATGACGAGAATAGCCGTATGATGTCTGACATGAAGGATTTCGTTTCATTAAAAAAGATGATGAGTCTCGCGAGCATGTTCAAAAAAGATTAATTCTATTTAATCTTTCCGAATTATATTCATTTTCTAATGCCAGTACCCTGAAATTCAAATTAGCTTATCGAATTCTCGCAGTTTAGACCACGCAATTACGTGCATGCTGGAGCCAGCGGAACTCACACTGTTTGCGTGTTTGTTCACCACGAAAATGTGAACCTAATGTTAAATGGCGTGAACATACAAGAGCTAACTCGCGGGACTGCTTGCCCTATTGTAACGTATCATGATGCTTTTAA
This sequence comes from Andricus grossulariae, assembly GCA_011634705.1. Taxonomy (NCBI): domain Eukaryota; kingdom Metazoa; phylum Arthropoda; class Insecta; order Hymenoptera; family Cynipidae; genus Andricus; species Andricus grossulariae. The sequence goes on from JAABKJ010007545.1 coordinate 261,827,710, forward strand.
GAAGTTCGTATGTAGAAATCCTGCTCCAGAATGCTCTCTTGACGAATGCACAAAATGTCCTAGTACATATGCTCTGGAAGACTTTTTAAAATCAGTTCTTGCAGATCAGTTTAATTAGAGAATAGAATACAAATGTTGACAACAACAAACGACTGTTATTTATTACAAAGAGGACAATGAGCTGAAACATCGAAGTGTAGCTATTGTACCAGGCAATCTGAATCATGATACGATTGGTGTTTATGAATTTCAAAAAATAATAACGGACTACTTGAAAGTAAATTTCAAACCCAGAAAAATGTTAACCTCACCGATGTAGCAGCACAACATTTTAAGAACAAATTTAATTTCTTTAATCTGCTAAACCATGAAACAGACTTCAGTATTTCAGCTGAGTAGAACTTTCACGCAACTGCGCATGGTAAATGACCATGCGATGGTATCGGTGGGCGAAGTAGAACTTAGCTGAAACTGCAGACTTTTTCAGTTCCAAAGAAAATCGCACAACCACAACTAAAAAACTTAAAATTCTATTTTTTTTCTGCAAAGACTGTGCCTGGCACACAACAGTACCATTCTTTTGTACCCGCTTCAGAATCAACTTTGATTCTAAAAAGATATTCATTATCGTTACAATATGATGTATTCCTAAAGGTGAAGGTAGTGAAGAAAGGTAAGAAGGAAAGCGCTCGTGAAATATAATCATAAAATAAATTTCTGGTGGCATCATTGTGAGAGGCGAGGGTACTCACGCGAAAAAAGCACCTCGAATTGTGAAAGGCTAGGGGACTCGCATAAAAAAGCGAGGGGACTCACATCAAAAAGCACCCCTAATTTGAGAGGCGAAGGGACTCACATCAACAAGCACCTTGAATTGTGAGAGGCGCGGGGACTCACAGCAATAAGCAACCTGAATAACATATTATTATTTATTACTTTTCTGTAAAAACGACTATGTCGAAACTCTTTTAGAAAAATGAGTTAGTACTATAAATATAAAAATATTGAAATACTATCAATATATATGTAACATTAAATTTGTAAATATGTTCCTGTCTGCTACTAATAGCAATTTACGTAGTACTGGTACCAATGTACGGCAACTAATTCCTCCCATCCCATTTTCAGACCCATTTTCAGACTAAGGTGATATTGAAGGAAAACTGTCAAGCTTTCTTTTAACATTATTTTCAGAACAATAAAAAGGGTTGCATTGGGCAAAAAAATTGAAAATACTTTTGAAATTGAAAACTCAAGGTCAAATTATATTTTGAAATAAAAACTGGTTATTTTTATTTCAAACTTCAAAAAAATTCCTTTCCAAACCCCTCATGCAAAAGTTGAATCGGATAAATCTAGTAGAAGTTATGAATGATTAAAAATATAAAACATAAAAAAATGTGGCCCCTGTAGCTTGACAACCCACTATACTAGACACACCTCCTTTACAGATTTTAAAGAGGTTCACTAACACTACGATTTAGAAGTAATTTGCAAAGGCGACTTTACCACAACCAATGAGCTGAATAAAGTATGTTAGCGCAGTGATACCACTTGAAACTTTTATTTACAGAATATCACAAAATTACACACAATTTTGCTAAAAGTTTAAAATAAATATCAGACCCTACATAAATTTGAAGAAATTGCTACATATTTGCCAATACAATAGGTCGCTCCATTGACTTGCCAAACGATTCACTACAATAGAGCATTAACTAAAGTCGGAACAAAAAGTCCTGACCCCTGAATTTATAACATTAGTACTCGGCGAGAAAAAATCGCAGAATTTTGAGTCAGAGTCAAAAACATTCTTCAATATTATAGCTTTTATTATTAACTTTTTTTATTATAGCTTTTTGTCACAAATTTTGTGTTTTCACTGTAGCAAAGAATATCTGAAAAGACAGGAGAAATGACCCACAACTATATAGTACATCGACTTTGAAGTCCTTCACAAGTGAAAAATTACTCCCAAATGTGTACGCCTCAATAACTACGATAAGATTTTAAAGTCAAATGTGTACGTCTCAATAACTACGATAAGATTTTCAAGTCAAATGTGTACGTATCAATAACTACAATCTAAGTTTAAACTCCCAAGTCCACGTCAGTTCCCGGTAAGAAGGAGTTGATTGAGACGCATGGACTGGCATTTAAAAAAATGGACATTTCAATGCCTTTAAATGCGTATCAATTGCATTTTTGTCCGGAATGACATTAAATGCGCTTTATTGTATAAAACTTGTTTCATTTCAACCATTTTTAATGCACATAAACTTCAAGGCATTAAACTGATTTGCTTGTAATGCCTATGAGTTTATGCCATTTAATGCCATTCAATGCTACTCGGCAAACCGCCAAATTGTATGCTATGCAATGCATTTCACAAACCAAGTATAGAACCGTGTCAATGTCATTTAATGCTGTCGACAAAATAATAATTGGAATCAATGCCGGTCAATACGATCTAATTATTCTTCGGACAAAAATGCAGTTGGTGCGCATTTAAAGGCTATGCGTCCCAATCAACTCGTTGTTACCGGGCTGTTACCCTCGAAACTCTGCACGTCTCAATTAATACGATTAGATGTTCAACTCACAAGTGAATGTGTACAGATTGTGCCCTTCTAACTGGGTACATCTTGATAACTACGAAAAGATTTTAATCTCACAAGTCTACGTGCATAGATAATAACCCTCACAATTTTGCACATCTCAATTAACACGATCAGATATTTAACTCCTAAGTCCACGCGCACAGATGGTACCTTCCTAACTATTCACGTCTTAAATATTACAATCTGATTTCCAAGTTACAAGTGCACGTGCAGAGATGGTACCCTCCTAATTGTGCATGTGTTAATTTTAGTAATACCAGGTTTTCAACTCACAAGTCCACATGCACAGATTGTACCCTCGTAACTGTGTACGTCTCTACAACTACGATCAGATTTCCGAATCGCAAGTCCTAGTGCACAGATGGTATCCTCCCAACTCGGCACGTCTCAATTAATGTTGAAGCCTTTCTGGACTTTCAACTCACAAGGCCACGAGCACATATAGTAACCCTGCCAATTGTGCACATCACAATAAGTACGATGAGACTTTCAAGTTCCAATTCCACGTTCACAGATGGTACCTTCGTCATGCTGTGTGGGAAGTACACGTGCACAGATGTTACACTCCTCTAACTATGTAATATGACCTTTATTTTGTTTTAAAAGATTTTTAATTATTCTTATTTTAATAGTTTTTTAAAAATTGATTGATTTGTTGAGCGCCATCTAATTTTCTCAAAATTAGAAAAATGTGGACCGAGTTTATTTGGCTGAAGGCCCATGATGAATTTGAAAGGTTTCGGTCACTGGATTGAAATGAGTGGGACACGGAAGAGGGGAGAGGTCAGGGGTGACGTCACATGACAAATGGATCACTTCACTCAATTTTCAAAATGTCATGTACTACCTAACCTAAGTCGAGTACAGGAGCACTGATCACGAGTTTTACACAAATTCGTTATACTACGAATTTAAGATATTCCGATTAAAACTTTAGTTAATATTTAGAACGAGCGTCGATCATTCCGAAATCCATTACAGCGTTGTACTAGCGCCGCAGTAACATGGCGACAATAGGTTATGGGCACGCGGCCATGCTCCGTCAATTTAATCATCCGGAAAAACTACGAATCTGACACATGAAACGTATCTCGATAACTATTTGTCGTACGAAAGTAAATTTCACGGGTTCAGAGACGGAAGGAATAACGAGTCTGACCATTAGTGAGGCTTGCTACGGCAAACGAATCTACGCCGATTCATTATATTTCAAATACCGAAACTGTTTACACTTGTATATCGGAATTCACTAGTACAGCACTTGAGAAGAATATGGAACTGTCCCTGTAACTCTGTATTTCCTACGCATCGACCCTTGTCCGGTCATGGTGTCCTCTCAGATATTTAAAATTATCGTACTTCTCGAATAATTGGTGAAGACAAGTAGGCCCCGTAAAGGCAAGACACAGAAAGAAATGTGCGGTATTCACTTCCGCCTTATTCGCTAAAAACCGGGGAGGCGTTAGTGCGCATGGCATTATTCGTCGGCGCGACATTAGTGCGAGTCTTAACTTACAGATGGCCGCAGCTGTATGATTTCCAGCCCTTCGAAATTGCCGACGGAACGTCGACCGCAGCGCTAATCCTTTCGTCTGCCTAGCAGACGAATTCGTGACTTAGGCGTGTCCGGGACCCTCTTCTAGACACGAGCCAGAGTTCCTCTAGCTTCGTGGTGTGCGTGTCTGTTTCCACCTAGCTCCTCCGTTCCATTATGTAGTGTCATGTGTGTCGGCCGAGTCGCAGAGCCACGTTGTGATGTGTGTTTTCGTGTGTTGGCTTATTTGCACGAGCCACGTGGTGTAATTCATATGAAAAAGAAATAAGAAAAAAAATAGTGTGATCAGTGTTGGGATTATTATAATTCAACAACCCAGATTCTGACGATTTCCGACAAATGTTTTGATGCCACAAAGTTTTTCTGTTATTTTTTTCTTCGGTTTCCAGGAATTGTGCGAAGGGTTACGGTCACGTTAAGTTACTAATTTCTATTTAATTCTTAATTTGTGATATGAATCAATTTTATCGCGAAATAAACCCTCAAATTTAAGTTTCAAAAAGGAGGAAAAGTTAGGAAAATTTTGAATGAAAATTTAGCTTTAGACAGGTCACAGAAAAAAGTTTGAGAGTAAAGAAAAAAGTTTTCTGTGCCTTTTTTGACCTAGAAAAAGCATTTGACAAGGTGGATAGAAGTAAACTTTGGTAAGTCCTAAAAGAGTACAGGGTCAATGAATGGTTCCTACAAGCAATAAAAGCAACATTTGCTGGTAGCAAAGCGAGTGTGAGGGTAAATGGGAAACCGAGTGACTGGTTTTATATTATGCAAGGTGTTAGGCAAGGATGCGTTATGCCCTCATGGCTATTTATTATATTTATGAACAATTATCTAAGAATGGCCCGCTTCGACGAAGAAGCTGTGGATCTCGTGACAGTGAGGGTACGTGGGTTAGCGTTAGGAGAGGATAAGGTTGTTATGACAGAGTCAATCGAAAACTTGCAAAGAATGTTGAGCAATCTGAATATAAGCCAGAAGAACATGGTGCTTAAAATTAACGTATATCTTGGTAGCCTATTATCCCCGTTATCAGAAGTAAAAATGTATCAAGTAAAGCTGAAAGGGCAATAAATAACTATATTTATACAGACTGTGCTGTACGGTGGCGAGACCTGGACCTACCAAGAAAAGGATCAAAGTAAAATTAACGCGATTTACATGAAATTTCTGTGCAGGATGTGCGGTAAAACGCTGACGAACAAAGTGAGTAATGAGATAATCCCCAAAAAATGATGTGTAGAGGAAACATCAGTTGACATGTGTGATAGAAATTCGTTAAGATGTTTTGGGGATGTTGAGAGAATAAAATATGAACGACTGATCAAACAAGTGTATCAAGGTAAAGTAAATGGCAGTGTGCCCAGAGGCAGACCGCGGAAAAAATGGTTAGAATGTGTGAATGAGACCCTAATTTCAAGAGACATAAGAAGAAGCCATAGAAACAAAAGAGCTTGCATGAGAAAAGTGCATGGCAGTGCAAGACAGAAAAGTCTTCTTCTTCTTCTTTGTTTTTGGCCTTTTGATTCAATCAAGAAGCCATGAAATGACCACAAAATTATTAATATTCTTAGTTTTCATTTATAAATTCCTCAAACTGTCAAAAATCCTCTTCCTTCGAATTTTCCACAGCTGCTTATAGCTTTGACAGAATTCCTGTAGTAGATCTAAAGCAATCAGCTCTAGTAATAGAAGAGCGAATTGTCTCGATCCCACGAAGGCGACCTCCCTACTCCATAGCAGTCCCGTCATTTGGAGGGAAAGGAGGAGAGTCGCCTGCGTAGGAAGGCGGCAAATTCTAACCATACAAAAATATACCAGCCAACTGTTCGTATACAAATATTAAACATTAAGCGGTAAACAGAGAACAAAAAAGAAAGGCTACTAAGATTATACTACCATGTTTCCCTGCTGGAAAAAGCGGCCCAGCTCGATCACGGACTCTTACGAGGGACTAAAAATAACGTTATTTATATCAACCTGGCCAGGAAGAAGCTCCCAACTGACACGCTTAAATAAATCGTGCAGTGCCGGCCTTCCCCCGACCAACATGGGGCACTGATTCAAAAGATGAGAAAGGTCTTTGTACGGTCCTCCACATTCACAGCCCACCGGAAGACTCCAACCCATACTGATGCAATGATGACTCGTGCATATGTGCCCAGTCCTTAGTCTAGGGACTAAATTTATAAATCGCCTGGGCAAACTAACGTCACGAAACCAACGCCTAGGTATTTTAACGTTCACCCGTGAAAAGTAGTTACACCTTGTCCCGTCTGTCCTGCCATAGATACAGCACAACGCTACCCAAAAGTCAAAATCCCTTAGACAAGCCTCCCGAATATCATGAACAGGAATTCCTATTATGGCAACGACGGGAAATCTAGAAGCTTGTTTAGCCACGCCATCCGTAATCTCATTGCCCTTGATCCCACTATGCGACGGAATCCAGCTGAATCCGATGACAGATCCTTCTCTCTCAGCAGCTGCAGCATTATTTTCCACCACGCGCGGAAACTTATAATCTTTAAAGGCCTCACTAGATTTACGAAGGGTGAACCTGTTTGCCAGCAGAGACCTGCGGAATGACAGGGGAGTTTCGAAAGCCTCGGAAAGGAGCACAGCGATGGGCGTCGAACTCATACACCCCAAGGCAGCTGTGAGAGAAGCATTATGGATCGTGTCCAGCATTCTTAAGGCCGTGGCGATGGCTCTAAAGAAAAGAGGAGCTCTCCACTCCATGCATGCTCTGACTAATCCACTGTGGACTGTGAGCAGAAGGGAAGGGGAGGCACCCCAAGAAACTGCCCTGGAGGACTTAGCAGCAACGGTCCTAATGTAAGAGATCCAGGTCATTCTTTTATCGAGAAACATGCCCAAGTATTTGAGGATGTGTTGACACTAAATGATCGTATAATTAACCGTGATGGAGATATCTTGGTTCCCCAGCCTATCTCTAGAAAAAACGCAAAGCTGCTGTTATGGAATTGAAATGGAAAACCCCAATGTTGCAAGCCAGGGAGTTAATGATCAACATGTCAATCTTAGGAGTTTGGAAGCTTCCTGTATAGAACTCCCAGAGACGTACAGAAGCAAATCATCTGCGTACATGGGCACCCTTACTCCAGCCGGAGAGGTTGTACATCAAATACTAGAAAGACCAGTTGCCGGATACAAGGATTCGCAAAAAGTTCGAACGGATTGGTACTTTGTTCCCATCAGCTGGACCTTTACTTCGTTATTCACCCTCCTATAGGTCTCAATTTCTTCATCCGTCCAAAAAGTCAAGAAATCGTCTTCAAATTGAAGATTCGGGGGTTTTCGGGGCCCTAGTAGCAAGATAACTGCAGACTGGCGCCAGAAAAAGAAGAATCTGCTTGCAGCCTGGCGCCCGACTGTTTCCGCTTTGACGTGCTGTTCTGTTGCCAGAGTCTGGTATAGCAGATCCTGGCACAGACTGGTCATGATATACACGAGACAAAATTAAAATAACGTAAAATGGTACTAAATAGGTTTGTGTAATAGTTGCCCTTTCTAGGAGAATATACTGCGGAGACGTCAATACATTTCAGGCGAGACACACTGAAATATTACAAACATAACCCCTTGTCGCTTATTGAATGTTTGGGGATACTTGTGAGTCGTTCGGATTTTCGATTGCTAGATTTTCAATTTCATTAATTACTTTTTCTACATTAATTACTAGTGTTTAAACTAAATACCAGAATCTGGTTCCTTTATTCACCACATTCTGTATGACGTCTGGTCTGATTATTTCTCCCGCCAGTCTGGCCGACTAGAGGGAGCAGATGCTGAGTCAGACTCTGGCCTCTGTCATAAAAGCCAGACTTCGCTACTAGGGGATCGCTGACCACGAATCTGAACTCAGATTTGCAAAATTCAAGATGGCGAATCCAATATGGTGGACACGATTGTAAAAATGTACACAGATCCATCATTGTCCTCATGAAATCTTGTTTTCGTGCGATGACAGTCACTCCATTTATTTCTAATTTGAGTGAACAATGTCCTTAAAGTTCCTGTATATTTATCCGTTAGTGTGAATCGCAAGGGATGAACTTTCGCTGACATGAATTTTTCGATTTTATCATACATTTCTGCAGTGGGTGGTTTCAAATTATTTTTTAATATTTCAAATACTTGTTTTCTTGTCAACCCATTTATATTTGGCACATCGGAATCTAAAAGGCAATTTTAATGATAAATAATAAAAGTATTAATATAATTCCTTAATATTTTTAATTAAAATTAATTATTAAGTGTATTTAATTCATAATAATAATATTTGAATTTAATACAAATATCCTCCCTCTTAAAGCTGAATATAATTAGTCAATTTATCCAAAAAATATTAAGTGCTGAAAAAAAAATAGTTTATACATTTTGACCGACTAGTATGCTCTATAATAGTCGAAAATGCGCGCAGGAATAACGAGAGTTTCAAGTTTCAACTAGTTGAATCAGGCTCCGCTTCTGTTGCGTGCGCTGTCATACGTTTGAGCTGAGCGAAAAAAAATTTTGGATTGACATCCGAAAAAAATAAAAAATTTCAATCGGTTGATATCTTTTGTTCTCTATTTCGATTTAAAAATTCAAATAAATTAATAAATTGAAATAAGATTTTTTTTTCAACTTTGAATTTTTTTAAAATGGCCAAAAAGCATGTTCTTTTGGATTATCATTATCAAGACGTCAAAATCGATTAAAAAAAGTAAAATTGACTATTTTTGAACGCTTGAAACATCAGTATAATTTTTTTCTCGGAAAAGCAATATAATAGCATGTTTCTTCGATTCAAGGTGAAGAAATTTTGGGTTCGACACATTCAAATTTTTTCAAAATGTGCGCATAGGACTCAATCCAAAAGAACATGTTTTTTGGCCTTTTTCAGCAAATTCTAAATTGAGCAAAAATATATTTCTTCAATTTATAATTTTTTATTATTATTCACTAGCGAAAACTGTACATAGAAAAAATGCCTCATAATTTTCGGAGCAATAGGGAAATTTTTTGGAACTTTCAAAAATTTGAATTTTCAAATCAAAAAAGAGAACAGCAGATATTAACCGATTTCAACATTTTTTCCCTCACTTTTTTCGGATGTCAACCCACACATGTTTTTCGCTCAGCACGAACGATTCTACTAATTTGATCATTTTCACTCCGCCCTACTGTTTACTCTTTAGAGAGTGAGAGCGTTATTCACGCAACGCATATATTTTTTCACAAAAAATCCGATTAAAAGTAAGCGGGAAGATATGGGCAAGTAAAATTGGAATATTTAATTTCTCATACGTTAATCTACATCCTCTAATCATTTTTAAGACTTAACAATGCGTAACATTTTACTATTTTATTTTGAAACGACCATGGTTTTTATTGTTTAGATTGAAACACACACGTCTCCTTTTCTCTCTTCTGAACGTAACACTGACTGTTCGCACGAACGCTACGTTTAAACTAACCTCTGCACTGCTCAAGTCGATTTGGGGGCCTATTATGAGTGAATTCGATTTTACTAGGGACTTGTGTAGCCGATCCTAGGTCGAAAAATCCCCATTCAATACTTTCATTTTTTGGACTTTCATCCGGGATTTTGCAGTTTGGCCCCACTATGCGCCGGTCGCACTGGGACGTTTTCGTCCCGCTAAAAAGTTCATACGATGGCAGTTGAGTAACTGACTGGCTGGAGGCGGCCCGACTGCGCGTGCAGGACCGGACCTGTACTAAGTTTTTCTATGAGGGAGTGCCGCACCCCGCTCGTTTTCGGTTTGCCAGGAATTTAAAGTGAAATTTCGCTTGGGACGAAATCGACCCATGTGCGACCGCGTAACGCTAATTACTTAGGTATCACTTTCAGATATTTTTATTTTGATCTATATTTTGATTTTATACATCACATTCTTTAATTTTAAATCTTTACTTTTTGAAACTTCCTTTATGACTATTATTCATTCTTGAAATTTTTCAATAAAATATTTTTGAATTTGAAATTATTTATTTGTTAAAATTCGAAATGTTCAACTAAAAATCGGAGAATTTTTAAATATTACATTGAAAATTGAAAATTAAAAACAAAGAATATACAAAAAGATTGCTATAATATGATTCCAATGTTTGAAATTGCACTATTTATAAATTTGAAGCCGACTATCAAGGCTTTAATAAGAAATTTTGAAAGATTTATTTGTATTTTGTATTTATTCATGAAAAGTTCCTAGGACTAGATAGCCCTATGAGGAACAGGTGATACATGTTACAATTAAAAAGTGACGGTGATCAATATAACGATAAGAATAAAAAATAGGTATTTAACAGAAGTGAAGAAATAAACTAAGATACACATAATTGAATGTGGTAGGGAATTTTCCGATTTCATAATATTATAGACTGTTCGGGAACTTTATTATTTGGGAATTTCCCAATTCGGGAATTTGATTATTAGGGAATTTTCCGATTTCATAATATTATAGACTGTTCGGGAACTTTATTATTTGGGAATTTCCCAATTCGGGAATTTTCCAATTCGGGAATTTGATTATTAGGGAATTTTCCGATTTGATAATATTATAGACTGTTCGGGAACTTTATTGTTTGTGAATTTCCCAATTCGGGAATATTCCCATTTGGGAATCTTATTATTCCGGATTTTTCCGTCATCCCGTCTAATTTTTTGTCTTCGAGAAACATTCGCGAAAGTGTGCCGAAAATGTGAACGTCTTGACTGGTTATCCAGATGCTATTCGAGCGAGTACAAAGGCAAATGTTTGGCGGGCGGCCAATAAAAAAGGAACCGTATCTACAGCACCTTGCGAGTCGCGTGACACCTTGCAAGCACCAGACACAAAGAGGCTCCTAGCGCGTGTAGTCTCCTTTTTTTCAAACCGACTACCTGCGATCCTAATACCCTCTATGGGGCGCTACCATTGTCATGTGAAAAACCTTAAACGATGCCATTAGAAATACGTCGACCCCATCAAAATGAACTCTCAAGGTCGCCTATTTGCCAACATCATTAGCATTTCCATCTCAGGTGTCGTCTACCTGCTTGGTTTTGGTTTAGACTTTAGTTTAAAGTGTTTGGACAGGTCATCCACTTCGCTGCAGGTGAATTGCGCCCGTAATCCTAATCCCCATGTTGTGTATGAATTGAGTCCCGGGATATAAATCTGATGTATGAAATCAGTCCCATTTTCAAATCCTTATCCAGATCCGCCCCCCGGAAATCGGCCAGAAAGGGGCGAAGTATTGATTTGCCTTTCTTTGAACCTTTATTCTTTAAGGGCATAGACATGCTCGAACGTCTACGCTCATGCTCTAACTCACGCTCCCATCCATGTGCTAACATAGGACGGAGCTATGCTTGGTCCTATGTTAGCACATGGATGGTCCTGTGTTAGCACATAGATCGTCCTATGTTAGCACATGGATGGTCCTGTGTTAGCACATGATCGTCCTGTATTAGCACATGGATGATCCTATGTTTGCGCATGGATGGTGCTGACGTAGGACGGAGCTATGCTTGGTCCTATGTTAACACATGGATGATGCTAACGTAGGATGGAGCTATGCTTGGTCCTGTGTTAGCACATGGATGTTCCTATGTTAGCACATGGATGTTCCTATGTTAGCACAAGGATGGTCCTATGTTTTTACAGGAATGGTGCTAACGTAGGACGGAGCTAGGCTTGGTCCCATATTGGCACATGTATGATGCCAACGTAGGACAAAGCTATGCTTAGTCCTATGTTAGCACATGGATGTTCCTATGTTAGCACATGTATGGTCCTATGTTAGCACAAGGATGGTCCTATGTTAGCACATGTATGATGCCAACGTAGGACAAAGCTATGCTTGGTCCCATGTTGGCACATGGATGGTCCTATGTTTGTGTGTTCAAATCCTTAAAATCTTTGTGAAATCTTTGTAAAACCATTAAAGTCTTTGTGAAATCTTCTGAATCTATTCGAAATCTTTTAAATATCGTGAAATCTTTGAGAAATCATTCAAATATTTGTTTAATCAGTGAAATCTATATGAAATCTTTGGAAATCTTCATGAAATCCTTGCAAATCTTTTCGAAATATTAGAAATATTTTTGAAATATTTAATAATATTTGTAAAATTATTGAAATTTTTGTGAAATCTTTTAAATCTGCGTGCAATCTTTCTGAATTATTTGGAAATCTTTGTGAAATCTTTGGCAATCTTTGCGAAATAATTGAAATCTTTGCGAAATCTTTTTGTCAAATCTTTGAAATATGCGTGAAATCTTTCTGAAATATTTGGAAATGTTTGTGAAATCTTTGGGAAATCATTGAAGTCTTTGTGAAATCTTCTAAATCTATTCAGAATTTTTTAAGGGTTTGTGAAATCTTTAAGAAATCATTCAAATGTTTTTTTCAATCATTGAAATCTTTGGAAATCTTTGCGAAATATTTGAAATCTTTGTGAAATCTTTATCAAATCTTTCTGAAATCTTTGCGAAATATTTGAAATCTTTGTTAATCACTCTGAAATCCTAGGAAATCTTTGAAATCTTTGTGAAATCTTTTTGTGAAATCTCTGAAATTTGCGTGAAATATTTCTGAAACTTTTGGAAATGTTTGTGAAATCTTCGGGATATCATTGTAGTCTTTGTGAAATCTTCTAAATCTATTCAAAATTTTTTAAGGATTTGTGAAATATTTAAGAAATCATTCAAATGTTTTTTCAATCATTGAAATCTTTGGAAATATTTGCGAAATATTTGAAATCTTTGTGAAACTTTTGAAATCTTTCTCAAATCATTCTGAAATCTTTGCGAAATATTTGAAATCTTAGTTAATGATTCTGAAATCCTAGGAAATCTTTGCGAAATCTTTTTGTGAAATCTCTTAAATTTGCGTGAAATCTTTCTGAAACTTTTGGAAATGTTTGTGAAATCTTTGGGGAATCATTGAAGTCTTTGTGAAATCTTCCAAATCTATTCAAAATTTTGTAAGGCTTTGTGAAATCTTTGAGAAATCATTCAAATGTTTCTTCAATAATTGAAATCTTTGGAAATCTTTGGGAAATATTTTAAATCTTTGTGAAATTTTTGAAATCTTTGGAAATCTTTGCGAAATCTTTGAAATCTTTGCGAAATCTTTAAAATCTTTGTTAATCATTCTGAAATCCTAGGAAATCTTTGCGAAACCTTTGAAATCTTTGTGAAATCTTTTTGTGAAATCTTTGAAATATGCGTGAAATCTTTCTGAAATTTTTGGAAATGTTTGTGAAATCTTTGCGAAATATTTTTAATCTTTGTAAAATCTTTGAAATCTTTGTGAAATCTTTCTGAAATCCTTGCAAATCTTTGCGAAATATTTGAAATATTTTTGAAATATTTTATAACATCTGTAAAATTATTGAAATCTTTATGATATCATTTTTTGAAATCTTTGAAATCTGCGTGAAGTATTTCTGAAATTTTTGAAAATCTTTGTGAAATCTTTGAGAAATCATTCAAATGTTTGTTCAATCATTGAAATCCTTATGAAATCTTTATGAATTTTTTTAAATCTTTGTGAAATCGTTCTGAAATCCTTGCAAACCTTTGCGAAATTTTTGAAACATTTTTGTAATATTTGATAATATTCGTAAAATTATTGAAATGTTTATGATATAATTTTTGAAATTCATGAAATCTGCGTGAAATCTTTCTGAAACTTTTGAAAATCTTTGTGAAATCTTTGAGCTCTTTGTGTAAGCTTTCTGAACACTTTCGAAATCTTTGTGAAATATTTGAGAAATATTTTGTAAAATTATTGAAAACTTTGTAAAATCTTTGAAATCTTTGTGCAATCTATCTGAAATCTTTAGAAATCTTTGCGAAATATTTTTAATCTTTTTTGAAATATTTGAAATCTTTCTGAAATCTTTGAAATATTTCTGAAATCTTTCTGAAAACTTTGGAAATCTTTGTGAAATATCTGAAAATTTTAAAAATATTTGGTAATATTCGTGAAATAGTTGACATCTTTGTGAAAAATTTTTAATCTATCCGAAATCTTTTAAATATTTGTGAAACCTTAGAGAAATAATTGAAATCACTGTTTAATCTTTGAAATCTATCTGAAATCTTTACCAAATATTTTAAATCATTTGTGAAATATTTGAAATCTTTGTGAAATCTTTGAAAATTTCTGAAATCTTTCTGAAAAATTTGGAAATCTTTGTGAAATATTTGGGAAATATTTGGTAAAATTATTGAAAACTTTGTGAAATCTTTGGAAAACTATTGAAATCTTGGTGAAATCTTTCTGAAATATTTGGAAATCTTTGCGAAATATTCGAAACATTTTCTAATATATGTACCATTATTGAAATATTTCTGAAATCTGAATCTTCTTAAAACTTTTAAATTTCTTAAATATCTTTTAAAATCATTCGAATTTTTCCTATTTTTTTTAAATTCTCAAAAATTAAAAAATGTTACTTAAAATCTTCCAGATTTTTTTTTGCCATTTTTTTTAAATCTCTTGAAATGTTTTGAAATATTCTCTTGAAATTAATTTTCCAAAATAAAAGCTCATTAACAATTTTCCCAAGAATTTCAAGAAATTTTTCCGTCATTGAAACTTTTCAAAATAGTGAAAAAAAATCTTCAAAATTTTATTTCGAAATCTTCTACATTTTGTTTCAAATTATTTGAAATCTTCTTGAATTATTTCTGAATTTTTTTTTGAAAATGTTTTAAATCTTCTTCAAATTTCTCTTAAAATTAATTTTTCAACAAAAATTCTTAAGACGCTTTTTTTCATTTTGAGAAAGTTTCAAAATATTGAAAACTAAATTTAGATTTTTTAAGATTTCGGCAAAAAGGTTTTTAAGAATTTTGAAAAGTTTCAAGAGATGAAATTTTTTCAAGATACCTGGGAAAATTTCTAATTATTTGTTTAAAATCTAATTTGAAGAGAAAATTGAAAAAAGATTTAACCATATAAAATTCTTTCTAAAAACTTCAAAAAATTTTCAATTTTCCAACTTTACAAAATTTTAGGAAAAATTCCAGTAAGTTTAAAATTTTTCGCAACTTTTCGAGAAAAAAAAAGAATTTTTCTGAAATTCCTACAAATCTTAGGCTTAGAATGAATGAGACGATTTTTTTGAGTTTGCAGAATTTAAAACTATTTATAGGAAAAATTCGATAAAAAAAAAAGTAAATGGTTTACAAATTCGTTACTTATTTACAAAACTAACTTCGTTACCGACAAAAGTATCCAGTTCAAAGAACCTTAATTAGTTATTTATCATCACAGCAAAGTAATCAGGATTGCTTTTTTAAAAGTCACCCTTCTGTTGATCGTCTCATTAACCGGAGGTAAAATTTATTCTAAATTGAACCTTTTTGTGGGAGCACATGGAAGGAAATTTGGCTGGTAGAAAAAAATTGCAAACGGTTTTCGATGATTGGAAAGGGATCGTTATCGAATCTCCTTGCCGCATTCGTTTCATTGCACAGGCTTCGATTTCAACTCTCTACCACTTGTTTTCATCGACATTATTATTACCCCGACTCGGATTGCACGTATCAGTTCCTCTTTTTCAGGAAAGAGACCCTCGAAACTCATCATAAAATTTCCCCTCACTTCTCCATTCGACCCCCCCCCCCCTTCACCAACGTCATCCTCCTCTACTTCCCCATCTCATCGATTTCCTAGCTAACAAATTCCATCCTCCTTCCCCTTTCCCCTATTTCCTTTCCCCTATTTCCCTTTCACTATTTCCCTTCCCCTATTTCTCTTCCCATATTTTCCTTTCTTTATTTCCCTTCCCCTATTTGCCTTCCCCTATTTGTCTTCCCCTATTCTACTTTCCCCATTTTCATTCCCCTATTCTACTTTCCCTATTTTCATTCCCCTATTCTAATTTCCCCATTTTCATTACCCTCTTCTACTTTCCCTATTTTCATTCCCCAATTTCCCTTCCTATATTTCCATTTCCCCACTTCCCTACCCCTAATTCCCCTCCACTATTTCCCCTTCCCTACTTACCTTCCCCTATTCCACTTTTCCTATTTCCCTCCCCTATTTCCCTTCACCTACGTTTCTTTCCCTACCTCCTTTCTCTACTTCCGTACTCCTATTTGTCTTCCCCTATTTCCCTTCCCCTATTTCCATTCCCCTATTTTTCTTCCCCTATTTTGCTTCTCATATGTTAATTCCCTGATTCCCTTCCTATTCTTCCATTTCCCTATTTCCCTACCCCTAACTCTCTTCCCCTATTTACCCTTCCCTATTTCCGTTCCCCTGTTCCAATGTTCCTATTTCCCTCCCCTACATCCCTTCCCCCAATTCCTTTCTCGTATTTTTCGTTCCCTATTTCCCCTTCTCTTTCCCCTTTTCCTATTTCCCATCCCCTATTTTCCTTCCCCTATTTCCTTCCCCTATTTCCCTACCCCTAACTCTCTTCCCCTATTTACCCTTCCCTATTTCCGTTCCCTTATTCCACTGTTCCTATTTCCCTCCCCTGCATCCCTTCCCCTAATTCCTTTCTCCTATTTTTCGTTCCCTATTTCCACTTCTCTTTCCCCTTTTCTATTTCCCATCCCCTATTTCCTTCCCCTATTTCCATTCTTCTATTTTCCTTCCCGTTTTTGGCTTTCCTCATGTTCATTCCCCTATTTCCCTTCCTATTTCCCTTCCTATTTTTCCATTTCCTCATTTCCCTACCCCTATCTCTCTTCCCCTATTTCCCCTTCACTATTTCCGTTCTCCTATTCCACTGTTCCTATTTCCCTCCCCTATTTCCGTTCCCCTATTCCACTGTTCCTATTTCCCTCCCCTATCTCCACTCCCCTATTTTCCTTTCCCAATTTTGCTTTCCCTATGTTCATTCTCCTATTTTCCTTCCTATATTTCCATTTCCCTATTTCCCTACCCCTATTTCCCTTCCTCAACTCCACTCATCCTATTTCCCTCCCCTATTTCCCTCCACCTACTTTTCTTCCCCTACTTCCCTGCCCCTACTTCCGTTCTCCAATTTTTCTCCCGATATTTCCCTTTCTCTATTTCCCTTCCCCTATTTCCCTTCCTCTATTTCCATTTTCCTATTATCCTTTCCCTATTTTGCTTTCCCTATGTTCATTTCCCTATTTCCCTTCCAATATTTCGATTTCCCCATTTCCCTACCCCTATTCCCCTTCCCCTATTTCCTTTTCCTATTGCCCTTCTCCTATTCCACTGTTCCTATTTCCCTCCCCTATTTCCCTACCCACACGTTTCTTCCCCTACTTCCCTTCCCCTGATTCCGTTCTCCTATTTTTCTTCCCCTATTCCCTCTTCTCTTTCCCCCTTTCCCTATTTCCTATCCCCTATTTTCCTTCCCCTATTTCCTTCCCCTATTTCCATTCCCACATTTTCCTTACCCAATTTTGATTTTCCTATATTCCTTCCCCTATTTCCATTCTTCTATTTTCCTTACCCAATGTTGCTTTTCCTATATTCATTCCCCTATTTCCCTTCCTATATTTCCATTTTCCTATTTCCGTACCCCTATTTCCCTTCCCCTAGTCCACTGTTCCTTTTTTCCTCCCATATTTCCCTTCCCCTACGTTTCTTGCCCTACTTCCCTTCCCCTACTTCCGTTCTCCTAGTTTTATTCCCAATTTCCCCTTCTATTTTTCCCTTCTCCTGTTTCCCTTCCCCTATTTCCTTCTCCTATTTTCCTTTCCCAGCCTCACTTCCTCTCCGCAATTCACCATAATTTCGAATCATTTTACCTACTTCCCCTCATATCTTGTACCTCGTCTCCCTAATTTCTCCTCACTTTCTCTACTACTTCTACTACCCTTGATTCCTATCCCTCATTTCCGCTTGCTTCCTCTACTCCGCCCTTTATCTCCCCTAATTTCTTCAACTTCTCATCCCCTTACTGCCCCTATTTTCCCATTTCTCTTTATTTTTCCTACTTCTATCCCATAATTCCCCCTAATTTCACCTCATTCCCGTTCACTTACTTCCCCTAGTTTCCTCACTCCCTCTCTTTCCTCTACTTTCTTCCCCTCATTTCCACTTATTTTACTTCAATTTCATTTCCCCTATTTCCCCTTATTTCCCTACCAATTCATATTTCCAATATTTACCCTCATTTTCCTTACTTTCTCTCACATTAATTACCCTCAAATCCACAACTTCGCCGCCCTTATTTCCCCTCACTTCCCCTACTTCCTTACCCCTCATTTACCTTCATTTCCCCTTTCCTCATCCATTTCCCATATTACTTCCATTCCCACTTATTTCCCCTACTTTCTCTTCCTTATTTCTTTCCATGTCGCCTATTTTTCTGTTATTTTCCCTATTTCCCAAATTTCACCAACTTTTCCTCTAATTTTCCTAACTTCTTCTACTTCTCCTTCCCTGATTCCTTCTTATTTCACATCGTTTCCCTCCTGTTTTCCCTACTTCCCCTATACCAATATTTCCCCTTTTTCACTCACTTCCCGTATAACTCCTATTTCTCCTTACTTCCACTACTTTCTCCTATTATCCTAATTTCACCTACCCATCACTTTCCCTATTTTCCTCCATTCCCTCTATTTCCCCCAATTTTCCTAACTTTTCCTCCCCTAGTTCTTCTCATGTTCCTTACTTCTATTTCCTTATTTCCCCTTTACTCACCCCACTTTCCTACCCCTCATTTACCTTCATTTCCTCTTTGCTCATCCGTTTGGTTCGCCTATTACTCCCATTTCTCCTTATTTCTTCTACTTTCTCTCCCTTATTTCTTCCCATGTCGCCTATTTTTCTCTTATTTCCCCTATTTCGCAAATTTCACCAACTTTTCCTCTAATTTCCCTAACTTCTTCTACTTCACCTCCCCTGATTCCTCATTATTTCACATGGTTTCAATTCTCTTATTTCTCTGCTTCCCCTATACCTCCATTTCCCCTTTTTGCTTATTCATTCACTTCCCGTATTACTCCTATTTCTCCTTACTTCCACTACTTTCTCCTATTTCCCTAATTTCACCTATTTCCCCTTCAATTTTCCCTGACATCTTCCACATCCCGTCCCCTCTTTTCCATTTTTTTCACCTAGTTCCCTTCCACTCATTTCCCCTACTTTCTCTACACCTTCATTTCCCCTTATTGTACCTTGTTCCCCTTTCCTCATTTTCCGTCGCTACCCATACGCCCCCTCATTCCCCTATTTTCTCCTCTTCTTCTCTCTCCTTATTTTCACTCAGTCTTACCTCCATAAGCTCCCCTCACTTCCCCTCCACTCATTTCCCCTCACTCCACCATCCCTTATTTTCCATCAATACCCCTCCAATAATTTACCTTTACGATTTTTCGATTATACTATTGAGGTCAGAAATCAATTTAAAATAAACTTAGGAAACATATCCTAGCAGATACAATGTTTGGATTTATTTTAAGGGTTGTTTTAACATCCCTTAAAAATTCAAGCGAGAAAATCAAGATTTCCTAACAACCAAAATAACGGCAGATTTTTTTATTATACGATTGGTGTTGAAAATAAATTCATAATAAATGTAGGAAACATACCCTAGCAGATAAAATAGTTTTTTTAAGGGGTTGTTTTAACATCCCTTAAACAGTCAAGCAATGAAATTGACATTTCTTAAAAAACAAAATCACCAGAGATATTACGATTATACTATAGTCGTTGAAAATCAATTCATTTTAAAAGTGGAAATCAACTCCGAACAGAGAAATTATTTAAATTCATCATAAGGGTTGTTTTAACATCCCTTAAAGATTCAACAAAGAAAATCGACAATTCCTAACAACTAAAACAACAAGAGATTTTTTGATAACACTATTGCGGTCGAAAATAAATTCTCAATGAACGTAGAAAACATATCCTAACAGATAAAATAGACGAATTCATTTTAAGGGTTGATTTAACATCCCTTAAAAATTGAAGCAAGAAAATCGGCATTTTCGAACAACTAAAACAGCAGGAAATTTTTTTATTACATCAAGGTTGTCAAAAATTAATTAACAATAATCGTGGGAAACATATCCTACCACAAAAAGCCATTGAAATTATTTTAAGGGTTGTTTTAACATCCCTTAAATATTTAAGCAAGGAAATCGACATTCCCGAAAAATCAAAATCACAAGAAATTTTTTTATTTTACTAATGGCAACGGAAATCAATTCGCACTAAACGTAAGATATAAATTTCGTTGTTTCTATCTTTAAGGGATGTTAAAACAACCCTTAAAATAAATTCGACCATTTTATCTTTCCTACATTTATTTTTTAACGTTTTTCGACACCAATAGTATAATAAAAAAATCTCCCGTGATTCTGGTTGTTAGTAAATGTCGATTTTCTTCCCGAAATAAGGGATGTTAAAACAACCCTTTAAATTAATTCAATAACCATTCCAGCTAGGAAATAAAGTGATTTATAAAGTGATTTTCCACCTCAATAATTTAATCGAAAAATCTCCCGTCATCTTGATTTTTAGGAAACGTCGATTCCCCTGCTTGAATCTTCAAGGGATGTCAAAACCACCCTTCAAATATATTCTAACACCCTTCCTGTTAGGGGACGCTTCCAGTACTTATTTAAAAGTGATTTTTAATTCCAATAGTTTATTCAAAAAAATCTCACGTGGTTTTGCTTTTTGGAAATTTTGGTTTCTTTGTTTAAATTCTTAAGGGGGGTTTAAAACAACCCACAAATTTTCCTATTGAAATACATGTGAAAATTGGAAGTTTGGCAATCGTTGTAGTAAAAACTGAAATACAATATTTTAAAAAATGACGAAAATGAAATTTTGGTAATTTGAACCTAAAGTTGCCAGAAAAAAAAATTTTTTTTATTTTTTTTATTTTTCGATGCTATTTTTAATAAAGTGACACTGGATCCGTAAAAAACAGAATTTTTTTGTTTAAAACTTAAAAATATGTATGACCCTCTTTAGTTTATTAACAGGGAGCATAACAAAAAATAAAAAGTGAATAAAAACATATTTTTTCCGAACTTTAAGTACAAATTAACAAAAGAGCGTTTTCGACATTTTTTGAAATATATATTTTGACAAACAAATTGTCAAAATTCGACAATATTTTTAAAACAAAAAGTCAATCTTATTGGTTAATCCTTTTGGCTAAGAATGGAACTGCTTGGTTCAAAAAAAAAAATTTTGTGGGTTGAGAATTTTTAACTATGTTTCTTTTAAATTTGTTTTATTTTTGATTAAAATCAACTGTTTTTGGTTTTAAATAAAAATCTTTTCTGTTTGAAAGCTTTTTTTGGTTGGAAATTCCTTTTTAATAAGTTTAAAATAATTTTTTACTGAAAATATAACTATTCCGTTTATGGTTTTAAATGTATCTTTTTTTGTTGAAAATTTGTCTTTTTTGGTAGAAAATTAATATTTATGTTTAAAAATTTATCTTTTGGGTCAAAACTTGGACCATTTGCTTCAAAATTCCTTTTTTTTTATTTAAGATGCATTAATAAGCTTGAAAATTGATAGAATATCAATTGATCTTCTTGGTTAAAAAATTCATCATTTTATTTTAAATTTAATTTTTTTTTAAATTTACTATTTTCATGAAAATTATATTTTTAGGGTTAAAAAATCATTTTTTAACTGTAAATGTAGCTGATTGATCTATTTTAGTTTAAAATGAATATTTTTTGTTGAAAAGTCGTATTTTTTATAGAAAATTCGTCTTTTTTATGTAGAAAATTAATTTTTTTGACAGAAATTTTTTTCGTTTGTTAAAGATTCCTCAATTTAGTTGAAAACAAATTTCTTTGGTTAAAAATTGATCTATTTTGTTGAAAATTCATACATTTTTTTTTAAATTCATCTTTTTGGTAGATGATTCCTCATTTTAATTAAAAAATCTCTTTTTTTTTATTTAAAAATTTGTTTTTAATTGGTTTAAACAAAATTTTTTATGAAAGTTATGGTTGAAAATTGCTTTCTTTGGTTGAAAATTTAACTATTTGGTTGAACATTTTTTTTTTTTTTTTGAAAATGAAATTTTTTTAATGAAAGTTTAACTTCTCCCTCTTAGGTTAAAAATTCATTCATTTTGTTGAACATTCTACTTTTGTTACAGAATCTTAATTTTTTTGGTAAAAAATTCGTCATTTTTGTTGAAAATTTGTTTTTAAAGTTAAAATTTTTTTTTTTCATTTTGGAATATAACTAGTACATTTGAGGTTGAAAATTTATCTTTTTTATTTGAAAATCAATATATTTTGTTGAAAATTCGTCTTTTTTTAACAAAACTCATCTTATTGGTTGGAAATTCCACTATTTTGTTGGAAATTCTTTTTTTTTATTATTAGAATATTTATCTTCTTGGTAAAAATTTCATCATTTTGGTTGACAATTAATTTTTTTGGATGAAAATTGAACTATTTTGATGAAAATTCGTGTTTTATAGCTGAAAAATAATTTTTTAACTGTAAATATAACTAATTGATCTATTTTAGTCGAAAATGCATATTTTTTATTGAAGATTCGTCTTTTTTTGGTAGAAAATTCTTCTTTTTCTTTTGCAAAAAATTAATCTTCTTGGTAAACAAATTTTTGTTTTTGTTAAAGATTCCTCAATTTAGTTGAAAATTCATTTCATTGGTTAAAAGTTGATAAATTTTCTTGAAAAAAATTTTTTCGGTTGAAAATTAATTTTTTTAACTAAAAATTAACTTCCCCCTGTTATGTTGAAAATTCACCCATTTGGTTGAAAATTCTTAAATTTTGTTGAAAATTCTAATTTTGTTATAGAATATTAATTTTCTTTGTAAAAAATTCGTCATTTTGGTTGAAAATTTATTTCGTTTTTTGAAAATATAATTATTTTGCTGAAAATTCGTTTTTTATGGCTAAAAAATAATTTTTTAACATTCGATATAATTATTACATTTGAAGTTAAAAATCAACTATTTTGTAAAAAAAAAAATTTTGTGATAGAATATTTATCTTGTTGGTAAAAAATTCATCATTTTGGTTGACAATTAATTTTTTTGATGAAATATTAACTATTTTGATAAAAATTAATTTTTTATGGGTAAGAAACAATTTTTTAACTATAAATAATGGAAATCTACAATATCGACCAAAGTTATATTCTCCTATACAGAAAATATTTTAACGTCATTTCGGACAAGATGGAGAATAAACATTTCAATTTAAATTTTATTCAGAAAAGAGATCTTCTCCTTTCGCTCCGCTGGGATTCGAACATCAGGTCAACTGATTTCCGGTCGGGTGCTCTAACCACTGAGCTACAGAGAGATCAGAGGAAGAATTCTTTTTTCTGAAATACGGTTAGAGCACCTGACCGGACATCAGTTGATTTGGCGTTCGAATCCCAGCGGAGCGAAAGGGAAAGATGTTTTTTTTGAATAAAATTCAATTAAAAATGTTTATTCTCCATCTTGTCTGAAATTACGTTAACATATTTTCTGTATAGGAGAATATAATTTTATTACACTAGTATTATTACACTAATTTCCAGTTTAAAGTAAAATTTTATTAATTTTTATACATTTGCCTCTACACGAGCTGAATTTATTGATGTTCGGAAGCATATTTTTCTCTAACTTTCCATTTTATATAATTTGTTGCATAAGAAGATTAATTTGTTGGCAATAGTTTTTTAATAATATTTTTGTGAAATAAATTCATAATTAAAAGCATCACGTGATCAACTTAAAGAACCCCTGTCCCCACACCCATGTGATTGTCGTTATACCCCCCCCCCTGCCTTTTGACATCCCCTTTAACTTTCTAATTTGTCATAAACTATAATGTTTCAATTTAGGAAATATGATTTAACACTAGCAGTACCGGCATTTTTTGATGATTTTTGAATAATTTTTTTTAAAGTGCGCATCCAATATTTTCGAAAAAATTGTCAAATACTCCTATTTATAAGTAATTGAAAGTCACTGAACACCATCTCTCTGCAAGCAATCGCTGTGGAGATTTACCACTTTAAAATTCGAAAGGGGTTGATTTACCCCGCTCGGTACTTCTAATGTTAAAAAATAAATTCCTAAATATTTAGAAAATCATTGCAATTTCTAAAATCGTTTTTTTTTTTTTTCTTGAAAAAGGCTACTTTTGTTTCCATGATCTAAACAGATTGTGGCTAGTCCACCTTTTTAGGAGGAATTTGAAACCTTTTCATGAAATATATTTGGCAAATATCACGATTCTCATCGAATAGAATTCGAGCCTGAGGGAATGGAAAATGTTCATGTTTGCTATCTAGCAATGTATATAGTAGGTACATTCTAAAATTGTATTTCTTCTTTCACCTTCGATCTGCGTGGAGAAGTCTAAATATTTCATTTAAAACGAGCTCTGCCTAGTTTTTCCAAGGTCAATTTCTGTACATAATCTGAAAAAGAGCAGATGACAAATTTGTTAACACTGATC
Source organism: Andricus grossulariae (assembly GCA_011634705.1). Lineage (NCBI taxonomy): Eukaryota > Metazoa > Arthropoda > Insecta > Hymenoptera > Cynipidae > Andricus > Andricus grossulariae. Next base: position 261,852,312 of record JAABKJ010007545.1, read on the forward strand.
CAGTAAATAATGTAATACAGCATCAGAAATTTCAAAAGATTTCGAAGAATTTGTAGAAAAATTTGGGAAACAAATTTCAATCTAGTTTTTTCTTCTACGATTCTAATTACGTTCGGTGAAAAAAATTTCTGCAAACATTATGATTCTAGCAGGTACATTGAATTTTCGAAAACCAACTATAATTCAAATCTAAAAAAAGGAATTTTTTTATGGATTTACGATAAATTTGTCTTTGATAGAGAAATTTTCTAAAAGAATCTTAATTCTGATTTGGAAGAACAGATTGTTGAAAAAAATGATAATTCATATCTGGAATAAAGAATTTTTCAAAAGAATTACAATTTTTAATTGAAACGGGAGATTTTTTAGGAGAATTATGATTCTGATTGGCAACAGGAAATGTTCGAACAATAATTCCACTGCAGATCTGGGACAGAGAATGTGCCAAAAGAATTATTAATCTGACTTGAAGCAAGACATTTTCCAGAATTTTTGAAAAAAATTTAATTGAATTCTAAAATAAGGAATTTTCAGAAAGAATTACACTTTTGACCAAGAACAGGAAATTTCCTCAAAGATTTATGATTCTGACTTGAAATAGGGAATTTATGCAAAAAAAATTATAATTTAGATATGAAATAATTCTGATTTCAGTTTAGAACAGGAAATTTGTGAAACAAAGATTCAATTCTGATATGAAATAAAGAATGGGGTTGCTGCATATTTTTAAATATTTTTTTTCACAATTCAATTAAAAGAACACTACGAAATGAACGTAATTTCGAAAGGAAAGTTTTTTTTCAAATAAGTTGAAAACTTTTTTTTCTAATGTTTAAAAAGTATATTGTTTGAATTTTTGCGGGAAAATCTGATAGGATGGACGGATCGCCGGAAGTAATTCAGTCTGAGTAGCGCGGTTATCCAGTTTATAGGGAAATCAATATGGCCGCTAACTATTGCAAGGGTAAATAGTAAACATAACATATTGTTTTGTTTATTATTGTACACGTAAACGTTTTTCTAAAAGTATAAAGAAGAGCCTAAAAGTTATTTAAAATGCCCAGAATTTTACTGAAACCAGAATTTGTAAAGTGTGACAGTGTGAACGAGCCAAAAGTGGACATGTGGATGGTGAGACATTTTTTCTCACCGAGTGGCTTGAATCACTTATAGTTACTCATAATCACTCACTTTAACCTTTGCCGACATAATTTCATGCTGGCAGAGGCTCTGGGCAGAGGTTTGCGGAGAAAAAATAATCCCATGATTCCGACATGTGATTCATAAAAATTTGAGGTTATCCTTGAAAACATCGTACTCTCACGCACTTGAATGACATCATTCATTACTATCTTTTGTACATTTTATGTTTTAAGAAAAATTGTAGTTTATAGTGAGATTTGGTTACGACTGGTTGCTGCTTTTCGACAATTTTGAGTAAAGAAATATTTCTCTTAGAAATCCTAATATGAATTTTTACCACCTGTCTGCAAGATACTTCATAAGTCAATAAAGCAACTGCAGTGATTGCTTGAGCAGTTTGCAGGATGTGACGTTTCAAGGTCACAAAATTTCCGAGTAGGGATTTCGATACTTTTTCCTTAATATTTTTCTCTCGAAATTGAAGTATTCAAAAAAAATGTTGAATTCACTAATCTTTCCCGAATTTTATGTAGTATTTGAAAAATATATTGTCTCAAATTCATGTAACGACCCCATTCTCCGAAAGCATTACAATTTTGACTAAGAACAATTTAAAAAAAAAAATCATAATTCAGATTTGAAGCAAGGAAGCTTTCCATAGCATTAAAATAATTTTGTCTCTGAACAGGGGATTTTGGAAATGGATTTTGATTCTGGTTTTAAACAGGGACTTTTTGAAATTTTCAAAAAACATTTAGAATTTAGGTCTGAAACGTTCTATAATTAGAGCAATTTAAATTTCAAACGTGGAATTTTAGAAAAGAATTCTGATTCTAGTTTGGAACTGGGACTTTAAGAAAAATTATAATTCAGATCTGAAATAAGGAATTTTCTAAACGACCTACATTTTGAATGAGAGCGGGGAGTTTTCTAAAAAGATTTATGATTCTCACTTAAAAGAGGGAATTTTCGAAAAAGAATGATAATTTAGGTCTGAAACAAGGCATTTTTTCGAAGAATTATCATAATTTGGTTTTGAAATGTGGCATTTTAAAAAGAATAATGATTCTGATTCGGAACAACACATTTTCGAAAAAAAATTATAATTCAGATCTAAAACAAAAAATTTCTAAGAAGAAATATAATTCTGATTTAAAATGAAGAATTTTTGTAGAAAAATAATTATAATTTAGAGTGAGAACAGGAAATTTTTCAAAAGAGTAAAATGTGAATTAAGAACGTGAAAATTTCGACAATATCTCTGATTTTAGCTTAGAACCGGGAATTTTCGAAAAAAATAATAAATTAAGATTTGAAATAAGAAATTTCATAAAAAATTAGAATTTTAACTAGGAACAACGAACTTTCTAAAAGAATTCTGATTTTGGTTTAGACCAAGATACGTTCTAAAATAAGAACAATTTGAATTTGAATTTTTGAATTTTTCAAAACATCTACTCTAGCTGACTCTGACTTTGTATGGGTAATTTTCCAAATAATTATAATTATGAATTATAAAAAAAATTTTCTAGAAGAATTATAATTCTGATTTGGAGCAGTAGCTTTTTCAAAAAAAATAATGATTTAGATCTGGTACAAGAAATTTCTGCGAGCCTTATCTTATGCGTGTGATATCCGACGTTTCCATGCCCTACATACATTTCCGTAAGGACTTTGACTTCGTTCCTTGCTCGAATAAGGTTTAGCTCTAAACCAGAGAGTTTGTTGTCCTGTCTGCAGCGACTGACCAATTCCCACTCATTCTGATGATCCTCGGTCAGCCAACTGTTAATTTCTTAAATGACTAGCCTACAGGAAATGCATATAACTGGTTCAGAACCAGTGAAGTTTTTTCTTGCTGCTAGGTTTGCTAGTCTTTCCGAGAATTGTCTTTGATGCCACTATGCCCTGGGATCCAAAGTAGAGTCACTCAGTTTTGCGTCGCTAGGTTATTCAGTGCCTGAATTATTGCCGTACTAGTAGCGACGGATTCGTTGTTCCATTCAGAGCCATTGTAGCAGCTCTGCTGTCTGTGCAGATAATGATGTTTCTTTTGTTGCCAGATTGTAGAACTGTGGCGTAGGACCTCATCGGAATTGTGAAGCACATTCCACTCCTTCTATGATGGACACCGCCTCCTGCCTTCTTCTAGTTTCTGGAGCCATCTGTAAACCAGTTGTCCCGATCACTTGGTAGGTGTGCTTTTTCGGTAATCCAATCCTCCTTTGTGGATAGGCTAACACGATACTTTTTGTAGAACAGAAAGCGGGTCGACGTGTTGTCCATGAGCATTCTCAGGAACAATCTACTCGCGATGTCGGTTGGGATCCGCACTGCCGTCGAGATCCTTAAACCTTTCACCATATTTAATCTCTAGGCCACCTTCGCAGCCACGGCCTTGATGGTGAGATGTAGGGGCTCCAACCCTGTTAGTGCCCCAGTGTCATTGTGGGTGTCAACTTTGATGCACCAGTGACGCTTTTTAGAATCAGTTCGCTGAATCTTTCCAGTCGAGACTTCACAGTGGAGAGTTCGAACGTGCTCTACCAGACCACCGCCGCATAGGTTAGCCTGGGTCGCAGGATCGCTGTGTAGATCCACATAAGTGTCTCCGGCTACAAGCCCCAGCTCTTCCCTATGGCTCTCCTACAGAGGCATAGAGTTGGTACTAACTTTTTGCACTTCTTTTCCAGGTGCTCGTTCCATGACACCTTCTTATCTAGGATGACTCCTAGATACTCAGCTCGTTCTTTGATTTTCGGTTGTTGTCCTCCTAATTTCAGTGTACTCGTGGTTCTTCAATTATACCGTCTGGTGAAAACAGCCGCGTCTGTCTTACTCGGATTGAACAATAATCCAGTCTTCTTGCACCAAGAATCCACTATCTCCAGTGCTTGCTGCATTACTCCGAAGAGTACATGCAGATGCTGGCCGCGCACGATAACCAATGTATCGTCCGTGTAGCCTATAACGTGGTACCTCTGACTCGTAAGTAGATGAAGCAGTTCATCCACTTCCAAGCACCACAACAGGGGCGATAAAACTCCTGCCTGTGGACATCCCTAGTCAACGGTTCTATATAAAGTGGTATCACCCTTCGTCGTTGTTAGGTTTCTGTTAGGGAACATGTGACTGCTCAATTCCACAACTACAATAGGCACAACATATGCAATAGTGGCCGCCCTGATCACCTCTCTGGAGGTGTGGTTGAAGGCTCCGTCGATATCCATAAAGGTTGCAATTGCAACACTTTTCTGCTTCAGTTGTCCTTCGGTCAGGTTTACTGCTACGCTTACGGCCGTCTCTGTCGAGTGACCAGCCCTATAGGCGTGTTGCTCCTTGTGATGTGGCCTACTTGAAAAGACTTTGTCTCGGATATATCTATGCAAAAGTCTTTCCACTGTTTTGAGTAGGAAAGATTTACGGCTGACGGGACGGAAATTATTGGATGAAATATAAGCGATCCTACCTGCTTTCGGAATAAAGACTACTCTCGTACCTCTTCACGAGCGGTTCTATGATGAACAGCTAGCCGCCATTTTGGACTGAGTTAGGCCACAGGTGGCTTTGGTTGTTTCTGAGGTATCGCCCCCTTTTCTCCGGACCTTATGAAGCCCGAAAAATGTGCCTTGATCAGGTGAGCCAAGGTCTCCTAGTCCGACGCTGAAGAATATCCTCCGCCGGGCAATTTTAGGGTGCCGAGAATAGCATCCGGGTTTCGAGAAAGCAGTTTGTTTAAATGTTTAGTCTAGCGGCTTCTGCTCCTTTCTCGATGTCTGTGCAAAAGTTGGTCCAACTTTTTTTTTCGCCTTACGTATTACATTCCTGTATTCATCCCTCATCTTACTAAATGAGGTGCATAGTTCATCCGTGTTGCCAGTACTGGCACGTCTAAACCTCTCTCTGGTTTTCCTGCCAAACTCCTCTAGTTTCCCGTTCCACCAGTGTGTGTTCGACCATATGTATAATGTAATACTACATGATATCGTACCTCTTAATAATTTTTATAATCGTTGAAATTTCTCTAATTCCAATTTAAAATTAGAGTTTCGAATGCACAATTCTAAAATAAGTTAATTGTTGAGGCTTTGAAATTAAATTTGTTTAGATTCAAAAATTAAAATTCGCAAATACTTGTTTTGAAAATTCCTAATTTTTAAATGATCAGCTAGGAACATTACTAATTTATTAAGGTTTAGTTTCTTATGTTAGTTTTGTTAACCACGCAGAACTAATTTAAAATGTACAGTACTTAATGATTTTTGGAATTATTAAATTTTTACGGGTGTTAAGTTTCAATTAAATCAGCTTTGGAGGTTTCCAATTTTCAAATTTCTCTATGTAAAGAAAGCAATTAGTAGGTTTTGTACGAATACTACCGTCTTCGACAATGTATGGGGTTTTTAGGCTCAATTAAAAAAATTAGACTTTAAAATTTAAAAAAATGAAAACCCTATATTTTTATTATTATTTTTTTGATACCCCTTGAAATATTATAAAATTGCTTTAATCTTTACAGTTAATTGACATCCAACAGAATCAATTGATAAACCGGTGAAATATGATATTTCCTGATATCCTGGAAATTTATTGAAATAACTTGAGAGCTTTAAAAACCCCTAAAATCATTGAAATCCTCAGCAATCTTATCAAATCCGTTAAAATCCTTTAAAAGTACTTTAGTATCTTTCAAAAGATCCTGATGCATTAAAGGTCTTATACAATTCCTTATGATCTACCGAAATTCTTTGAAACTGTATACAATTTTTTCTAATTCCTCACAATAATACACACAAAAATAAAATACACACAAAAATCTTTACAAAAATTCGAAATCCCTTAAAATCTCTCATAATTATTTAAAAATCCATCTAAAGAATTTGAAGATATTAAAAAAAATGAAAACCTTTCAAATTCTTCAATTTTTGTAAATAAATTCTTTGAAATCCATTAAATACACTGAAATCCTTGAAAATCTTATACAATCCCTTGAAAAACATTCCAAATATTTGTAAATTTCGAAAATCCTCTACAATTCCTTGAAATATTTTTTAATATCCTAAAATCCCATAAATCCTATGAAATTTTTGTAATTCTTTTGAAATTCATGTAATTTCTTTTAAACCGAATATTTATCGAAGTATTTGAAATTATCTTCGAATCTTTAAAAACCTACGAAATCCATCAATTCTTGGAAAATTCTTTTCAATTTATAAAAATATTATGGACTGTTTAGAATTTTTGATATCCATTAACATCTGTTAAAAATGACTTAAGCCTTGAGTACTCGAATGTCCACCACAGTACATTTTTGCATGTAAGTAGAGTAAAACATAAAATTTTCTGTTTGTTTGCAAAAATACTCGACTTCAAAGTATACATACGTTACAGGCACAACCAGGATTCCCGGATAGATACCATTAAAAAATCAACTTCAACTGTATTATCAATTTCTTATCAAGTTATTTGATTCATAGACGTAAAATCTGTTTAGTGGTAATAGAACTAATAACAATTGAATTAATTATAATTCAATAATTAATCATTCGTTACATTCAGTATGTGGCAACCTGGCGTGAAACATTGTGCTGGGGACAGCTGGTGAATTGTTCTGGTGTATTGTGTATTGTAAAGTGCTTTGTGCCTTTGGCACTTACTATTTTATATTGATTCATTGAAATAAACGACAAGAAAACGATTCCAATTTCATAATTATTTGAAAAATTGAAAAAATCTTCAACATTCTCTGAAGTCATCTGAAGTCAATTATGTGGTAAAAATTTCAGACCAATCGATTCGGTAGTTTCGAAGATTTTTTTAACAAGCGGTAAAAAACGTGGTTTCCAAAAAAACGCGTTCAAGTGCCATTTGAATGTATGTGGAGCGCATAAAATAAACTAAAATTTTTTTTAGATGTATTTCAAAAGTATATTTATCAAGCATAACAAAACCTACATCAATATCTTTCTCAATGTTTTAAAGAAAAATTTACAAAAATAGCATTTTTTCGCGCGTTCGAAAGTAGAATCCTGTCTCAAATTTCCTGAAACATTTGAAAGCTTGAAACATTCTTTTACAAAATTAAAATCCTTCAAAATTACATGAATTTCCTTGATATATGTTCAAATCATTTTAAATTCTTGGAAAGCTTTCAAATATTTTGTATTATTTCCAAAAACATGCGTAGAATGGCTTTTGAGGATAGTCTGCAAGACTTTTATCGGGTCGATTGGTGAATCCCAACTTGAGCTCATATTGAGACAAGCAAAAAGAACCCTGAGTTCGAAAAAAGGCTGATAAAACTGTTTTATGAATTAATAAATTGAAAATCATTGTATTATAATTATTTTTGCTTGAAATTTAGAAGACTTCTAATGCTTTAATGTTGTCGTTAAGTATTCCATATTTGAATTAAACTTTATTTTCCGATGTTATGGTTTTGAACAGATAAAATGTATGATGTAAAATTTTATGTTAATTGCTTTTTGTCTACTGCTTCAAAATCAATATATTTTCAATATTGATTTTCATTCCTAAATTGTGAAGAAATTGCTTTCAAGCTCCGCTGGGATCCGAACGCAAGTTTTTTAGATTTCCGGTCTGATGCTCTGACCCTCTAAGCTACGGAGAGACGAGATTAATTTCTTCACAGCCCCTACAAGTTGAATTTCGACGTTTCAAGAGCAATTCTTTCACAATTTAGAAATAAAAACCAGTATTAAAAAAATATTGATTTTAAACCAGTAGACACAAAACAATTAACATCAAATTATTTATTAATTTTTATCTGGTCAAAACCATAAAATCAGAAAATATCAAACATTCGAATGTTCGAAAAATTAATCTGATAAGTATAAGGAATTACGTCGGAATTCAACTTGTAGGGGTTGTGAAGAAACTAATCGTCTCTCCGTAGCTTAGTGGGTGAGAGCATCAGTCCGACAATCTGAAAAACCTGGATTTGGATTGCAGCGGAGCTGGAGAGCAATTTTTTCACATTTTATACATAAAAATGAATATGAAAAAAATATTGATTCGAATTCAGTAGACAAAAAACAATTAGAATCAAATTATTTATTTATATTAAAAATTTTTCAAGGTATGACAATTTTAATTTTTAATTTTTATGATTTGGAAAAATGGTTAGTAGCCTGGAAATGACAAGAACCTTGTTCTTGTTATCAGAGGCCACCCTGGAACATTTACATAATAAATTACATAATTACCTACGCATAGCTGTCATATTGCTATTAATTGCTTACGTAATAATTAGGAACATTTTATCAGTCGATGCGAGTAATCACCCCTTTCAATCTTGGAAACAGAGCTTACGAGAACATAGGAAGTAATCCTAAGATTAAATGTGAGAGTCCTTTAGTAATATGGATGGATCTATTCTATTTCGGTGTCACGTGAAATAGAAGAAGAGAAATATGAACTCAAATTTAAAATGAAATATTCTCTACAAAAAAAATTGAAAGGAAAACTGTAAACAATGTTTGAAGAATACTTTAAGAATTATTTAACTACATTTTACATTTGTAGATTTGTATATTTTAATTCAAGCATGAAAAATGGAAAAATTTTAAAATCAATTTCAAAATTTGAAAAAATTTATACACCGAATTAAAGAAAAAAGGGGTTTTCAAGAATTTTTTTTAGCAATAACGTTTTTTGACAATTTGTATTCTGAGTTAGGTGTAAGTGTCTAATGATACCGAAAAATTCATCGAAATGAAATTTTTTTACAAGGAATCAAAGAAAAAGTCTTTTTTTTTTATAAAACCTACGTTGGTATATAAAACAAAAAATTTTAACTGTGATGTTTTTTGACGATATTTATTCCTTGTACAGTAATGTCTAAAAGTGTGAGTTTGAAAGGGGAAAACATTTTACTTGTATACATACAATAACTAGTAATAAGAGGATATTCATTACACTTTAATTTAATTCTTAAATATAAAAAAGTAAAAATGTTTAAGAATATTTTTTCATACAAAAGTTGTTTTGCAGAGATTTTTTCATCCAAAAAGATTTTTGGAACATATGTTTTTATCAATCCTACTTCTCTAAAAAATATTTTTGATAGAGTTCTTTGAGTACAATGTTTTTTTGACAACTTTTTAATTTTTTTACTACATTGTAATTGTTCTCATCAAATGTATGTGCCTATAAAAAAATCTACAGAATTGTTACAGACATACTACTAATTATTAATAAAAAAAATCTAACAAAATTCAAATTTTAAATCAAAGAAATTTATGCAATGGTACAATTGCGATATTAACTAAAGAACACCACTTTAATTTTTAAAATTGCGTAGGGGAAACCGCCCTACAGTAGATAGCAAAATATTCAACAGCATTCAACTGCATCAGATTCCAAAAATAAAGAAAGCTTATCGTTTTTAAATAAAGCTCACATATTCGATTGAGTATTCTTATGGAAAAAATATCACGATTGGTACAATATGTTTAATCTTCATTTCATTTAACCTGTCTTGCAGAAAAGTGAAGAATTTTTACATATATTAATCCCAAAAATGATATCTTTTCCGAAAGACTCCTTAAAACACAACTTAATATTATGTGATTTTTAATAAATAATAATTTACGCTATTTGTTTAGTTTATTTATTTTTCGTAATTTTGCGATTATATACTGTTGGTTATCCACTGTTGGAAAATGTAATGTCCGATAAAAAGTCCTTAAATATTTATAAATATTAAAGAAAGAACGCTTCATATCAATAAGTATTGTTCATTGAACAATACAATAGCTTTGATTCTAATGTGTGAGCATGCCATAAAAATGTTTCATTAAGTTAAAAAGTATGAATAAAAAAGAGCTGAAATTTTTTTGTTCAGGTTAAAAATTAATTTTTTGCTCTCAGACATTAATTAATTATAATATTTCAATGAAAATTTTTTAGGAAATATAGCATCCTTGCTGTAATTTTATACTATCAAAAGCAATAAACTTTTGTTGTCAATTTTCCAGTTGATTGAGATTATATACTGTAAATCATTATCTACTGTAGGGTGGTTTGCATAGATTTAATCAAATGCACTGATGAGGTCCACCACTGTGTGCCGAAACGTTTGAAGAAACTTAATTGTTTCTAATTCACCTGATCCTAAAGTCAACAACAGACATCGATATTTTCTACCAAATTTACTATTGAGGGTCAATACAATCACTCAGCCAATAACATCAATACTAAAGTTGTCAAAATTAATTGCTTTTTTTCCTAAATGAAATTCCCAAGTTTTCATTTTCAGAGATTGAAAACAAAGTTTAGGCATTACCATCCTTCAATAAGTGAGATATTTTTATTTAAATAACAAGCTCAAGTTTTTAAATCTTCAAAAGAATAACGTGTAGGGGTGCTGTGTCAGAGAAAAATTAATCTTCTCTTGGACAACGTTATAAATATACAAGACTGGGGCTACAATCATTCTAGCCCATGTCGAGGATAAAGATACTACTTTTAAAGAGTCATTTACACTGCTATTAAAAGAAAGAACACCGCAGAGGAAATAATTATGTTACTTTCTATACAGATAATAATCAAAAGTCGTGGAAATGTTTCACTATCACGCTACCCTTACATCAATTAAGTGGATTGATTGCATACTTTGACTTCGTTTCATACAAATTATAGGGCAAACTATAATCACTAATGTGTCTATAGCTGGAAGTGAATTAAATTGCAAAGTACAGATGCAGAGATTTTATAAGTTTCCTATAAATAAATTGTATGACTCTCTGTTCAGTAGTGTGACTTTTTACATTCTCATCATAATGAGAAGGTATTGTTTTAATGTGAAAACTGACTGTCGCGGATTTTTCTGAATCTTCGCGTTTCAAAAACCCCTGAATCCGAAAAAACTGGGTTTACGACGGTGTTTGTCTGTCGTCTAGCTATTTTGGATGAAAATAAATGTTGAAGCATTTTCAAAATTTTTGAGATAATTTTTTTTCTGATTTAAGAATTCTATGTAGGGTTATTCATAGTACTCGGCAAGACACACAATTTATCCTGATGAGTTTTTTCTATAAAAGAAAAATTATCAGAATTCATAGTTATAATATCTTGTGCTTCGCACTCGATTTTGTCCAAAATCTGAACTTTTCTACATTATGTTCAACACTATTATATTAAATGTATATCATATTTATTTATGTATCTCAAGCTGGTACTGCTTATTCATGGCGACATAGTTTAAGGAAAATTAAGAGAAAGAACGATTTCTTTCTGCCTTTAAATGTCAACATTAGGCATTTGTTCATATAATTTCTTTATAAAAATTATGTTAACAATATCATATCTTTTTTTGCTTTGAAATATCCCCGCGATCAAAGTCTCGCAATGCTGACCATACAAAAAATCTCAACGGAAGGACAAACTTTCAGATATTTCAAATAACATAATTACCGGTAAGTTAATGAAATGTAACCAAAATATTATTAATCCTGTCCTAAATCATATTACCTATTCCATATTTCCATATTTACTTACCTCAGGTCAAACGAAATCCCCAGTTCTTGAGAAACGCTGCAGCTTCTGTTTTTCTGTCATTGCAAAAGGTAAGCTTCATCAATGCAATTCATCTTCCCGGGTAAAAAAATCCAACTGTCTGCTTGACGAAAACACCGCTGAATGTACAGAGTCAAGTAATTTCGTCAATAATAAAGAAAAATGTGACCGGAGAAAAAGATTTTACAAAATCAAACATACAATTAACTCAACAAAGTGGTGGAAAGCCACTTCAAATCAGCTTTGGAAAACAAAATTCAGAGAAAGTTTTAAAGCAGCCACTGACTTCAGCAGAGGATTTTTCAAGAATACAAACGAACTACTACCTGAGCAATAATGTAACTTTAGGAGTCGCTTCAGCTCTACGTGTGGCTACGAAAAATAGAAAAGTTGTTGAACCTGAGTTAAAGATAAAACTTGCAGCTAAAGCCCACTGCATTGACAAATACTTTAGCTATAAGGTGTTTGACTTCGTGCATGTCAAAGCCGATCAAGTTTCCAAAGCTATTGAAGCAGTAGTTTATTGTAGAGATCTGAGTACTTTCATTCAGTGCATCCAAGAAAAACGACAAGTCACTCTGATACACTTAAAATTTGGCATTGATAGAGATGGCGAATTTTTGAAGGTTTGTCTTTCCATTTAGTCAACAGAAAACGAAGAATGTGTACACTGTAAAAAATTTCTTGGGGAATTTTCCCCAAAATTGTGTTGACGCCAATTTCCATACATTTTGTGGAATTTTCCCCAATGTTTAGTAGGGAAAATTCTCCAAACATTCGTGTGGAATATTACCTAAAATATGGTGCATTTTTTCCAACATTTGATGGTGAAAATTCCCTACGCTGTTGTGTAACAATGTCTACATTTTAGGGAAATTTCCCCAAAGTTTAGTAGAGAAAATTCCCGAATTTTCTTGTGGAATATTACCCAAAATGTGAAATTTCCCCAACATTTGATGGGGAAAATTCCCTACGCTGTTGTGTAACAATGCCTACATTTTGGAGAATTTTCCCCAAAGTTTAGCAGGGAAAATTCCCCAAACATTCTTGTGGAATATTACCTAAAAAGTGGTGATTTTTCCCCAAGATTTGATGGGGAAAATTCCCTACGCTGTTATGTAACAATGCCTACATTTTGGGGAATTTTACCAATAGTATAGTAGGGAAAATTCCCCAAAATTTGTGGAATACATTTGATTCATTTTAATTTTTAATAATTAATATTTATTAGTATTAATAAAGTTGAATGAGAACTACGAGTAGTTATTTATAAGCTTCTTCAAAACTTTCTATTATAATTCAAGAAGTAAGATGGTTATGTTGGTCGTTTTTAAATTTTGTACGCAACAATTATTTTTTTGAAATACAATTCCTGTGAGAAAAAAAATTGCATAATAGTTATATTTTAAGCTTGCAAGCTTGCTTCTCCAAATAAACTGTATGTAAACATAATCATAACTGTAAAAATGTGAAAATCGAGGGACATAATTTTAAATTCTATAAAAGCATGAGAAAATCTGAATCAAGTTAAGCTAACTTTATTCCAACTCGAACATTCAAACTTCAATTACTTTTGATCGAGAGTATTAATCTATTTGTAACCATTTTTACGAACTACTTCAGACTCTGATGGACAGCCCAAAACACAAATTTCTTTTGAATTTATTAAAACTATTTGAACATTTACTTCAATAATTATAATAATAATAATAATATCTTCTATCTCTGTTAAATCATGTCGACAATGTTTTCAATTAATGATCCTGCTTTCGGATCCCGATTATCCGTGGAATTTTTGCGGCCCCTCAGATGTCCTCCTGGATTGATGTCCAAGAGTCTGTAACAAAAAGTGAGAAAAAATTAGATCATAAAGAATGCATGATATAAAGCTTTACCCACCAAATTCATTTGAATTGATTGCTTAGAACTTAAAAACAACACACTTGAATATTAATATCTATTAAAATTTATTATTATTTTAAGAGACTTTAAGAATTTCAAGGGAATTTACCGTTGTATGAACTCTGATGAAGAAGCTTTCTTTGGCGGGTAATTGTAGCCGTAAACATAGTAGCTGTTCCTGACCAGGCAGGAAACAGCCTCATCGTATAAAGAAATCCCTGAAACGAAATGTAATATAGAATACATCATTTTGTATCTGCAGTTTACTATGCTTGAATGAAACTTCAATTATTTGACTTAAAGTTAATCTTCTTGTTAAAAAAATGCATTTTATTGGATGAAGAACTTTGGTTGAAAATTCAAATGCCTTATTGAGAATACAAAATTTCAACTGCAAATTGAAATATTCCATTTGAGGTTGAAAATTGATAGATTTTAGTTCAAAATTCAACTATTTGGTTACAAATTTGTCTCTTTTATTTGAATTTAACTGTTTTTTACTTAAAATCAGAATCGCTTTTTGTTAAAATATAAATGATTGAAAATACAACTACTGAGTTGAAGGTTGAATCTCCTTGTTAAAAATTATTTTTTTTTTATCATGATGTCTGCGGAGTAACGATGGATGTAAAATTCTGTCACCTCATTCAAATGCTGCTCACATTTCAATCCTGCAATAGAACGCAATAAACTTTGAAAAAGTTCATGTTTTTCAGATAATGACAGGGTTATATTTTTGAAACATTTAATGTTTCTCATTACCCTTTTGAAAAATGTGTGCTTGCTTTCAAATCGCAGTGAAAAGTTTTTTGAGGGGACCTAACTGAAGTGGCATTTCAGGATAGTGCGTTACCAAATGGTGCTTTGGACGCAATTTAATAGAAGGAAATAAATTCTTCCTCATTCCAAGGTATTCTTTAATGATGTCTTCCAAATACTATATGTTTCTAAAATCGTATTCCTACCTAACGTCGGCCAAAAATTGGCTCGAGTAACCAAGCAGTACCTGCAGAAATAACTCGATACGCTAAAATTTTCTACATATGCTCCTAGCTGATGGCCTCCTAAGTTATCATTGGCTATGAATACAACTGAACCTTTTACAAATTTATTACGGAAAACTTCCACGCCCTCCGTTTCTACTTTCAGTAAGTCTTTCACGAGTTTCTTGTAGACCTTTTTATGGGAAAATTCTTTTTCTTTACAAAGAAGTACAAGTTGAATTGTATTTATACGCGAACGAATGTAATCGGGTAAATTTCCTGAACTTAAGTACACCGCAAAAATTGTATGCTTCTTACGTGCTGGCCCAATGGGATTAACGACCTCGAAACTGTCCGTATATAAAAGAAGATGAAGACTCTAGAGAATATTTTTAAAAAAATGGTTACATTTGAACATGGATCCATCTGTGAAATCTTTGAGAACATGTGTCTCTTCCCGAAGAAAACGAATTTAAAAAAGATTAAACTGCAACCAAAAACAGTTGCATTTTCAAACAAACTAAAACTAAGCAACCAAAACAAACCAAACAAAATAGATACATTTTTAATCAAACAGATTTTCAACAAAATACGTGAATTCCCAGCCAAATATTTGAATATTCTACCATAAAGTATAAATTTTTAACCAAAAATGGAATAGTTACATTTTCAGTTGAATTTTGAATACAACAAGACGACTTTTCTAGACGACAGTTAAACTTTCAACGTGAAATGGTAATTTTCAACCAAGAAAGATAAATTTTGTATCCAAAAAGACGGATGTTCGATAAATAAAGTTGTATTTTCAAAGAAATAATTAAATTTTAAATCAAAAAGATGAATTTTTAACCAAAAATATAATAGTAGACTTTTAAAGAAATAACATTTTGTATATATTTTGAATTGCTAAAAGAAGTAGACTTTGAATGTTGAGCTTTCAATAAAACTATTTTTTAAATATAAGATTATTTATCAATGACCTTAAATTTTGAAATATTTTCAATATGCATTGATGTATTGAACAGTTCTATGAAACCAACTTGAAAATCCCGCTGATTATGGTCTATCCAAGACTAAAGAAAATTTGGCTCCAAAAGCAGTAAAGCGTCTTTGGAAAAATTCCCAGTTTAATACTTTTATTATTATGAGTCATGAAATGGGCAAATTTTCTATTAACATTGGTCAGGCGCTTGCTATACCTGGCCTGGTATCTAGAGTCTCTCTGGAGTATAGTCTAGAATCTGCACACTCATCTCTGCCGGGGCATAGGTTCTTTTTGGAGCCGTCAGTGGAGAAAGTGAAAATATGTTTTTTGTACTTTAAAATTAACAGTTTTTAAACCACACAGAATATATCTCGCTCAAATGTTGGATAATAATAGAAAAAATACACAAATAGTAGTTTACAAACAATACGCAGAACGAAATTCTGCTAAGGTTGCTGGTTTTTTAGTTAAAATAGAGACAGCCTAGATTTTCTATAATGATTACCGAATTTTCTGCAGAGTTTACAAAATTTTCAACCAAATTTCACTCAATTATTTTAAGCATATATGTTTCCATATATTAGTAATGTGTTCACTTACCTTATTATTCTTCCGTAAATTTCGCTGCCAATAATAGTCCTTTAAGGGTTGCAGCACACTGAATACTCACTGGGCTGGACATTTTTGTCCACTCATAAATATTGCAACAAATATAAAATATAGAAAAATATGAAAAATGATAAAAAATCATAATCTTTCAGGATAATTCGTGATTTCGCACTGCGGGTGTAGTTAGCACTACCCATGACTGGGCATTACCCATAGTTCACGTCATTTCCGCAGATGCACATCTGCGCGTGTGCCGTGAAACCTTCTGTTGGTCAAATATTTTCTTTTCAATTCATTTATTCTATTTGTAACAGTGAAAATAAAAATTTAATCTAAATGATGAAACAATTATTTTAAATCTGTATGTTTTGTTTGTATCCGTAACAATGAACTATAATGAAGTTTTAAAATAATTATCGTGGAGATCTGCGCATGTGCTGTAAAACCTTGGGCTGATTAAATATTTTCTTTTAAATTTGGTTATTTTGTTTGTAACAGTAAAAATGAAAAAGTGTGAAGTGTGCAAATGAAAAGTGCATGTAAATAATCAAACAATGATTTGAAATCTGCATATTTTGTTTGTAACAGTAACAATGAGAATGTTTTCGAAACATTGAAATAAATATTTGAGATCTGCACATATGTAGGGAATCCTTCCATTGGTCAAATATTTGCATTATGTGTGTGTGTGTGTCCGTGCACCTGTGTTCTGTGTGTATCAACATATGTATTTTTTCCAGATGTAGATTTTCGATAAATTTCATACAAAGGTATAAATGGTATTCATAAATGTTTCTAGAAATTCGTTATTTTCTACAAAATACTATAAAAAAATTAAGATTATGTAATCTTTTCTACGGAAAATGAGTAAAATTATTCAAAATATTGTACTAGTTTATCAAATATTTTAGGACAAAATATCTTCCTGAACATACGGTAATACTTCAAGAATTTTTGGAAAATTTATCTAATCTATGTGGAAATTCAAAAATAATTTTTGGGACGATTTCCTACATCCATTAGGTATCAATCAATTCCCTAAATTTTGGGGAATATTCCCAAAAATTTGTATAAATTACCAAAACTTTAGGGAAATTTCCCCAAAAATTGTAGGTATTATCTAATTTTCTAAATTTTATGGGATTTCCCCAAATTTTTTAGTGAATTATAAGGACTTTTAGTAGGGAAATTTCCCCAAATTTTGTGGAAAATGATTTTCCCCAACAAAAATGTGGATTTTTCCCCACTAAAAAGTGGTGGAAATTCCCGAAATTTTTTACAGTGTACTGGCAAGATCAAGGTATGATCAGAGAATCTCGGCAAAGCGGTTCAAGTATTCCGGCGTGGAAAAATTGTTTGTACTATGAAAATGTGTCGCAACTATGGTCTGCATTGAATATCAATGAATTCGAAAAATCATCGCAACTGATTTGAAGCTAGCAAACATCCTGGTGGGCATTATGCCTCCCAGCAGCCTTCATCCATGTACGTGGTGTTATGCGGAAAAACATCAACTCGAACAATATGGGACTTACAGAAGGATTGTCAACACATTGCAGAACTACATGAAGTGGCATGAAAAAAACGTTCCTTGAGATAATTCCTTCACCAGAATCACACCTAATTCTGCGTGTTGTGAACACATTATTCGCTCATATGTTAGGTGAATTCGAAAAAGAATCTTTGGAATGGGCAAAATTGTGTCATGTTGAACGCGAAATAATGCACGGTAGTCCAGCATATCAAGGTCATTACTGTAAAAAGCTTTTGGAAAAAGTGGACCTTTTGCGTCAATTACAACGGCGACGTAATTTTAGGTTACGCAATTATGTACAAGTTTTTGAAGACTTCAAGAAAGTTGTGGAGGCATGTTTTGAAAATAATTTCGACCCAAACTTTAAAATTAGCATTGAAGCTTTTAAAAAAAGCTACATAATTTTGAAAATCAGTATCACTCCTAAAATTCATGCAGCTTTTTCCATGTTGAGCATTTTTGTGAGAAGAAGTAGGTGGGACTCGGATTCTTCAGCGAACAGGTGATGGAATCTGTACATCACGATTTCAAAACTGTTTGGGACAAACATAAAGTTTCCAAAATCCATCCAGAATATCCAAAGAAACATTTACACGCAGCTTGTAAGTACAACAACGAGCACATTTGAAGAAGCGTGGTGAAGTGTACATAATATTTGACATATATTCTTCATTATCATAAAACGATAACATTGTAAAAATAAAAAAACTATCTTCAGAAAATTCGAATTATAATATTTCGTTATCTTTAATTTTTGACTCATAATATCACAGTAAAAAATCCTTTGTAAATTGAAAAATAGAGCTAATTAAGAAAAAATAAGTAGGTCAGTTTATAGCAATTTTTCTGGTGATCAATTTTGTTCTCTCGGCTTTTTTTTATATCTCGCCTCGTTTTCGAGAAAACATTGAAAATTCGATTTTTTTACATTTAAAACGATGGGTTTCAAAAACGGCAGTGGCAAAGATTTTGATTTTCATCGGATAATAGTTAAGCGATAGCCCAGATACAAAATCAAGAAAAACATTTACAGTGTTCGCACCTTTGGGTCGAGGTCATTTCAAATTACGTTTTCACAACGAGTAATTTTAGTCTCCAACACAACATATGAAAAAAATGATGATAACCCCTTAAAATCTATACAAAGAAAAACTTTTAATAACATTAAAAATTGGATACTAAAAGGCTTTTTAGGCTTTAATATAGGCTAAAGGGTTTAATAATATTTCAAACTCTGCTCTTCCTAAACCGAAATCTTTTACTAAAAATGCTATCTATTTGAAACTAAAACTTGATGAAATCATTAGTCCTTCTGACCACATTATGATCTCTTTTGATGTAACTTCTCTCTTCAATAATGTTCCTGTAGATTTGGTTCTTAATAGTAATGAAAAAACATGGTCTTATATTAATAAAGATACTGCCTTACCTTAAGATAATTTTAAAGAAGGAATACAATTCCTAATGGATAAAACTTACTTCCAATTTAATAAAATTTTGTATAGACAAACTTTTGGAACTCCCATGGGTTCTTCTATTTCTAATAATTTAGCCGACATGGTAATGCAAGATTTATAATCCGAGATTGTTAATAAACTATATGTTCAAATCCTGGCCTACTTTAGGTATGTAGATGATACTTTTTTAATTATTCCTAAAGGCAAAATTGAAAGAACTATCAAATTTTTATACTCAATCCATAAATGATTACAATTTATGCATGAAATTTTCGAATAATAATACTCTTAACCTAATTTTTTATCGAAATATCGATTCCACCAAAAAATTGCTATTATAATGAACTTAGTTGATTCAGCTATTCTATTTTCGGATAGTAAATTTCATAATGATAACTTAAAAATAGTAAAACATTATCTTTTCTTGAATAACTTTCCACAAAATGTTATTGATAAACAAGTTGATAATAGATTAAAAGAACTTAACAACAAGATCCTAATGATTAATTCTAATAACTTTATCAAAAAAGAAGTTGATCCTAAAAGCACTATTGCTATCCCATACAATGTAAAATTTCAGAAAATATAAAAAGACTTTTGAAAGCTTATAAAATGATCATCACTTTTAGTATTAATTCTAAACTGAATAAAATGATTAAACTAGGCAAAGATCAATTAGAAATCGTAGAGAAAACTAACGTAGTTTACTCTTGTAATTGTGGAAAATGTTATATTGGACACACTAAAAGACCTTTGCACATTAGAAGAAAAGAGCACCAAGAAAGTGTTAGATTAAATTATGATGATGTTCTTGACGACCATTTATATAACAATATTAATGAATCTTACAATTCTCTTCTAGAATTATTTTTATAAAATGATCACAATTTCCTAACAATAACTTTTCTTCTCTTTTGAATTCCTTACAATATTGAATACAAAAATTAATTTATCTTGCTTGTTTCTACGTCTTTAATAACCTTTTAACATTTTAATTGTTATATTTCTTTTTTTAAATTTGGCGTCTTTTTCTTCCTCTTTACTGGATGCTAGGTGAGTTGATTTTCTTTGACATTCACTTTTGGAGTTATTTTTATGGGTGCAGGATGCTTTCCCACCCTGCTCCCATGATAAAAAATTTTTTTTAATTTTTATAAATTTCAATTAGTTTTACACTTTATGTAAATTATTTAAGTATATTCACTAAATAATTTTCGATTTCTTCTGATAATTGAAATATGGTAATTATAATTCTTTATTATTTTGAACCCAACCCGTATCTCTTATGATAATTTAAGTTCTAATCAAATTTTTATTTCTTCACAGAATTTTCATATACTAAATTTTAACTGGATATTTGTTCATATATCTATTTAACTTGACTACTAAATTTTAAATTGAATTTTAACTCAATGGGATTTAAATTTTTCTGATAAACTTGTTCGACAGAGTTGTTACAATATTTTTCTTGTTCATTTTCTTCCTAATAAAAAGGATGTTGTAAAAACTTGCAGGCCAGTAAAGATCTAGTCACCATAGACGCTGTTACCATGACGCAAGCTCGTCAACATCAAAGAAACTTGCACATGCCATACATTGACTACAAGCAAGCGTTTCCTTCGTACCACATGACTATTTGCTTGAAGTCTTGAAAATATACCGAATCTGCCCACGCATCATCGACTTTCTAAGTCGAGCGATGATGCTTTGGGGTACAAGAATGAAGTATTTTGATCATGGACAACCAAGGATAACTAGATTAATACACATTACGACATGTATCTTTCAAGGAGAATCCTTTAGTGCAGCACTGTGGTTCTTTTTAGCGTTGAACCCATCGAGCAAAATACCAAATAGCAGGTCTCATGGGTGCCAAATACATAATAATGAGGATAGTCATCAAGTGACCCATCTTCTATACATGAATGACCTGAAGCTATACGCTAGGTTGGACCAGAAACTGCAGCGAGTGATCGATGTCACAAAGCAGTTTACCAATGATATCCACATGGAGTTCGTACTAGATATATGCAGGACATTGCATTTAACCCGATGAGAATTGGGGACCGCAGAGCTAGAAAACGATTTCGAGAATGACATCGAGGCAATTGTTGAGGGCGAGTCATATAAATACCTGGGTATTCTCAAATCTAAGGGTATTCAGCATACGATAGTTAAGAAAAGTCTAACGACTGACTTCACTATAAGACTCAGAGTAATTCTGAAGAGTTCTGGTGACTCGGAAAACAATATTATAACAATCAACACCCATGCCGTCCCTGTCTTCGCGTACTCCTTTGGACTCATCAAATGGTCGAACACAGACCTTGAACGATTAAACAGAACCATCCGCGTAGATGTCATGAAACTGTGTAAGTCACAAGTCATACAGTTTTTAGACTATTTGAACAGCAAGCGAGATGTTGTGCCTTACAACATCATCTGTAAAGCGGATCTTGATTATACGCTCTTGAATTTGTCTGCAGAGGAGGCCTTGAATATTGGGGCAGAAACCATAGAGGAATTAGAAACGCTATGGAGACAAAAAGCCATCCACGGAGAGCACCCCAAAACGTTAGATCAATATGAAGCGGATAGTCAGGCATCTAATATTTGGCTAAAAAAGGGCGTACTGTTACCAGAAATGGAAGGATTCGTCATTGCGATTCAGGACAGGGTTGTCAGCACCAGAAATGATCGCAAACACGTGTTACATCAAGACGTGGTTGACCGGTGCCGATTATGTGCAGATAACAACGAATCCATCGAGCACATTATTGATGGTTGTCGCGGAATGGCTCACAGAGAATATACGCACATAAATAATTATGTGGCGGGCATTATACATCAACATCTTTCCTTAAACCTAGGACTCTTAACAGAATGGATGCGTTTCTATAGATACATTCCAATGCACGTTTTAGAAAACGAAGATTACATCTTATATTGGGATGTTACAATCCAGACCGATCATTACATCCGAGCGAATCGACCCGACATCGCGATGCGAGAAAAAAAGTATAGACAATATGGAGGAATGTAAAACATGCATCTATTCATCCTATTGTGATTTCGACTAAAGACAATGTGCACGCAAGATGTACTTTCTAGACCACCAGGTAGCAAGCGACTAACAACCTGTGGAGTGGCAAATGGTAGCTCTAAAGCATCCAGAGGCAACTGCTGTCACCTCCAAAGCTCACGGCTCCTTGTAATGATAACAGCGGTAAAAGACGAACTCCAAACTACACCATGCTCCTAATTTTGTACCTACAACATCATCGCAAAAGATTTTAAACATCGTATTAAATTAACTTATAACAGCCTCATCTCATCAGTTATTTCACTTAGTCCGTGGCTATGGTAGAAGACCGGGTTCACCCGAGAGCAAGTTTGAAAAAAAAAAAATGTTAGGTGAGAAACTTTTAGTTCAAAGTATTTATTGTAATTTTGATATTTTTAAAATCTATGTATAAAAACTCGCAGAATGTTTCAGCTAGCGCACAGTGTGATAAGATAGAAATCGCCTGTTTAAAAGTTTTCTTTTTAATCCAGTTTGAAAGGTTTTTTTTTAAGAAAATTACATTTACAAGAGGTAACTCGAAGCTGATTTACTGTTTATTTTATTTCATTCTCATCAATTCTCAAAATTTTGATACCCCATGAGTCAGGCAAAATTGTCTTTACGAAAAATGTATGTCAGTCTGTAGTCGGACAACGTGATAGCTTTCGAAAGAATTTTTTGATCAGAATTTTCTTTTGTACAGTATTTTGTGGTTCAAAAATACAGGTCAAGTTCCACAGCTAAATATTTTTTACGCGTTCATTTAAATAATTTCAACGTAGGCTGATTCTGCGCGAAATTTTATAATTTTTCAAACAATTCCACTTACAAACTCGTAAATTTTGTTTCTGCACAAATATTCGTCTTTGAAGTGAAGAATTTTCAAACGATCAAAGGAAATCAACCTACCTCAACTTTTTGTCGGTAGCGTAAGACGCATAATTTTTGTTTGAAACGTAACAAATAATATTAAAACAAAAAAAAATTAGGAGAATGAGCCCGCGTGGTAGGCAGATTCTTACATTCTCATTCATGAGACTGTATTGTAATCGTCCAAATTTGCTATGTCTAGTTTATAGATCTTCACGTTTCGGCATTCACAGAGTCCGAATATCATAACATTTTGTCGTTATCTGTCTGCCTGCTTATATGTTTACCTGAATGTTGTGGGCGCGTTAACTTTTGAAAGATTTGTCCAATGAAGTGAGCCTTTGATATTTTTTTAGGGTTCCAAAATGAAGTTCAAGTTCGTTAATCAGGTATTTTCGGTCAAAATTGAAAAATTTAGAGCAATTTAAATATTTGCAAAAATTTGTCAAAGAGTTTTTCATGTTTTTGTTAAAGTTTCTGGCACATGACCAAAAGACTTGCAAATTATCCTCATGACATTTTCAATTTCGATGAAAAATAAAAAAATGATATGCTTTTCATAATTTTGAAAATTTGCAAAGAATAGGAAAAACTATTTGTCTGATAGATTAAGAAATTTTAATCGAATTTTTTACCAGATATCAAATGTATTTCGAAACTATCACAATACAATTTTTCGATCACACCAAAATTCAATAAAGGAGGAGGGTCGATTTGGGCGGTTTTTGAAATAATTTGTTTTTCGGTATAAAAGTCTGGTTATATTACTGAGAGTGTCTACTAACAATAATAAGTCGATTGCACCCTAAACGGACTGTCCTCGTCCTCCAGTTTTCCCCACTACCGCCTCAAAAACTGAAATAGCTATTTTTTGCTAACAGCACTTTTGGAGATATTCGGCGCTGTCAAACTTTCATTTACTTAATAAATACTCTCGAAACTCATTGTTAACTATCTCTGCTCTTATTTATAAATTTACTGTACGCTGGTATACTAAATTTAATTTCATGTTGTGCATTCTTGCTTTCATTACATGTATACTAAATCTAGTGCAGATTTTTCTAACAGTGAAGTCTTTAATTAAAGATCTCTAGAATATACGTTAAAGCAAATTTAAAGAGGAAACATGAATTCGACTCAAATAATAGAAATAGTGGACGAACAAGAGAAGTTTTTAAATACACATTAATATTTGAAAAAAGAACAAAGAATTGACTGATATCTTATTAAAGTTGAGGCTGCCTCAGTTTTTCAGTAAAAGCGCTCTTGATGAGTCTAAAAGCTTTTTGTAATGAAGATGGAGAGCACTTTCGGTATTAATGCATCATATGCTGTTCTTGATTGATAAATGGGAATAGCATATCTGACAATTTAAAATCGCTCCATTATGTTGCAGAATGCAGCAGGATGTCGATTTATAAGTTCTGTGTTTGAATCGGCAGAAAACTAATTAAGTTTTTTTTTGCGTGCTTTAGGAAAAATATCAGATGAGTGATTAACTTAAATTTTTTAGTAAATCTTCAATAATTGACCGATTATTTCCGGATTAAAATAATCTTTTCCAGAAAAACATGATTTTACAATCATCTCAGGTTATTATATACAATTTTAGCAAATCTTAGGGAGCATTCACATATTCCGTAACATTAAAAAGGGGGAGGGGTTCATTTTTCGTGGGGGGTCTTTTTACCCGATAACGTAGCATTTCTAATTTATGAATTTTCTGCACCATCAACTTTGTATATCAACATTTCTAAATCAATAATTTTACTTCATAATATTTATTTCTGAATGTTTCTAAACATTATTGATAGAACAGAAAATTCAAATTGTAAATGATTGTTTAATAATAGAAAATAATTCTGTTCTTAAAGTTTGTAAACTTTCATACATTTTTAAAGAGATAAGAAAAATTAAATTATGGACAAAAACTTATTTTGAAGAATTCGAAAAAAAATTGGAAGCTTTTTAATAATTATGAAAAATTTGAGGAGATTAAATTTTGTCAAGATTTCTGGGAAAATTTTAAATGGTTTAGGTTTTGTTTTGAACAAATAATTTTAGGTTTTAAAGATTTCAAAATGTGCGGAAAAAGAATATGGAAGACTTTGAGACAATTTTGTCAATTTTTCAGAATTGAACAATTTTGCAGGGTGTCAAGAGAATGAAAAGAATGTTTCACGAAAACAAAAACATATTTGTTAGATTCCTAGGAAAAATTAAAATAATTTTTTATTTCCAAAAATTAATTTTAAGAGATTATTTAAAAAGATTTCAAAACATTTCAAAACATTTCAAAGATTGTCAAAGAAGAATCTGAAAGATTTTAAGGCAATTTTTTTAATTTTACAGAAAAAAAAATCAGGATAATTTTGAATAATTTTTAAAGATTATAAGGTTTAGAAGGTCTGGCAAGATTAAAAAAAAAGAATTTTCTTAATATTCGTGTAAAAATTCAAAATAATTTCCTATTTTAAAAAATGAACTGTAAGAGAAAATTAAAAAAGGGTTTTAAACATATCAAACGATTTCCTAAAATTTCGAAAAAGAGTGTAGACAATTTTAAAGCAAAGTGTTTCAATTTGGTAAGATTAAAAAATGAAAAATAAATCGAATAAATTCAATAAATATTTAGTAGAATTGAAGAGATTCAAAAAGAATTTTAAACAAATTTTCTGAAATTTTAAGAAAAATTCGAGTCAGTTAAAAATATTTTTAGGGATTTAATACGTTCTAAATAGATTAGAAATGTTTAAAAACTGGAAACATTTCCGAAAATTTATCAAATATTTCTTGTTTTCTCCAAACTTCTAAAAGTCCTAGACATCTTTTAAAAAGACTCGAATTTTTCCTATATTTTGTAAAATTCTATAAAATAAACAAAATTTTCCAAAATCTTCTAGATTATCTTTCGAAGCATCTGATATATTCAAAAAAATTATTTTTTAATTTTCTCAAGAATCTTATAAAAATTATACTTATATAAATTCAAAAATAAACTGATAATACTTATTTTCTTGTTCTCAACTCTCAGAATTTAATTTCAACTCGAATTTAAGTGCTTAAAAACTTTTAAAAAATAAATCATCATTCGAAATTTGTATGTTATAATATTACTAATATTATTTTGTATTCTTCATGGTATTGAAACAAAACAAAACAAAGACCTTTATTTTGTATTCTTCATGGTATTGAAACAAAACAAAACAAAAGACCTTTTTTTCATTTATAAAACGTCTATTATGTTTTCAAACATAATACAAAAAATGTTACGTAACGGCGGCGGGACGCTCCCTTATAAAGTTTAAAACTAATTCTTAAAAAAAAGTTGAAATATCAATACTCAAAATTTCATCAAAACTTATACCTAATTTATCTGATTGAAAGCGCTGTAATTTTTTGATCAGTATAATTAATTTGGATTCTATGAATATAAAAAACTTTAAATTTAGTTAAAGTGAATTTAATGGAATAAAATTGGAACTCAAAGGTTGCAATAATGCTTCAAAGTTTATATTGTAGATACAATCAATTTTTCAAAATATCCAGACTTACGGGAAGCTTTAAACTGATGAAGTGTTGGAATTTAAATTGTATCAGTTATGGAAATATGTTAATTTCGATACATTTCTGATTTTTCAATTTTCCTAAGAATTTCAAGAGTTGGAAATTGAAGAAGTACTGGAGTTAAACATTTACTTATTTATTTAGAGTTAAATAAATACAGATATAGTAGGAATATTATTGCGTGCCGGGTATGCGAGTTACATTAGGTTTAATTATATTTTTGAGTGCAAGTTTGAATTTAGATTCAGAGATTCAAATCGATCCCTACATCCCATACCGTCTGCAGCCAGATTTTTATCAGAAGCGCTTGAATTTTCTAGAGCATTTGCCCAAGGGAGAGGAAAACTGCAGAAAACCTTGCCGAGCGCAGCAGGTACATGAATGAAATATGTATACAGCGACTTTTGGATTGTCTTCTTATTTTATTGGTGACCAGATTACTTTCTTGTTGCCATCATGGAGATGCAGAATTCCGTCGTTTGCAAGAGAGAGATAACCTGGTTTTGTGCCTGCTGTTTTTGTGGACCAAACTTCGGCGCGTTTGGAATTGTATATGACAAGATTTCCGTTGGTTTGGAGTATAAGTTCATCTCCTCCTAAGCCAGTGGACCAGACTGTTTTCCCTGCCTTAGTCAGGGCCAGGTCGCTAGTCGTTAGAGTGAGCTTATAGACACCGCCTTCCCCTAGAAGGTAGCATCCTTTCTCTAAAGTCTCGTTAGGTCCCATCGTGTTGCTGCCGCAGGTGGCCCACGCTTTCTCAATGTTTGGGATTTGATTAAGGACTTCGTAGGTGAGCTGAAGTGGACCTGGCATCTTGATGTCTTTTAGGCACTGTAAGGTTTTCGAGTTTTGAATCCATCTTCTATTTCCGTCTACTCCAACGACCCAGGAATGTCTGTTAGAGGATGTGTCACCATTCCACTGGACTATTTTTCCAAGGTAGTCTTCTAGTTTGATTTTGGAAGTCGTGGCCTCAGCAGCAACTGCGTAAGCTGCGAAGAGGACAGCGATGCTGGTTAGATGATTCACCATACTGATCCACGTAAATTGGGTAGATGTAGACGTCTCAGGTAGCGTCCTCAGGTTGACGTATCCTGTACTGGCAGAGAAACATAATTAGATTTTTGAGTGTCAAACTGGGAACTTGGGAAAGTATGTTAGGCTGATGTAACTATATCGTCAAATTGATTTAAGACCTGTATCATAATAATTATTTTTATTATTATTCTACAATTAAGCCAAATCCCTTTCGGGGTAGTGTGACTCACTCTGTTCTAGTCGGGGATCAGGGAGTTCATATGAGAAAAGTGAGCAGGGAAGTGTACGAGGCGTTATAAGGGGGGGGGGGGTATAGATTTTTAGATTAACCTAGAAGTCTCGTGGTGTTTATGTAAATAAGACGATCGTTCCGCAACACTGCTCCGACCCAGGTCGCTGATCAAGCTCTCTAGCAAGCACCCCAAGCGAAGAATTTCAAAAAGTGAACATATAAAGCTCTTCACTCGGGCCTATTAGTATATAAGGTCTTTAGTTTCAGGCGTCTCTCATTCCACTGCCACTCTTCATCATGCATTTCTTATAAACTATTTGTCGCCACACTTTTATGTCCTGAATACCTCTTTAGCTTCATTTACGTCTTGTGTTTTTGTGACTTTTTAGATCTTTTCGTTTGAGGGTCTCATTCACACATTCCGACCATTCTATCCTCGGTTTGCCTCTGGGTACGCTATCATTCACTTTACCTAGATATACTTGTTTCAGAAGTCGTTCTTCTTTCATTCTCTCCACATGCCCAAACCGTCTCAGTAAATTTCTTTCACTCTTGTCAAACAGTGTCTCCCTTACACAACATTCCTTGAGAATCCTCTCATTACTGACTTTGCCCATCAGCGTTTTACCGCACACATTACGCAGCTGTTGCATGCCAACCGGGTTAACTTTACTCTTATCCTTTTCTTGGTAGGTCCCGGTCTTGCTACCGTACATCACAGTGGGTGCAAGTACAAAATTATATATCGCAATTTAAGCTTTATTTGTTATATTTTTACTTCTGGTAATGGCTTCTACCCTGCCGATAACCTTCCTACCTTCGTTTATACGCCTGGCTATCTCTCCATCAATCTTTCTATCATTAGCAAATAAACTACCAAGATACAAGTACTTATCAACTTGTTCTATCCTCTCATCGTCTAGGGTAATGTTGCATACTGTTTTCTCACCCTTTCCTTCAAATGCCATTCTTTTTGTTGTATTCACGCTAATTTTAAGGCCCATGTTCTTTATGCTAGTATTCAGTCTGCTCAAAATTTTCTGCAAGCCTTTGATTGACTCTGCAATAACAACCTTATCATCTGCAAACGCTAACCCACGCACATTCACCGTCCCGAAATCCTTACCTTCTTCGTCGAGGAGGGCCATTTTTAGACACTTATCCATGAATGTAATGAACAGCCAAGAGGACATAATACATCCTTCTCTAACACTGTGCCTAGTATCGAAACAGTCACTCAGTTATCAAACGCTTTTTCGCGATGAACAGATCCACAGAAACCTTTTTTTTATCCTCAAACTTTTTTCTATGATTTTTCTCAGGCTAAATATCTGATCCGCACATGATCTTCCTGGCATGAATCCACATTGAACTTTATAGATCTTTTCTTTTGTTATTTTCATTACCCCAGGGATAAGTATTTTTGAATATGATAAATTAAAATTAAAAATTTAAAGCTTTTTCGGGTTTCAATTGTGCGCAAAACTATGAAACTTGCCGACGTTTCGTGAACATTGCAGTTCACTTCTTCAGGGCTGACCTGAAAATGAAGTTTCAGGTTATGTTGTATGTATGTATTTTTTAATATATTTTGTTTACGACACTTAGCAAGCTGATACCTCAGTAATTATTGCAGTTGCATTTATCTCTCTTTCCTTTGTATATTGGGAGGATGATCGCCTTTTTCCAGTCATCTGGAACTTCTCCCATCTCGATACATAAATTTATCAACTCGCACAGCCTGTGAGGTATACGATATTATATATTTGCCTCGTAGATTTGCCGCCATATTCAAGCATTTCAGCGTTAATACCATATAAACCAGCAGCTTTAGAATTCTTTAAGTTTTTAATTATATCCCTGACCTAAGAGGCACTAATTATTTGAACTGGGGTTTCCAACGTATCGTCGTCTATGTCGCAGTTTTGCTGCTCCATAGCTTCATCTCCCAATAATTTTTTGTAATGGTCCCTAACACCGTCTTTTACTTCAACCGCATCATATACTATTTCACCCTTGCTATTTCTAATTCCGACTATCCCTGTGCTATTACTTCATTCCTTGTTGTCCTTGCGCACTTGCCAATAAAATAATTTTTTATTTTATTTAAAAGCGTTTTCCTTTTTCTTCTCTTCTTCTGCTTTGATTTTATCCTTGCTTTCTTTAACTAGTATTTTTACTTTTCTCATCTTGTCCCTATAATCTTTTTTTAGTCTTATTCTCACATCATCGCCAAGGCCTGAGATATTTAACTTTGTTAGATATACGCTTGTTTCTATTTGTTAACGGCTAAGCGGGTTTCATCATTCCGCCAAGTATCCACAGTCCACATATAAGGGGTCACGGGGGGGTATAGATGCAATTTTGGTGCCAAAGCTCTGTTCCCGGGACCTCACCGTTATCAAGGTGAGACGCCGGGGCAGAAGCGGAGAAAGGCTAGAAGTGTATATCACCTCGGCTTATTTCCCGGGCGATGCTAAGGGGCCCCCGTCTTCTAGAGGGGTGGAGGCTCTAATTCAGCTGTGCCAGAAGAACAGGGTTCCTCTGCTGTTGGAATGTGATGAAAACTCTCAACATACGGTGTGGATGAGCACAAACATCAACGGCAGAGAAAGATATTTAATTGAATACCTAGCGGACGCTGAGCTGGAGATTCTAAATCGTGGTGATACTCCTACGTTCCAGATAAAAAACAGGAGTGAGGTTCTCGGTTTGACTCTATGCTTGAAAGAATTGAGGAGCAGGATAGTGGGCTGGAGAGTCTTCGATGAGGAGTTTCTCTCGGACCACAAATATAACTTGTTCCGATTAAACCTAAGAAAACCGGCGGTTTCAAAGATTAGAAACCTCAAAAATACACTTTGGGATTCATATAAATAGGAACTCAAAGGCAAGCTTGTGGAATTCTCTACAAGATACGGTACCATAGATCAGTTAGAGTACGCCGCGGATTTTCTGCGAAGGGTTCTTACTACATCATATGAGAATAATTGACCTACAAGTACAATTAAGTCTAGGAAAGGAGCAGAATGGTTGAACAGGAATTTATGAACAGGAAGATTAGAGGGGCTTCTGCGAGGAATCAAAAAACATACCGGACACAACGAAGCTCCACAAGATCCTGGCGAAAAGTCCGGAAGCTCGCCTAGGGCTCATAGGGCTCGATGATGGCGCGTTTGCCGAAGACAAATAAGCATCTTTAAATCACCTGATGGAGGTCTACTTCCCACGTTTTCAGCGAGCTCAAACCGACCGAGAGGCGGAAGGCCGGGGTCATGAGAGGTAGAAGGCCGACTGGAATTTCGCCGCCAAGGTCGTTGATATCAAGAAGGTGGAATGGGTCGTTGGATCCTTCTGCCCCTTTCAATAACCAGGAGCGAATGGCGTCTACCTAGCGCTCTCATGATAGGGAACGGATTTCGTTGTTCCCAAACTGACGAACCTATTTAGGGCAAGCATTGCCCTGAAATACATGCTGTCGCCATGAATAGGATGGCAGAGTGGCCTTCATTACCAAACATGTGAAGGAGGGCTACACTCCTACTATAGATTTCTATTAGAAAAGCTTAACGTCCTTCATCCTGAAGACGCTAGAGAAGCTGGTCGAGAGATATATCAGCGATGAAGTGCTTTTAGTCTCCCCGCGATACAGAGGGAAAGGCACGCCTTTCAGGTAGGCTGCTCTGTAGAAACTGCGCTCCATGCTGTCGTGGCAAAATTAGAGCAGCAGCTGGAGCAGAAAGGATATGCTGCGGGAACTTTCTTGGATATAGAGAGTGCCTTCAGCAATACTCCTCCAGAACTCGTTGGTCGAGAGGCTTCAAGGTGTAGCGTGTCAGACAGCTAGTAAGCTGGATAGGAAGCATGCTACGCCGAAGGCGACTCGAAGCCACACATGGCGAATGCCTAGTCAGGTGTATAGCACCACGAGGATGCTCACGGGGAGTGTCCTGTCACCCCTTCTGTGGTATATTATAGTGGACGGCCTCCTTCGTAGGCTAAATAAGGAAGAGTATTATACCCAGGGATACACAAATAACTTTGTAATCCTAGTCAGGGGGGCTCATCTGGAAACGTTAATGGGCCTTGAAAGGTCGGCGCTGCGCTTCGTGGAGCTCTGGTGCCACAACTCAGGGCTCTCGGTAAATCAGGAAAAAGACCATCCTGGTCATTTTCACGATAAAGTACAAAGTGCCGAAAGTTGACGCCCCTGCATTTCATGGTATCAGGGGGACGATCTCAGACACGGTTAAATATCTGGGGGTAATCCTAGATAGCAAACTGAATTGAGCGAAGCATCTTGAGACCTAATGCAGGAAGTTCGTCATGACATTTTGGATGTACAGAAGAGTCTTTAGTCTGGCCTGGGGTCTAGGGCCTAAAATG
The DNA here is from genome assembly GCA_011634705.1 of Andricus grossulariae. Classification (NCBI taxonomy): domain Eukaryota; kingdom Metazoa; phylum Arthropoda; class Insecta; order Hymenoptera; family Cynipidae; genus Andricus; species Andricus grossulariae. The sequence continues at coordinate 261,884,621 of JAABKJ010007545.1, forward strand.
CTTGCATGGCTCTACTCCACTGTGCTTAAACTAAGACTTCTATACGCGACCGTGGTTTGGTGGGCACGGGTGAAACATAAAACGATGCAGAACAGGCTGCGACGATTACAAACGCTAGAGTTTAGGGGTGCTACGGGAGCAATGAGGTCTACGCCCATAGCGGCGATAGGATTCATGCTCTGTGAAGAACCCCTACATGTTGCGATAACTGCCAGGGCGGCTCACGCCGTTGTCCACCTGGCAAGAGCAGATAGATGAATTTAGGGGACTGGACATGCTAAGCTCCCAAGTGACATCTGTACACTGCCAATTCTAGAAATGAGGAAAGATACAATAATAAAACGCTTCAACTTCACTAAGAATTTCCGCGTCTGCATCTCAAGCAAAGATATGTATGTGGAAAGCAAATGGTAACCCGCTCCTTCAAGGCGAAATCTGGTACACAGACGGCTCCAAAGAAGTGGGTGGGTCAGAAACAGGAATATATGACAGTGCGGGAAGGAGGGGGATAGCGATCGCGCTTGGGCGGCATTCCACCGTTTTCCAGGCGGACATCCTTGCCGTCCTTCGATGTGCTGAAACATTATTAGAAGAAAGCACTTCTGGCAAGCAGATTACAATCTGCTCGGAGAGCTAAGCGACAGTAAATGCAGTTGGGAAACCAGACATAACATCAGAGCTGGTTCGGGAAAGCAAAAAGGATTTAAACCAACTTGCACAAAACAACGTGGCTCTCATATGGGTTCCTGGTCACACAGGGATCAAGGGCAACGAAACGGCGGACCAGTTGGCAAAAGGCGGCGCAGGAAGTAAATACATAGGACAGGAACCGGTATAGGGACTAGCGTCTTGCTGTATCAGTATGTCCATCAAAAGCTGGATTCGGACGAAGCACTGGGAATACTGGGAACAAACCCAGGGTTGCCGACAGGCGAAAGCCATCCCGGGAAGGATGGACAGAGCCAGGGAAATCCTGGGTTTACCCAACAAAGACATAAGGACAGTGGTTCAGATGCTTACAGGGCACAACAACCTGAACTATCACATGCACAAAATGGGGTACAACCCCATATCAGAGTGCAGGAAATGCGGCAGGGATGATGAAACATCCCTGCATGTTTTGTGACAGTGCCCGGCATTAGCTAGGCTTAGGCAATAAATCCTTGTGGCCTATTTCATAGAATCTGAGGAAATTATAACGCAATCATTGGTTGACATGCTGGTCTTCAGTAAGAGGTCTGGGGTCAACTACTGAGGGTGAATAGTTAAGGGTGTGGCAAAATAGGCTTTATAGCATGAGCGCCAGGGTGGCTCCATCGGGTCTTCCTGCCCACATATATACTCAAAAATAAAAAATCAACTAACTAACTTTGTGCTATTACTTCCTTCCTGGTTTTCTGTTCTTGTCCCTATAATCATTTTCTAGTCTTATTTTCACGTCATGGACAAGACCTGTGATATTCAACTTTCTTAGATACGCTTGTTTCTTTTCGTTAACGGCTAAGCGCACTTCATTATTCCACCAAGCATCTGCAGTAACTTTTCCTACAACCGCAGCGCCACACACTTCAGTTGTACTCCCAACAATGCTTTTCTGGACCATTGCGCTTGCCCCCTTTATACCTTTAATGTGTAGTTTTCTTTCTGCTCCATCCTTGACCCAAGTTAATTTTTGAAACTAGGAGGTAATGATCCATTTCACATTCAGAACTTCTCATCACGCTTGTATATTTTACTAGCTTTCTCAGTCTCTCATCTGCAATAACAAATCCAATCACACTGTGGCTATCGCATCTGCACCGGTACAAGTGGATCATTTGATACCTAAACCAAGTATTTGTAATAAACAAGCTCTTTTATGTGCATAAACTAGCAACTCTGTCTCGGATATTATTATTATTTTTTTTATCTCCAAAATTACCTAGCTCCTTTTCCGTATCCTCGCGTTGGACTCCAACCCATCCATGCGTATCTCATAGTAGAATGATTCTTTTCCCATGATCACAAGTGCCTACAGTATCATTTGAAGTATCCCAGAAGGCGTCTTTTACCTCACTCATTTCTCCATCAATTGGGGTGTAACACGCTATGATAAGTAGTCTTCTAATTTCCACGTTTATTCTATTTCACAACAATCTGGGAGATACAAATTTATGCCCTTTCACATGCTGTTTAGCTCTCATTCATAATCAGACCGATTCCTTGGCAAACATATAATTCGCTATCTACTCTTGACCATAGTTCGAGTCCGTGCGTTAACTTCTCATTGTATATTATTCTACTGTCTTATATTTTTTTTGTTTCAGGTACACACAAGATATCTAGCTTTCTTTCGTGCATTGTTTCTCGTAATTGTCGTTCCTTAGAATCCGTCACCCCTCTAGCATTCCAAACACCCAGTTTCCATTCATCGCCTGAAACTTTACCTTTACCTTTACCAGAAGAATGCCTTTCGTCAACGAAAGTTTCATTCCATTCCGAGACTACTATATTGTTTCTGTTATTCATTGCTTAAAATTAACGCCCAGCCAATTTTTGCGAATAAATTGTTTTATAAACCATACAAATATTATAAAACCCTATGAAATTATATGAGATCTGATATTCTCTCGCGCAGCAGTTTTTTGCTCGTTGGGAATTTCCTAGTTTCCCACTCGGTCTGCAATGTAATATTTCTTCATTGAAGTAAATATCATTTTGTTGATCTCGATGATCCATGTTAAAATAATTGATACGAAAACCAAATCGATTGGAGGCTTGAGAGGTGTACATCACACTAATTCTGAAGGTATCATTTGATATGCAACAGAATGATCCAACAATGTAACAGTCTGTTGTTTCTTTTTATTTATAAAGATTTTCGTATCAATTGAATTGAGCTGCAGCACCTCTGATACCTCAGGATTTACTGTGATTCTTTTCCAATTATTTTCAAGATTTATCATACAATAATACTGTTACACCTTGTCTGGTACAACAAACCCATTTTACCTAAGATTGCGAGATTAAGTTTATAATCGAACAACAGAACGATTTTTATAATCAAATAAACAAAGGATTCCGGGCAACTAATATTTCAAATAGGTTGCCGTGGAATTTTCTCGTCTTGTGATATTGAGTAATAGCTGAATAATCTACTAAATAATTTACACAAGATGACACAATATCGTAGTAAGCCATTTACAATGAGAATTGTCATTGGTCCTTTATGGTTAGATGAACTTCAAGTTTATTTGAATAAAATAAAATATTCTCTAGGAGCAAGCAAAATAGTTGTTTGTATCAACCAAAAAATGTGGTATAATCAACCATATTTTACTAACCAAAAAATGTTCTAGGGTCAATCAAATATTTTGTTGTCCTTATAATAATAATATTCTAGTGTTGATTCCATCAACATTTCGTTCATTCAACTAAATATTTTTGTGGGTGTTGGAATGCGAACACTACGAGAAAACGTGTATGCGGAATCAAGAGATATTTAAAAAGAATCTGATGTAGAGGTACACTACGTCGTTAAGCTTCATTTGCTCAAATGCAATATCAGATTCCCTTAAATTCAATTGTATCTAATGGAATTTGACGCTGCACCTTGTAGCAAATAAATAACGATGAATCTCGAAATTATTTGCACTTCCCCAAAATTTGTATTGCACGAGTAAATATTTTTGATGAATACTCAGCAATGACATAATATTCAATCATGTTAAACTCAAGATTTCAAAATATTAATTTTGCTAAAAATACTTTTAATTTTGAAGTTTAATATTTTTTGACTCGTTCATTAAAATAATTCCAACTTATAGGCGGATTTTACGCGTTTCCTAATCTTTAAAATCATCTTACTAACAAAGTTTTAAAAACCAATATAAATATCATGAAAATAAATCTTTCAGCTTAATCCTAAAAATTATGTAGTCTTTACTTAAATATATAGTTTTTCCTGAACGTTGGATCAACAATAATACTTGTATTAAAAACTATGTTCATAGTTTCATAAGAGTTTCATATACAAGGATTCTCTGTTATATGGCGTTATAGTCATTAAACAAAATATGTCATATAACAAATTCTATCAACATATACTCACAGTTTAAACGAAGATACCAATAAAAGAGATTTTTGTTGATATAATGGTATCTCAGCTGAAGCTTCAATTGTAAATACATAGCTCATTATAAACATTTTTAATTTAACTCAAACTTCAAAAATAGGGTGTGTACGCGTATCGAATGTTCGACACGAATAACCAGTCTTAGTTCGGATCTATTTTTAGTACCAAAAATTTGTATGCAGTAAAATTGATTATTATTATTATTATTATTATATCATTAAGCCTTTTTCCTTTCGGGGTAGGCATGAATTGCTTGGTTGTAAAGTAGTGATGTGTGGATGGGTATGTAGGTGAAGGGTAGATAGGTATATAGGTTTAAGGTATAGATATTTTAGAAATAATGTCTCTTCGCCCATACCAACCGAAGAACAGATTGTATTATCAACGTCCAATGGTGACGTGTGTGCAATATTACAAAAAAAAACGAACAAACAAACGTATTTTCGTGGAATATGGAAGCCTACTTCTTTTGGGCAAAAACGGGCGAAAATAAATATGAATAGCGGTGCGGTTGAAAAATTGACCAGACCAGAAATCGCGGACTGTCCAGTATCAACCTCATACTCAATCGCTATGACTTTCAGAGTATTTCGTATGTGAACCAGATTTTCTCACAGTGTTAATATAAAAACATTTCAATCGCACACGTCTCTCAAATCTCGTAATTGTCAATTTTCCTTTTCAGTACAGCCCAAGGGCTGGGAAAATAGGTAAATGACAGGGAATTTTTCGGTCACCAAGAATAAGTGGAAAATGGGAGTAAATTTCTTTTTGACCTGGAATTTAAGAAACTTTCTGAAGAAAATTATCCAATCTCTTTAAATATCAAGAATTTCATATCGCATGATATAATGCAATTTTATATAATAAGTACAATGTAAACCCTTTTTTAAATCTGAAGTTCATTTGTTAACTTTTCCAGTTATAAAATTATTCCCTTTCCAATGCGTGATTTGAAATATTTTGCTTTAAAACTTTTCCATTCTTATCGTACATTTTTAATTTAGGTTTCTTTTATGATTTTGAGAATCAAAGAAAAAGTAAATAACATTTTCAAATAAACAACATTATTTTCACTAGGAAAATCTGAAACTTTCAAAAAACATGAATTTTCACGAACTATATTTAGCGATTATTTACCAGATACCTGACTTTTACACGACAGCTGCCTTGAACAATAAAAAATTAAAAGCGTTTGATATTCAAAACTTGTGGTGAAAACATTTTTAGTTAATTGACTGAAAATATAAATAGCTTCATCATTTTAAGCATTTAACTGTACTTTGAAAACGGAGCATTCAATAACAATTAATCTTACAAGACGATTGCAAATTGAAATTTGAAAGTCTAAAATTTTTGCAACTTCAGAATGCTACACTCGAATTTTTAACGTTACGATTTTAACTGTTTCATTTTAAAAACTTCTAATTCGCATGTGAAAGTTTTAATTTTCGAGTCAAAATAATTACAAAACAATTATGCGTTTGAAAGAACTTCGAATTAAAAAGATTACAATTTTGAACAATTTGGAAAGTTTTTGATTAATTCTTCAATTTAGTGCATTCCAAATGATATCGTAGCGATCTCTGCCGGAAATACTTTTTTCTATGATTTCAGAAAAAAATGTTACTGAATATGTCATTCTGAATAAAAACACTGCTTTTAAAGAAAAAATGTTTAAATGCTACAGAAAAATTATTTTGTTAACGGTTTTGGTGATTGAATCTTTTTTTTTTAATATCGGTTCTTACCAATTTTATTTTAATGGTGTAAATTTAATATTAAATTGCTTTTTTTCGGGAAAAATATTCTCTGCTACTTAAGCCTTTCCAATTGTAGAAGTAAATTTTTCTATGGCTGGAATCGTAAAAACAATTTTCAAAAAATTCTCAACTCACAACTTATTTGATATTTCCATTCATAAAATCATATAATAATTTTTTGACATAGTTGTTAATTATTATTTGTTTTTATTAAAAATTTCGGCATTTCAAATTTTATCACGCCTTAATTTGAAAAGTTTTATAATCAAAGGAGCTGCTTTTTAAGTGCAACGCCGCTTTTGTAAAAGTTTCTTCAGCTTTACCTAAAGCCCTGGAACATGAACTGATGCAGCCCGGATTTACGCCGTTCCGAGAATAGATGCCGCGGTGGTTTTTTTGATGCGGGGAGCGCGGGAGCAGCTGCGCAGTCAAGCGTGACAAACAGCTCTAAATCCAACACAAATGCGTCTTTCGCTTCGCACTCTATAAGCTGTATCTAAAATGCGAAATTTTCGATATTATCTTGAACATCATTATAAACAATGAATGTGTTATTGATTTCTGTACCTCAGACTGGGACTGCTGATTCATATATTGACAAATAAAGTCAAAATTCTAATCCTTATTATTTTTTTTCTAGTCACCCTGAAAAATGTGTGCAAACAATTTTTTTAAGATAATCAAATAATTTTTCCTTTCTACATATCTTTTTCACATTCGACTTATCAAAATATTATGTAAACCAAATTTGTAGATCTCGGACGAAAAAATTGGATTGTAACATTTTTTCGTATCTGTTGTGGTTTTGCTTCAATGGCAGACTGGTATGTGTCAACAGCCAGAAAACCCTGGCTGCGTCCTGCTGGTTGGGCACCCCCTGAGGCAGCCTCCTAAAGAATTGTACTTTTAAACAAATAAACATATTTGAGATTGTACAGGAAGAAGAGAAAATCATATCTAATAATATCCAGGAGTTGAACCTGTACTTATAGTAATACAAGTGGAGTAACGCAATATTCTTTATTTGCTTTTTACATTTTCTCTAAAATATATTTCTATTTATAAAACATCATATTCTGGAGACAGCCATATATCTCTCTGGGGTATATCAAATGCGTATATCATCTTCAGCACATGAATAAAAAAACGTGTAATGAGAATAAATAGTACATTAGAAAAGTAATGCGTACACAAAATACTAAGATTCAAATTAAGGATGATACCCTTAAAGCTCATGTAGGTGGTAATATAACCTGGAAAACTCACCTGGAAAGATCAATTCCAAATTCTAGCGCAACGAATGATTATCGGGGCAATTTTTTTTGCCTTTTGGAAGCTCAAATCCATATTTGAGGCGAAGAGTCCCTGCGGATCGTCAACACTTGCGATAAACATGTTAAATTTCTTAAATACTGTATTTTCAAGGCAGCCAAAAAAAAGTAAACGGAAACTATATCAACAGCGCCGCCTGGTCTCACTTTTGATATCTAAAATCGATTTAAATGGACTTCTGGTGCAATATTTGAAATAGGATAGTTATTCCAACATATATAGAGGTAATCATTTTTTTGAAGTTGTAATAAATTATTAAAAACCATAACAAATGTATATAACTAAAAAATTCATTTTTATAAGAACGCTAAAAAAAAGGGAAAATACATTGAATGTAAAATAGTGACTCAAAAAATTCCTGAGTAAAATTTTACAGATACCCTTCTGACTTTTCGAGAAAGATTCCTTACTAAGGTCTCAAAAATGGGAACTTGAACAATTTTGAAATATGCTAGAAGTTTACACCCTTATAATTTTTTCAACGAGTCTCTCGGATAACTCTTGTTGTTCTCACATCTCCTTGCATAACTTCCTGAAAATCCATGCAGTAGGATTCGTTTCTATGAAGGTGGAGTAATTTGGGAATATTTATCCATCTTATTCTTAGGAAAACAGGACCATTTTCAAAGAGAATCGAACTGATTGCCTCCCCAATTTTTTGAGGTGGTCTAAAATAATTTTTTGCTGGGTATTAAAATTACTTCCCCTTGCCTGAGCAAGAAATAGTCATTCTAATACGCCCTCGAACACACCCACGCAGTCAGATTCCCTTCTATAAAGTACCTCTAAATTCTATACAGCTGGGAAGATTCGGGGACTATTTATCCATCTTACCGTTCGGAGATGGAGAAAAATTCCCAAAGAATCATTTTCATTTGCTGCCTGATTTTTTGATGTGGTGCTCAGGCTATGGATTGTCATTTTAACACCTACCAAAACCCACTCACGCAGTAAAACTAAATTCTCTAGGGCTGGAGAAATTCATTATATTTTTTCCATTCTCATACTTCACAAAAATGACACTATTTCAGAAAAGTCGACTTTATTGTTCCCGTGAATTTTTGAGATGAACCTTAGGCTATGAATTGCCATTCTAACACAACCCACAACCCACACACGCAGTTGAACTCAATTTTATAGAGCTGAAAGGATTTAATTATTATTTACCCTTCTTAATCTGCCGAAGAGTAATAATTTTCAGGTTCATGAAGGTGTTAGAATGACAATTCGTAGCCCGAGTACAACGTCAAAAAATGATAGGAGCAATAACTGTGATTTTTTCAAAGTAGCGTCATTTTTCCGAAGTATAAGAATGGAAAATATTCGCTGAATATTTCAAGCTCTAGAGATTTGAGTCTTACTGCGCGGTTGGCTTCAGGGGAATTCTAAAATGATCATTTATAATTTGAGAACTACCTCAAAAAATCAAAGAAGACAATAGCTTTGATTTATCGGAAAAATTGTCATCTTTCCGAAGAATTTTAAAAATATTCATCGAATATAAATTTAATCGAAATATTTTTGTTGCGTTAAAAGCTTGAATGAGAAATGAAGTGCGTCTCAGTGAAAAAAATCAAAAAGTCGCTTTGATCCGGCGATTTGCAATGCAACAAAATGGTTTCATTCAGTAAAGGTATTTATAATTCAAATTGTCAACTAGGAACATTCCATTTAATTGCCATATTTCTATAAACATATAATAATTTTGTGGAAAACTATGTAAAGCAAATTGTATTCAATTATTTCAACATATAATAGAAGTTAATTATACTGTAGTATTCTGCTTGATAAAAATCTGCATAGTATTCGAGATACGCATTTCCGAAAATTCTGGAAAAAATTAGCTGGGGATAGCTGCGGATGAATGAGTATTGGGCGTTATTGTATGGGACGTCGCGTCATGGTGACGAACAAAATTGCTAGTTTTTCTATTTAACTTTCCCGGTGCTCGTCAATAAAAGGAAAATTCTTGAAACTGCATGAGTTCCATAGAATAAGTTGAAAAGATTTCAATATTATATAAGGAAGGAACGAATTTTTGTTAACAAATTATTTGTTGAAAAACGGTTTTCTAAGATTTTCCATAATTTTACGTTTTTTCAAGTTGAGTTGCAAAACATTTTAATAAAAACAATATGATCATGAATAAATTTCTTCTTGAGATTATTGTTGTGTTTATTATAAAGAAATTTAATAAACAAATCCATTAGTCAGGCATTTATTGATATTAAAATTCGTGTTTACGATATCAACTTTCTTAATTAGGAACTTCAGGATAATTTCAGAAAAATTCATAATTTTTTCCTCAATTTTATTTTTTTTTCTAACGATTTAGATAAACAAATGCATTATTGGGGTATCGGTTGACAAACAAGTTCTTTTTTTCGATATAACAATTTTTTATTGGGACCTTCAGAATAAATTCAGCAACATTCATGATAAGTTGATGAATTTTATAATTTTTTAAAACAAATTCAATAAACAAATGTAAATATAATATGAAGCATATGAAAATTCTAGAAAAATATCCACCATAATTTTCATGTATTCAATTATATAGAGTTTTAAAAAGATTGCATGACTTTTTCCGAAATTTGTCCGCCATTTTAAATTTCCAAAATCTGAATTGAGTATCGTAATAAGCGACCTCAAAAACGTAAGTATACCGACTTTTAAAAAGGTTGAATGACTTTTCCTAAAATTAGTCCACTATACTGGATCCGCCATTTTGAATTTCGAAAATCTGAATAAAGTATCGTAATCAGCGGCCTCGAAAACGTTAGTACAACAAAAATCATGAAATTCTTAAAACACCTTTATATTTCGACCAGCTTTTTACATTTTTCGACCACTGTGTGCGTGTGTAGTTTGTGAATGGTGTTAGAATGTCCAACCATTTCCTGGGGAAAACCTTGAAAAATTAGAGCAGCAATAATTTTGATTTTTGCGAAAAATTCTCATTTTCTGTAAGTATATGAAGGTAAAATATCCACTAAATCCCTCCAACTCCAGAAAATTTATTTTCACTGCACAGGTGGGTTGAACTGTAGTGGTAGAATGACAATCCATAGCCTGAGATCAACCTCGAAAAATCATAGGAGCAATAACATAGATTTTTCCGAAAAATTGAGATTTCTTCCAAGGGTAAGAGGGAAAAATAATAAATAAATCCTTCCAGCCCTAGAGAATTTATATTTACTGCGTGGGTGAGTTCAGAGGGCTGTTAAAATAACAAATCATAGCCTCAGGACCATCTCAAAAAATCAGAAAAGCCAATAACTTTGAATATTTGAAAATATCCAAAGGATGTCCTACATACAATAAGTTACGTGTCATAGAGGTACATTCTAAGGACGTCTTCGGGATTTCCCTGCCCTCATCTACACTCCTGTATACCTCTCCATCGATCTTTCCATCTTTAGTAAATAGACTACCAATATACACGCACTTATCAATTTGTTCTATCCTTTCATCGGGTAGGGCAATGGTGCATACCGTTTTTTCACCCTCTCCTTCAGACACCGTAATGTTTGTTCATTTGCGTGAGTTTAGGCCCAATTTCTCCATGCTCTTATTCAGTTTGCTCAACATTCTCTTCTGGATTGACTCTGCTATCATAACTGTAATGCAAACACTCACCCACGCAGCTTCATTGTCCCGAGATCCACACCTTCTTCGCCGAGGATGGCCAATCCTGGACACTTGACCAAACCTAGAAAAGTATGAAATCCATCTTTCAAATGCTCTTAACATATGTGGTAGAACTTATATTCGTTTCGTGAAGCTTTGAATAAATGTATCGGCAAGTCTCCGGAAAAAAAGGTCAGTAAAATAAAAAACGAAACTTGACAGTGATATTCGAGTGAAAAAATTAGAGTAGTTTTCGGAGTTCTGTATATGCCTCCATAAATCTTTAACAAAATCTAAATTCCTTTCATTCTTAACTAAACGCGGGATTGTCCCTATTCATAGCAATGTCTCCGCACAAAAATTTCAATATTTCATTGTTAACGTACAATAACATTAAAATAAAACATTTGAAGCTACTTATTTTGTCGTTGTATATCCTAAATAAAAATGTATTTCGAGGGTACAGCTGCACCAAAATCTCAGAGCACTCACGAAATTTTATGATATAAAAAGAAGATCAATTCCCTCAGGTCTCCGGTTTTCCGAGCTAGCTTGGATTTTGTGAACCCGGGCTCCTTACTGATCAGCAAACATGATAGCCGACCACGAGGACGGAAGGTAGGATGAGGGAAAGAGAAGGACTGAGAGTGAAGCGCTCTACGAGCCGAATCTGCCCAGAATTTCTACCTTGAGAACTCCAGCCTTGTCACGTGGAAAGCTAACCAATCATCGACTTCTCCGTGCTGATCCTCTTGGCGGGTGTGCTCTAAACCTAGCCAGCTGACGGGATCCGGGAGACATAACTTACCGACCTCTGCACCTGGATTGTTCGTCAGTGGAGATATTAAGCTTGTATCATCTCAAGAAAACCTATTAAAATGGTCACTTATGTAATTTGCCTCTTATAATTTGGCTTAACAAACCACAACGTCGCACCCTTTGTATTTTGAACTGGGTCCGGGTATCTTATTGACTGTATTGCACACCTATGTTTGTTACTGCGCTTTAATTCGCTGATCGTTGTATTATAGCGGAAGGACTCTCCCACATGCTACCGAGTGAAACTATCGTTTGATACTCTTTCTTCAAAATTCTAGCGAGGCGAACGTGCCTTTTGGAGGCTTATGGTTGTTCAATGTAATTCGATTTGCACCTTACAGTTCTATGGTTGTTAGGGATGGACAAGCTATGTTTTTTCATATTCTGGCAAATACTTTTGGGTTAGAACTCATAATTAGCGACTTTTAGACCTTTTGAGATACGAGTTCGCCTCGACCGTGTTCCGCCACGTTTCTTACCTATATAGGAATTGTATTACCCCTCCTTTATTTTCGTGATGCTCTCTTTCTTTTTCTTCTTCGTTTAAAATTAAAGTTCTGGAACCTTGTCTATAAAATCGCTAGAGACAGTGGTTTAATTTTCTTATTTTACTTAATCTCGACGCCACGGATTTGGCATTAATAGAACATGGCCGCTAAACCACGTGCTAATTGTTTTATTAATTTAAAAAATGACAATGGTGCATACCGCGCTGCTCTTAATTCGAATCGTGATTCTATTAGCCAAGCCGGAAAACTTCGCGAATTGTCTTTCCTTTCAAAACTTCATCCCCGTACTATAAACATTAGAAAAGATGATCAACGAGAATTCCGAAGGTCACTGCTTAGTAGGTTTTATCAATTGATTGTGACTGGCGCATTATAAATATAAACTTCGAAATTCTCGATTTTCGATAACTGCATGGCCGTTTGTGAAACCCACGATCACATCGTATTTCCAACTATTTCTTTCAGGCTTGAAAAGGGACCACACATGGTTCGAAACGTGGCCTTTTTTTAAAGATCAAGTTTCGTTTTTTATTTTACCGACCTTCTTCTCCGGAGACTTGCTCATACATTAACTAAAGGTCAAAACTGAAGAAAGAGATGCGCTTCGAATAAATGTGCAGAACGAATCCATTTCAAGTCAGGCAGATTCTACACTTGAAGTCGCAGAATCTCTCGGGGACGAAATATGTTTGTTTTGATAGAGAAAATCAGGCGGCGAATATTTTCCTTCTCTGAAAATCTGTGACCAAATTCATAAAATATTAAATATAACAAAATGGCGGTGGTTTTACTGAAAATATTTTTAGTCGATTTTCTCAAAAACCCCATACTTATATTTTTGAATAATTTGTTGTTGAGTTTATACTATCCTCGAGAAAATATCTTGTGAGTTTTATGCGGACTTAATTTCTTTTGTGGATTCAAAAGAATTTTAAAGAAATAGTTTGCACAGTTAAAAATGTTCTACAAAATGCTTATTCACTCATTTATGATATCTTACACCATTTCCAATAAAATAAAAAAATTAGATTTTCATAAACAAAAATGTTCAAACAATATTTTAAAAAAGATTAGAAAGATGGAGTTTCACAGAAATTGCCCATATGTTTCTATTTCTTCAATTTGTCTTTTAAATTCTCTATATCAATAAACAACTGAAGTCGAAAATATCTTAATTTATTATTTCTATCATTCTGTGATAGTTTAATGTATCTTGAATGTCGGAGGTTTCCATACATTTGATTTAATTTTTAACGTTATCACTTGAACTAATAGCATCAGTCAGTTTGTATGACTCTAGGAAAATTTAGATTTGCAGTAATGGTTAAAACTCAAAGAATAAATAAAATAATTAGTGACACTCATGAAAAAGACTACAAGTTTTATGCGGGCTAAACCATTTTTGTTGGAAAGAGAATTTTTTGTTTGTGAAAATTGAATTTCGTTATTTTTCTCGGAAATGGTTCAAGATATCATGAATAAGTAAAACAGCTTTTTCCAGAACTTTTCAACTGTGCAAACTATTTTCCTAACACTTTCGTATCTGTCGTTGGTTTCGAAAGAAGGCGGTAATCTCTACCAGAATCTGAGAAGGAACCTTAAATATCCCAATCAGGTTAAAAGCTACAGTATCGCCTACCACATATTTTCTTTCGAACAAAATCTTATCAAATGTAAATATCTCAGGAGGACAAGCTTGACGTGTTTGATCTATTAGATAACGACTACAATATTGATTATATGAACGAATGAAGCGATACAATATTCATGAGTTACATTGTTATTTAAATTCAGCTTGATAACATTTATCAGTCTTTCTTCTGATTACAAAATATGAAGTTTGTCCGTACTGTGGTCTTATCATTGGCCGTTATTCTCAATTATATTGGTAAATATAATGATATGGTATATCTATAATTTTATTCAAATTTTTTTCAAGCTTTTGGCAAGTCAGAATTTTTGCAATCTAATCTGTGAGAAGTAATTTTATATGTGCCCAAATGTGCACACCAGTGTTCTCACCGACTGATCTGTGCACGTCTAAATTTCAACGTGGACAGATGGCAAACTTTAAACTCTATACGTGTTAATTATTGCGATCGAATTTCCAACTTACAAGTCCACGGAAAAATAAAGAAAAAAATCGATAATTGTTAAAAAATTCATAATTTTGCAACAAATAAATTTTTGAAAACCGTTGCAGGGTTTCGAAGCTTAGACTATGACCTTGAAAAAAGATATTGGCCCATCGTTAGCGGCTACGAAAAGTTGAAATATTTGAAGATCTAAAAAATGATAATATTTTTCTGTGAAATATGAAGGTAATTTCATAGAAAAAGCAGGATATTGAATGTTAATGCATACTTATTGTACAAAAATGGTAAAATTCACTCAGAAACATTCAGTTCGCACAATTTTGCGACAAATGTACACGGTGTTCTTCGCACACTGCCTTGCCGCAGGAGGCACAACAGTGAAATATCTTTTTGTCAGCTTTATCAGCTTTATATACAGCATGGAGTAATAGCAAGGAGAAAAAACAGTTCGTTCAAAATTTGTCGTCATTTTTTCAAACATAGTTCAGGGGAGGAAGTACCCTAAGATGTAAAGGTGTTCGCCTTGTTTTTAATGGAATATCTGCTGGAGCCTTTTGGGGGGGGGCTAGTCATAACTCAAATTCACCGCCAAGAAGCCACCAATCAAAAACTTCTTGCAGATATTCCACTCAAAACGAGGCGAACTCCTCTACAATTCAGCGTGCGTCCTCCTCCAAACTATGTCCGGAAATTCGAGGTTTATTCCCAGCGGAAAATTCCTGTACATGAACCTGTGCAAGAACCAGGCAGGTTCCCTTGGAGGTTCCTGTACAGGAACGTACGCAGGTTTCTGGTAAACCGGTTCCTGCCTTGGATCCTGCGAGGGAACTTGCGCACGTTCCTGTAGAGGTACCTGGGTATTCAAATGCGTGCAAAGGTTCCTGCATTATCGTGGATGTTGCTGCAAGAAATTCCCTCGGTAGGATTCCGTACAGGTTCCCGTGTAAGTGGGACACATTCGCAACAAGTATCTATGAAGGATCCTGTACAGATTCCTGAACAGATGGAACTCTCGGAAAAACATCTCGGTAAAGGATCCTATGTAGTTTTTCTGAAGCATGCTGATGCTGCGGGACCTTTGAAGGGTCCTGCACAGGATCCCCTGCTGCTGCGTGCAGTACACAATCGTGTACAGGATCCTGTGGAGGATCTTTTACTGGTTTCTGTGTTGTTCATTCTAATTTTTTCCCCTTTGCTTAATTTTCAAAAAAGACCACCCCGTGCAGTAACTTGCATGTCAACTTAAAGAAATAATCATTTTAATAACAAATTAATTTTTGGATGTATATGAAGGGCCCTTTAAAGGTTCCTCAGTATCAGCATGCTTCAGAAAAACAACACAGGATCCTTTACAGGTTTCTGTACAGGAATATTCATGTAGGAGAGAAGTAGCACAGGATCCTTCAGAGATATTTTTGCGAGAGTCCCATCTGTACGGGATACTTCATAGATACTTTTCATAAATGTGTCCCACTTGCACAGGAACCTGTACAGAATTCTTCCTAGAGAATTTCACGCAGCAGCATCCACGATAATGCAGGAAACCAGTATCGGTATTTGAATACCCTGGTTCCTCTACAGGAACGTGAGCAATTTCCTTTGCAGGATCCGGGGCAGGAACCGGTGTACCAGGAAGCTCCAATGGTACCTGTACGGGAACCACCAAAGGAACCTGTGAGATTCCTATACATCAATTTTCAACTGGATTTTTCATTCGCTCACGTATAATCTCAAATTTTTTTTTATAAAATGCACAACTAGCTAAAAACTTTTCAAACTGTTGACAAAAACATAGACAGAAATTGAGAGGCCAATTTTATGAAAGGATGCATATTTTGACCATTTTTCATGAATGTATTTAATTTTTGTTGTGGAATACAGAAGAAATATCTTGACAGGGACATTTTAATTTTTTTCACAAAACACTATAAAATTTACTGCGAACTCTGCTTCTATAAACTCAGCATGATTTTTCATATAAGCTGTTTTCTTTCACGCAGACACTTCATCATGTTCTATTAAAAACAGGAATGAAGTCTTGAACAATTTTTTCTTTCACTTCTAAATTATTATGATCAATAAGTTGTTAGAGGTTTTTGGTACATATTTTTCAACAAATACACAGATTGAAAATGTCTGAAAGAATAGGCTTTTTTTGCAAGAATAATCTTAAAATATCTTTCCAGTGAATCTTTATTGTTGTATTTATTAGTTCAGCAAACGTTTTTATTAATTTAATATATTCGTCTAAACAAATGTCTATGTTAACCTTTTCGTCACGACTAGCCTCAATTTTTTTAAGGACTTGATAAAATTGTGAACAACTTTCACATTGAAATTTTTTTTTGCTCCGAATCCCCATGAGTTAATGTAAAAAAAGAAAGAAGAAATTGTTTTCTAAAAAACCGGTATTTCGGGTTTGCTGTGAAAACGGCAAAAGTTACCATTTTTTGTCCAAATAAAAAAGCGCAATTAAATTTCCTATAAGAATATGTACTTTTAAAATTCATGCTGAACACCGTCGAATTTGAAACGATTTCGACTGTGGTAATTTACGACTGGTAGGCCCTTTCCAACGGTTTTGGATTTTGTGAAAAAGAATTCCCGAAGGAATAACCCCTAAGCGGAGGCGTAGCAACCGTGCCGAAAGCTGAATGGCACCTGGGTGAGGTGTGGTAAACGCTGACTCTGGGATACCGGGCGACCTCTCAGAGTATGCACCCTCATCCCTGCACGCGGGGCTCTACAAGGATGGACAATCCCTTTCCCTAGCTGCTTGTGGGAACAACAATGGCACCACCAAAACACCAATAAGTTGTAGATGCGGTTCAAAACGATCGAACGCGCAGAGCACCCGACAATGGGTCGGCAAACAATGCCGATCATCCTGGTTACAAATTCATCTGTGTGGTGAGTCTGAGGTCTGGGAATAGTTACATTTTCAGCGAAGAAAATTAATTTTCAACAAAAAAAAAAATAACTTTTAGAAAAATAATTAAATTTTCAACCAAAGAGATGAACTTCCAACTAAAATAATGAATCCTAAAAAAAAAGAATGAATTTTCAAGACAGAGTTCAACATTCAGCCAAAGAGTTGATTCTTCAACAAAAAAGTTTATTTTTTAACCTAGAAGATTAATTTTCTACTAAAAAAAGATGAATTATCAACAAAATACACGAGGTTTTAACCAAAAAGATAATGGTAGACGTTTGAAACAAAAATAATGAGCTTTTAACACCAATAATACAGTGAAACCTGGATTTAGCTCCCCTGTGTTTTGCCCTTCCGAGAATTGACGCCGCGCCGTGGGGATACGTGAGAGGCGTTTGCGGGGGGATGTGCGATGTGCATTCAGGCGTGAAAAAACAGAGAGAGCAACAGGAGAGAGATAAAATAGGAGAGACAAAATAGTTCCGAGTCTGGATTTAACGTCAAGGTCAGCCCGAAAACCGGCGCTAAATCCAGGTTCGACTGTAGTTGGATTTTCTTATTGGGTTCTATCAATTCAGTTCAAATTTAAGCGAAAAAACGAGAAAAAGGGAAATTTTCTTGAAAATAGGGGAAAAATAAGAATTCTTTAAAAAGGACAAAAGAGTTTATGGATGGACCCTAATCTGTTAAGTTAACCTGCCATCTACGTTAATCTTTTAGTTATACCAATGTTCTCGAATGAAAAAAAAATGTCTAAAGAATTTAATTAAACGTATTCCCATACTATTATCAAATAGTTTAAAGTTTTTAACTCATTACTCATTGTTCTACTGACGGTTATATAAAACTTTTCGGGCCCTAATCGGGCGCTGACTAGCCGCTCATCAGGACCAACAAATTTTCTATATTCCAATATTTTTTTGAGCCATTCCAAGAAAAGCCAAGGTGTTTAAAAGTATCAAAAATGAAAAGTGTACTCTAAAAAAAATGAATTTCTGTCCTCATCCTACTCAGTATTTTCGGGCCCTAATCGGGTGCTGGCTAGCCTATCAGGACCAGAAATTTGTCCAAGTATTGAATCCAATCTTTTTTCACATTTCCAAAAATATTCAGGTTGTCCAGACTCCAGACTAGCGTTTGACCATACAAAAACGTTTCACTTATACTCAGCGCTTCTATCCTGGCCCTGAATAGTTCCCTGATAATTTTCTACTCGGGGTCACGTAACTTGTAGACGCTCCCTAAAACGAATAAGGTGGGCCGGTTTCGCGAAGGACTTTCGTTTAAATTTAAGATTTAGAGTCAGGACCTGCGTGCAAGCGAGAAGATGAGTTGAGGCTTTGGGCCATATAGGGGCCAGGGATGATAGGCAGAGGTATATTATTTTTCGAAGGTTCCGAGGTTCGCACCGCTCGCACGCACATGGGGGAAGGGCATCAACTATTAATTATGGGGTCGACTCGTGTGGAATCTGGTCCTAGTCATTATATTCAAAGAAGTTTCTACACTTCTGAGGCTCCACTTTTTCCCGGATTGCAAATATTTTTTTCATCCAAAGAACATCCTTTGTGAACAAAGCGTGCAAAAGTGTCGAGACAACAATTATCTATGGGGCAATATAGGACATTCCATTTCATGATAAGGATTCATCATTTTAGTTGAAAATTCATTTCTGTAGTTAAAATTTAATTATTTCGTTGAAAATTCACTTTTTTTAATTGAAAATTAATCTTCTTGGTTGCAAATTTATATTTTCGGTTGGAAATTCAACCTTTTTGTAGAAAAATCGTTTCTTATTTGGCTTTAAAATTCGAAAATTTTGTTGGAAATTAAGGTTTTTGTTAAAAATGGATATTTTTTGTTTGAAAACTCAACTGTTTGTAGAAAATTCGCCTTCTTGGCTTGAAAATTCAACATTGAGGATGAAATTTTTTTTCTTCGTTGACTGAAAAATATTTTCTTTGCTTTTAAAATTATACTGTTTTGTTTGAGGATTCATCTCTTCGGTTGAAATTTTACCTCTTTTGTTGTAAATTCGTTTTGTTTAAAAAAATAATTTTTTGTTTCTGAAAATCTAATTATTCTTATATTGGGTGAAAATTCATATTTTTGGTTGAAAATTCAACTACTCGGTTGAATGTTGAACTACTTTATTAAAAATTTATTTTTTTGGTTGAATATTCATAATTTTATTCGAAAATTACATTCTTTTGTTGAAAATTCAATTGTTTTTGTAGAAAAATGATATTTTTGGGTTGAAAATTCAACCTTTTTGTAGAAAAATCGTCTTATTTGGATTTAAAATTCGAAAAGTTTGTTGGAAATTAACGTTTATGTTCAAAATTGGTATTATTTGTTTGAAAACTCAACTGTTTTGTAGAAAATTCGTTGTAGAAAATTCGTTTTGGTTGAGGATTCATCTCTTCGGTTGAAATTTTAACTCTTTTATTGTAAATTCGTTTTGGTTAAAAAGTTAATTTTTTGTATGTGTAAATTTAATTATTCTTATATTGGGTGAAAATTCATATTTTTGGTTGAAACTTCAACTACTCGGTTGAAAGGTAAAATAATTTATCAAAAAATCATGTTTTGGTTGAATATTTATAATTTGAGTAGAAAACTTCATTGTTTTCTTGAAAATTTGCTTTTTTGTTGAAAATTCAATTACTTTGGTAGACAAACTATATTTTTGGGTACAAAATTAAACTTTTCTGTAGAAAATTCTTTTTTTTTTTTTTTTGCTTTAAAATTCAACAATTTTGTTGGAAATTAACTTTTTTGTTAAAAATTTATATCTTCTGTTTGAAACCCCAACTGTTTTGTAGAAAATTCGTAATTTTTTCTTAAAAATTCAACATTTGCATGATATTTTTTTCTTTATTGACTGAAAAATCTTTCTTTATTGAAAATTCGATATTTTTTGATGAAATTTTTTCTCTTTGCTGACAGAAAAATCTTTCTTAGTTGAAAATTTCTCTTTTTGGTTTGAAAATTGATCTGTTTTGCTTTAGGTTTCATCTGTTTGGTTTAAAATTTAACTATTTTGTTGTAATTTTTATTTTGTTGGTTAAAAAATTAATTAATTGTAACTTAAGATTTGATTATTCTTATTTTAGTTGTACTTGATCTTCTCTAGTTGAAAATTCAAATATTTGGTTGAAAAATCATGTATTTTGTTGAATAATCATAATTTCATTCAAAAATTTCATTATTTTGTTGAAAATTTAACTCTTTTATTGTAATTTATTTTTATTGGTTAAAAAATTAATTATTTGTAACTGAAAATTTTATTATTGTTATTTTAGAATTTTATTTATTGAAAATCAATTAATATTCGCCGAAAATATTACCATAACAATTCTGCTTGAAAATTGATTTATTTCGTTCAAAATTCGCCTTTTTGGGTTAAAAATTGATATTTTCTGTTTAAAAACTAAAGTATTTTGTAGAAAATTCGTCAATTTGGCTTAAAAATTCTCTTTTTTTGTTCGAAAATTAATCTTTTTTTGGTAGAGGATTCATCTCTTTGGTTAAAAATTTAACTCTTTTGTTGTAAATTTGGTTCTTTTTGGTTGCAAACTAATTATTAAAACTGAAATTTTAATTATTCTTATTTTTCTTGAAAATTCGACTATTTGGTTAAAAAGCCATGTATTCTGTTAAAAATTCGTATTTTTCGGTAGAAAATAAACCTTGGTTGAAAATTCAACCATTTAGTTAAAAATTAAACTTTTTTATGAATATTTAACTGTTTGGTAGAAAATTAACTTTTTTGTTGGAAAATTATATTTTCGGGTTGAAAGTTCAACTGTTTGGTAGATAGTTCGTCTTTTTGGCTTCAAAATTGAACAACTTTGTTGAAAATTGATGTATTTTTTTACTTTTACTTTTTTGTTGCAAAATTATATTTTCGGGTTGAAAATTCAACTTTTTTGTAGATAGTTCGTCTTTTTGGTTTCAAAATTCAACAATTTTGTTGAAAATTGATGTATTTTGTTAAAAATTCGTCTTTTTGGCTTCAAAATTTAACAACTTTGTTGAAAATTTATGTATTTTGTTGAAAATTCGACTTTTTGGCTCAAAATTCCACCTTTTTTTTTAATTCATATTTTTTATTAGAAATTCATATTTTTGGTTTAAAATTCAACCATTTAGTTAAAAATTAAACTATTTTTACGGAAATTTAACTGTTTGGTAAAAAGCTTACTTTTTTGTTACAAAATTATATTTTCGGGTTGAAGATTTAACTGTTTCATAGACAGTTCGTCTTTTTGGTTTCAAAATTCAACAATTTTTGGCTCAAAATTCAACTTTTTTTTTAAATTCATATTTTTTATTAGAAATTCATATTTTTGGTTGAAAATTCAACCATTTAGTTAAAAATTAAACTCTTTTCATGAAAATTTTACTGTTTGGTAGAAATTAACTTTTTCATTAAAAATTGATATTTTCTCTTTGAAAACTCAACTGTTTTGTAGAAAATTCGTCTTTTTGACTTGATAATTCAACGTTTTGAATGAAATTATTTTTTTTATGGACTGAAAAATATTCCTTGGTGGAAAATTTAACTCCTTTGTTGTAAATTTGTTTTTTTTTTGTTTTGGTTAAAAATTAATTTTTTGTAACTGAAAATTTGAATATTTTTATTTTGGTTGCATTCTCCATGTATTTTTATTAGTAGAAAATTCATATCTTCGCTTGAAAATTTCACTATTTTGCTGAAAGTTCGTTGTTTTTTTGTTTGTTAAAAATTAATTTTTTAAACTAAAGGCCATGTGACGAGTGGGTCACGTGACCGGCTTCCTACCTTACAAACACTTTTTTTATTTGTAAACTTATTTTCACACGAATAGCCACATCGAGTTGAAAATTTGGGATAATAAATAAGAAGCACTAAGAAACACGGCTCTGGCCCTAAATTTTTATAATTATGAAAAAAGTTTTTTTAGTGAATAATTCTTTTTTTTTGCTTTTTTCATAGTTATAAAAATTTAGGACCAGAGCCGTGTTTCTTTGTGCTTCTGATTTATTATCCCAAATTTTCAACTCGATGTGGCTATTCGTGTGAAAATAACTTTACAAATAAAAAAAGTGTCGGTAAGGTAGGAAGCCGGTAACGTGATCCACTCGTCACATGGCCTTAAAATGTATCTTTTTTAGTTAAAATTCTACGTATCTTAAAGATACATCTTTCCTGGTAGAAAATTATTCTTCTTGGTTTAAGATTCATCTACTTTATTGAAAATGCAATACTTTTTTTTTTTAACAGATTGGATTTCTGTTAGAATATCCTCTTAGTTTAATATATTTGGATTTACTATTTTTTTTTGTAACCATTTTTCTTACACAAAACCTTATTTGATGAGTAAGCTGCTTTCTAACTCAAGATTCCTGTTACCAACATATTACCGACATCGAGACCATTCCACAGCTAAATCTAAAAGCGGCTAGATAGATAAGGTCAATCCTCAAAAACCGATGACGTCCCCATTACCTTATCTATCTACACGCCTCAGGATTTAGCACGGAAACGAACCACTTGAGCTGCAGAATGGTCTCGGTGTCGGTAACAAATCGGAATCTAGCGTTATAACGCAGTTTACTCATCTACCGATCTTTCAATTCCCACCTCCCCACCCTCATAAGAAACAGTAATATTTTACCGCCCTCTCCCAAAAACCTTACTTAATTTGTGGATACCCCATATCATAGGTTGCAATCTGAAAAATTAATTTCAGCGTCAAAAAAAGGGAAAAATTCTCAAATTTATGGATTATCGGGGATGTTAAGAAAACTGAGGGAAAAAGGGAATAGGGAGACTGACTGTGATCCCTAATTCCCTATGTGCATAATATGTGAACCCCATGTTGTTCCCTTTTCGCTCAAGGTTGGAGCTCGACTTGGAGAGTGCGCAGTTTGTCTATGTGTTCCATAAAAGGGTGATTTTGCGAGGGTCCATCCTTTTCCTGTAGACACGTGGGAAGCCGTCAGAAAACATTAGGTATTCGTCACTGAACCGGAACAGAAAGAGATTCAAGTGCATTGAAAAATATCGCAAATACTCCTGGAAGCCGGAAGGAATATAATGAAGAGACCTGTATTCAAATACGAATTTACTGTGGATGGGCGGGTATCAACTAAACTCGGGAGATTTCGCTCACGATAAAGGTTTCATGGAAGAACGCTCAATTTTATAGAACCTGTTCCCACCAGGTTAAACGGGTTGTAGGCGCGTACACTTTACGCTCGGATGACGTCTTTAAAGCTCGTAAATTAGCGTTTCCTTGATTATGAGACTTTATACTCGTAGATATTACGAAAACACCCCACCCCTCCACCCAAATCGGAATATATCTCAATTAAGCGATCGATTCGCACCCATACTGATACAAAAATTACCATATATTATTGTACAACACAGATTGGACAGGTGTATGTAATAGTTCAGACACTCTTTCTCCTATTGGCCTTTCCCCCCTTTTTTTTTACAAAATTCTTATTTTCCCCCTGTTTTCAAGAAACTTCCCCTTTTAAACAATTGTTTTCGCTTGAATGCTGACTGAATTAATAGAATTTATTTGTAATTATTTGTAATTTTCTGCGTAGAATCCGAAGTCAGAATTTTCCCTGCACGTCAGGTTTTTGAGATATCCTAACCTAAAAGTGTGAAAAATGCGGTTTTTTGGTATACTTGAGCTTATGTTACATCGCGAAAACTTTTTTTTTCGAAAATCGGGTCATGCCATCTAAAAGCACAATTCTCAAGCTTTAAAAAGCTTTTTCAAAATTGAAGATATCATTTTTCTTCGCAGAGATATCTTGCAATGAAGTTTAGCCAATCATGAGGCTTTCCCCTTCCATACGCAACTCTTGCGCAGTTGAAAAAGTCGTGGCCCGCTAACATCAGTGTAACGCAGGTTCGTGCAGTGATGTTACCGGACCGAGACTTGTTCAACTGCGCAATCGTTGCGTATGGAAGGGGAAAGCCTCCTTATTGGCTAAACTTCATTGAAGGATATCTCTGCGAAGAAAAATGATATCTTCAATTTTAAAAAAGCTTTTTAAAGTTCGAGAGTTGTACTTTTAGATGGCATGACCCGATTTTAGAAACAAAATTTTTTCGCGAAGTAACATAAGCTCAAATATACAAAAAATTATTTTATCTCTAAAGTGAGCCCGAGGCCTGTCATCGTCGAATCCCTATTATTTGAATCAGTCAAAACTAACTGAGAATCAGTCACTTTTCAATGATTTAAATTTAGAGTCCATAAAGGTCGAAAATGAAAAACTAGAGAAATAATCCTAAAAATATATACTAACACACACCTAAGATCAAAGAGGTTCGGGGTGGCGATAGTAAATTTTGAACAATTAAAATATTCGGGTGGCAATGCAAAAGAGAAAATGAGGAAGTACAGTCGGTGGACCGTAAATTATATCTGCCGCGACGAAACCTTTTAGGCTGCAAATTAAAATTGCGACGTGACGTCTGCCAGCCGCCGACACTTTTACTCTCTCTCACTCTCTCCGTCACTATCACGCGAACTGGCGAGACTAACTCATTTTTCAGCTGGATGAAAGTAGTGCGAACTAAATTCGCAGATGTCATGTTCGCGATTATAGTGATCGAGATGAAAAATCAACTCATTTTTTATTCAGATCTCACGTGATCGGTTATATGTACATAGATTCACGTTGAGTGCTGCAATCAAAAATAAAAATTATAGTTCTCGTGAAATATGAAGATATATTTTATTTCGTTCATAAAAATTGATTTTAGAGAAAATATTTCCATATTACGTCCATTTTTATTTAAAATTGAGAAGTAACGATAACGTAACTGGTAATTAATAAATAACTGGTGGTTTTTCTGAAAATTCGTCTTTTTGTTGAGTTTACCTGTTTTTAATTTTATTTTAATTTGATTTTTAATTTTCACGTAGAATTTCCACGCTTAGTTGCAAATATGTACATATTTATAGGCCAAAAAATTCAACTATGAAGTTAAAAATTTTATTATTTGGCTTAAAATTCAACTCTTTAATTAAAATTCATCTTTGTTGATAGAAAATTCATCGAAAATTCAACTATGTGGTTAAAAGTTCAACTATTTTGTTTAAAATTTAATTATTTGATTGACTCATCTCCTTTGGTTAAAAATTGTACCATTTTTTTCAATTTTTTATAATTAATTTTCTTAACTGTAAGTTAAACAAAAAATGTAACTTCACTTTTTTGGCTTGAAAGTAATCTTTGCTAGTTAAAAATTAAACTATTACATTTCTCGTTGAGAATTCATATTTTTTGGTTGAAAATTCGTTTTTTTTCGATTGAAAATAAATGCTTTTAACTGAAATTTAACTATTCCATTTTTGGATGAAAATTGAGGGGTTTTAATTAAAAATTCAACTATTTACTTTCTTAAAAATTCATTTTATTGGTTGCAGATTTAATTATTTTGTTTAAATTTCGTTTATTTTTTTGTTTGGTTTGAAAGTTCATTTTTTAAACTGAAAATTAACTACTCCATTAATATTCAAAATTAATCTATTTTTGTTCGAAGGTTCAACTATTTTGTTGAAAATTCAACTGTTTTGTTAGAAATTCGTCTTTTTGGTTGAATTTAGCTGTTTTTAATTTTAAGTTAAAATCTTTTTTGGTTGAAATATCAATTATTACATTTTCACGTAGAATTTTCACGTTTAGTTGAAAATACTTATGTGTAGGCTAAACAATTCAACTATCAAGTGGAAAATTTAATTATTTGCTTAAAATTCAACTCTTTAGTTAAAAATTTATCTTTTTTAATAAAAATTCATCGAAAATTCAACTATGTGTTTAAAAGTTCAACTATTTTGTTGAAAATTTAATTATTTTATTCATTCATCTACTTTGGTTAAAAATTTTACTATTTGTTCAAATTTTGTTTTATAATTAATTTTCTTAACTGCAGTTTAACGACAAATTTAACTTAACATTCTTGACTTGAAAATGATCGTTTTTAGTTGAAAACTCAACTATTATATTTATCGTTGAGAATTCATCTTTTTTGGTTGTTTTTTTTTTGTTTTATTGAAAGTTAATGCTTTTAACTGAAATTTAACTATTCTATTTTTGGATGAAAATTGACGGGGTTTAATTAAAAATTGAACTATTTAAATTTTAATTATTAATTTACCGTTTTTTGGTAGAAAATTCATCTATTTTGTTATACAAATTTAACAACAATCTTAAAACTTCATTTTATTGGTTGAAGATTTAATTATTTTGTTTAAATTAGTTTTTTTTAAAGTTACTTTTTTAAACTGAAAATTAACTATTCCATTTTGGTTAAAAACCAATCTTTTTTTGTTCGAAGATTTAACTATTTTGTTGAAAATTCTTCTTTTTGGTTGAATTTAGTTATTTTTAATTTGAAGTTATAATCTTTTTTAGTTGAAATATCAACTAATACATTTTCACTTAGAATTTTCACGTTTAGTTCAAAATTCAACAATTTGGTTGAAAATACATACGTGTAGAGTAACAAATTCAACTGTTAATTTGAAAATTGAATTATTTGTCTTAAAATTCAACGCTTTAGTTGAAAATTCATCTTTGTTGATAAAAAATTTATATTTTCGGTTAAAATTGCAACAGTTTTTGGTTGAACTTGAAGATCTTTTGGTGAAAATTCAATTATTTGGTTGAAAATTCATCTTTGTAGGTCGAAAATTCAACTATATCGTTAAAAGTTCAACTATTTTGTTGAAAAGTTAATTATTTTGTTGAAAATTTAATTATTTTATTGATTCATCTTATTTGGTTAAAAATTGTACTATTTGTTTGAATTTTTTTTATAATTAACTTTCTTAACTGTAAGTTTAACGAAAAATTTAATTTCACATTTTTGGCCCAAAAATGATCGTTTTTAATTAAAAATTCATTTATTACATTTCTCGTTGAGAATTCATCTTTTTTGTTTGAAAATTCGTTTTTTTTCGGTTGAAGATTCATTCTTTCAACTGAAATTTAACTATTCTATTTTTGGATGAAAATGGACGGGTTTTAGTTGAAAATTCAACTATTTAATTTTTAATTATTAATTTACCGTTTTTTTGTTAGAAAATTAAACTATTTTGTTAAAAAATGTAACTATATTCTTGAAAATTCATTTTATTGGTTGAAGATTTAATTATTTTGTTTGAAATTCCACTGTTTTGTAGAAAATTTGTCTTTGGTTAAAACTTCGTCTTTTTGGTTAAAACTCTATTATTTTGATAGAGAATTCAACCATGTGGTTGGAGATTACCTTTTTGTTTCAAAATTCATATTTAAAAATAAAAAATTCATATTTAAATATTAAAAATTCAACTGCTTTGTTGAAAATGTTTACTTTCAGGATTAAAAATTCAACTGTTTTGTTAAAAATTTATCTTTTTGGGTTACAAATTTTGTTATTTTAGTAAAAAATGTAACTATTTGGTTGAAAATTCACATTTTTCAGTTGAAAATTTAACTGTTTTGTTGAAATTTCGTCTTTTGGGTTGAATGTCACTGTTTTTAATTTAAAATTCAAATCTTTTTTGGTTGAAATATCAATTATTACATTTGTCATTGAGAATTCGTCCTTTTTTTGTTGTTCAACATTAATTTTTTTTACCCGAAAATTTAATTATTCCATTATTGGTTGAAAATTGATTGGCTTTATTTGAAAATTCAACAATTTGATTTAATATTTAATTATTTTTTCAGGGGAAAGATCAAATATTTTGTGAAAAATACATCTTTGTGGGTCGAAAATTCAATTATGTGGTTAAAAATTCAAGTATTTTGTTGAAGATATAATTATTTTGTTGAAAATGTCACTATTCTGTTAGAAATTTATCAGTTTCCTTAAAAATTCAACTGCTTTGTTGAAAATTCGTCTTTCTTGAAAAAAATTCGTTTTTCGATTGAAAATTCTTTTTTTTTTTGGTTGAAAAATTCTTGCTTGAAAATTCAACTAACAAAAAAAATTGTATTTTCGGCTTGAAGATTCGACTATTCGTTTATTATTACTATTACTATTATTATTACCATTTATTTTTATTTTAGATGCAACTTTTTATGTTTAAAGTTAATTTTTTTGTTTAATTCGACCATTTGGTTGAAAATTCAACTATTTATTTGTGAACGCAAATTTTGGATCTAAAATAAATCTTGTTTTTTGTTGGAAATTCAAATGATTGGTTGAAAAATCATCTTTCTTGGTTGAAAATTATTCTTTTTGTTTGAAAATTCAACTATTTTACCTATACATTAATTTAATATGAAAGTATTTATTTCTTTATTATTATTTCCTTACTTTCGTGGAAAATCACCCTATTGCTCCTATTTTAAGAGTATTTTGGACTGAGAATTTCGCATAAATGAATTTTTTAATTAGAAATGAAGCACTTTTAAAAGTCGTGCAACATTGTCTAGAAATTTCGCAGTTCGTTATTGCTCATTTTTTACTTTTCTAATTGTTTGTAGAAAATTAATTAATTAATCAATTTTCAAAATCCCAAATCTGAATCAGTTTTCATCAGTAAATATTTTAAAGTACATTTGTTTAAAATGTTGATTATTTAAATAAATAATACTTAATTTGCAAATCAAAATGAAACTTTCTTGCCTCTTAATTCAGCAGAAAAGATTCGTTAAAGTCAAGAGACCTAAAAGGAAGGAAAAGGGCGAGAAACCAAACAATCTGCTAATTTGTTAAAAGTCTCCACATGAAGAGAGAGTCTCGACCGTAATTAATTGCTCGTAATAGAAAAACGAGTGCTCGGACCGCCTGACAACATTTACAATACCGCGAGAAAATAAGCTGACTCGACACGTGTCTCGTGAAAGCCCGAGATCTCTATTAAAAGCTGGGCTTCTAAAAAAAATTCTATTAAAAATAAACCATTAAATGATGCACGCATATTTCATTCATTCCCACAAAGCACGGCGCCCTCATTTCGCTCTTTCTCGACCTCTTTTTCATTCCTCGCTTCTCACCTCTTTCATTATTCCCATATTTTCGTTCTTCGTCGTACTCATTTTGTACCAAGGGAGTAAAAAGAGATGGAAGGGCGGAAAATGTGAGAAAGTAAAAAAAAAGACCGAGTGCCAAACAGGAAGGACCATGGGATTCCCTATTGTAGATATTATATCCGCTTATTCGTTCCATCCATTGAAGAACGTAATAAGATTTCAATCTAAAAAGCTACCTTTTTGCAGCAGTCAAGAAACTGAATGCTCGAATCTGAAATTTTTTAATTTTAAATCTTTCATTTTTAATTTTAATAATTTTTGAGAGAAACCAGAAGCGAAAGAGTTTGGATACTAATGTGCCCGCGTGGAGAGCATTTGTTGGTGGATGTGATTAGAGTAAAGTGTATGGATCTTATTATGTGATCATTAGGAAGCTTCCGTATGTTTGTGTGATCTTTGACACGTTATGACTTTGTGTAGCTCTTCGCCTGGGGTGATTGCTAGAGATTGAGCCACGACAACTGATTTCCGGTCAGGTGCTCTAATCACTGAGCTACTAGAGAGATCAGAGGAAGTTTTTAATTGAAATCTGTATTTTCATCGGAGAAGGTAACGGATCGAGAAGAGAAATCCACACATAAAATGGAAATCTACAATATCGACCAAAGTTATATAAGTCTTTGGCTGAAATTAAGCACTTACAGCATATTTTGAAATACTTAAAGCATGAAAAAGTTAGATTTCAATAGGTGAAGTATTTTATTAAAGTTCTGGTATCATGATTTGTTTCTATAAACGTTCATGTCCATGTCATGTGTCCATGTCATGTCCATGTCCATGTCATGTGTCCATGTATTCCAGCAGGGAGTAAGAGATTATAACTGCTTTCGCCACATACTTTACTTTTATTGATAATAAAACATTAAATTAATGTTGAAAATGCCTGGAGTAATTTTTTGTCGTTACATTACACTTTCCAGAATTATGATATTATATAATTTTTATTTTACAATGTTCATATGATTTAAATAAACAGCAGTGATATGTCGGTCTTTATACCCCAGTGTATGGGGTACGCTGACTGAAATGTAACATCCATCAATTATTTAAATATCAAATAATGAAGTAATTAAAAAGCGGTTCGGAGCAATAACATATGTTCCCTTGTAATGTAAGCTTCACCTTAAAAAATACACACATCAAAATCATATTTCAATCATAATTCATAGGGCATTTAAGTCAAAGCGAGACGACATACCCTACTTTTCCCTATAGCAGACTAGATTTTAGGTGTATTGAATAATACTGAATAATCAATTAGACTGAAGTTCGCTTTTTGTAGAAATTCCTGTAAATTCCTGTTTAGCTCCTTGCCCCATCTGCAACATAGGTAAAATTTGAGTTCAAGTTGACTCAAGAAATATTCAATTTCATATCCGACAGAAATGGGAAGATTTCTTTTTAAATTATCCAAATTTGGGATGAAGTTTACCCCGGTTGGTTTTATTTTGAAATATTTATATGAAAGGGTATTTTTTATGTATACATGGTTAGGATAAGAGGACCAATTCCTTGTTACGTATAGTACATATATTGTTCATACAGTGCCACCAAATATTTATCAAAAATCAATAAATTCACTTCGGTTATTGGCATGCCAAAAATTGCGTTAAGGTGCTTAGAATTGGTGCTTTTCTAGGCTTGTCTAGGCTTGTCTTGAACCTCAAATTTTAATTCAATTTACAATTTTTTGTCCTAAATGACAGCTAGTAATATTGCGCGTAGATCTATGAAAGCTGATTTTGGAAAAATGGCTTTAAAAAATGGAGTAGTTTTTTCACTTTAGATTAATATTTTTTATCGAGAATACAGTCCAATAATAATCTTTAGATAGAAATAAATAATATTCAGTCACTTTAAAAAAATACAAACAAATACACATATTAGCCACTATAAATATAATATATTTCGTTTTTTGTACAGGTGAAGCTGGAAACATCAGTTCTTGGTACTGATCACTTGCTACTGGACAATATGCTTAATCATTTAACCGAATTAAATAAGCAAAAGCATAAGTTGGCAATTTTTACTGGAAATATTTCGTTTTTCACATAAAATTAACTAAAAATATACTATTCATGGATCTGTTCAGTGATAGATATATCCGTTGAACAAGAATTGTTTATTGATGATACTGATCGGACAGATAAAACACTTGTAATTGCTTAAGCAGACAGTTGATAAGTAAACTCATAATATAAAGTTGAATGTACAACTCAATTTACAATTAAATATTAATCAGTTCTCGAATTAATTGCAATAATAAGCCACAAGAAAAATAATCTTATTTGATGTTACAGAAGAACCAGAATCTTTGCAGTAATTAAAAAATGTTTTTCAATAGCATATTAAAACAACCAAGAACAGTGTATTGACAAGATGTTTTTGATTGCATATGCAGAATATATATGCGCCTTTGTTCATAATTTTTCTCTTACTCAAATTACTGAATATTATTTATTTTTATATAATTTATATCTGAATTGTATTGCATATATACTTTTTTAACAAAGTAGTGCTTTTGCAACAACAAAAATTTGATAAATTGTGGTATCTAGACTAATTTGTTCACAGACACATTTCTGAATAATTTTCATAAAACGTTCATATTTATTTTTTTAAATCTCAAGGTTTCAAGTTGTCAAATTTTGAACTCACGTTTTAGAACTTCGATGTTTTTAAATTAGAAATCCTTCGAATTTTTGAACTTTTATGAATATATCACACACAAATTTTAATTGCAATAAAAAGAACAATTTTTTAATAGTCAGCAATGTTTGACTGTTCATTTAAAATGAATAATTATAAATTAAATATTCACAATTAAACAATTTGAAACTGAATTGTTTGAAACAGAAAGCCTTGAATCGTTAAAATTTCGGAAATCTCAACTTAAACTATGAACGTTACAACGTTAATTTTACTAGTTATAATTGTCAAAATTTGTATTTATAAGTTAAAATGTTGAATCTTGATGTGTACATACAGATAAAAATGTATTCATTTAGAAAAAATTCGAATCAGTGGAGGAGATATTTAGAAGTTTTTAAATAAAATTCTGAAGCTTTTAAGTATTTGGAAAGGGTTTAAAAAAATACAAAATTTAAGAATATTTTGAAATAAAAGCAAATTTTCATGAATAAATAACAATTAAACAGTTAAAATAATTAAAAACTTGGAAAATGTCAAAAAATTTAAAACAAAATATAGATTTTTGAAGATTTCAAATGAAAAATTCAGACAATTTTCAAGCATTTCGAAGGATTTTGAAATAATAAAAAAATTAATTAAGATTCCTTGAAAAAATATCCAAAACTGTAAAAATAATAGTTTGGAAGATTTTAAGGCAATTTTTTAATTTCGCAGGATTTATTAAAAGTTTTAGGAATAAGTCAAATCATTTTAAAAGATATATAGAAGTTTCAAGAAATTTTCAAAAATAATTTAAAATTTGTAAAGATTCCAAAAAATTACAAATAAAATGATCCTGGGGAAATTTGAACTGATATTTTAGTAAAAAATCTAGTTTTGAGAGAATGTTTCAAAAGATTTCGAAACCAATTTTTATTTATAAATAACAATTGAACAATATTATCCATCTGCAACGACTTAAAATTAAAATAATTCAACGTCTAATTTAAAAAGTGTTCAATTCAAAAAATTGTAATCTTTCAATTTTTAATGTTTCTAACTTAAAATTGCCTAGAATGATATAATTTTGAATGAATTTGTTGATTCATTCTTTAATGTAGGGCATTGAAAATATGAGCGTGCATTTATAATTATTACAAATTTGAAATTGTTAAGACGATTACTTCAGACAAATAATTTTTTAAGAACAAGAAAAAATCTGCCTCAGCCCGGCTTTGAAGCGGGAATATGAATATCGCAATAAAATTGGCTAAATTTTGCTATTTGAAAATAATCTTTCTATAGTTCAGGCTTGGCTTCGAATCTATTTTTTTTCGAAATTCAACTATTGCTTAAAAATTCATCAAATTCAACTGCAAATTCAACAAGTTGGTTGCAAATGCATATATTGTGTTAAAAATTTGCATTTTTTGGTAAAAAATTAATTTTCATGGTTGAATATTCATATTTTTGGTTGAAAATTCAAACATTCCCGTTAGAGATTCATAATTTCAGTTGAAAATTTATCTGTTTGGTTTAAGATTCAATTATTCCAGTTGAAGATTCATAATCTTATTAAAAAATTTATCACTTTGATTGAAAATTGAACTATTTTGTTGAAAATTCGTTTCTTTTGTTTAAAAGTAATTTTTGTAACTTAAAGCTTAACTATTATATAATAATACCATAACATAAGTTACATTAATATAAAAAAAAACACATTTTATTGTTTCTCCGTTCCATGAATACGGACCGTGTTGAAAAAGGTGTACGCATTATGAAACAACTAATTAATGAATAATAAAATTTATAGCGTTGTACCTTTTAAAGAAAGCTTACACTCTAATTGTTGAATACATGTATTTTTCAGAATTAATTGTAGAATCACAAAAAAAAACCTTTTTCCTCGTTTCCAATTATAATTTCAGAGTTGTAATCACTTTTTAAGTGTCTCCGAGTTTTTATGTCATCCGGTAAAAAACAGTTTTGTGTTAATTTTGTGGCTTAAGAGTTTAATTTCCGCATCCGAATTGATCAATAATTAATGTTCATTGAATATGCATGAGGACGTGAACATTCGAATTACAAATTATTATTTTTACAGTTATTATAATGAATATGAAGAGAAAAGAATATTATCTGTTGATCTGAAATACTTTTCTTCTATTCAATTGGAAGTCGAGAATTTCAAACTTTTTGATATTTACCCATTTATTAAAAGAAACCTAAAATCTTATGATAGATTATAAATTTGCACAGGTTTGTTACTTCTTATTACCTTTGATTTCACATGATTCCTTGTAATCTCTTGTAATTTTCGTAATTTCAATAACAAAATAAACGAAAATGTCACTCTGTTTATCCAGTTGTTAATATCTGAATATTATAATCTGCACTGCTCGTTACAGACCGAATTCTGAAATACGAATGACATGTACACTCGATATGAAAATGTTGTGCGCATTCGCAGAAAATGTCCCCTTCTCGCAGCAAAGGTACTTATTGATTCAGAGACCAGAGAGCACGATCTTATTAAAAATTCATGCGCTACATAATGTCTCTTAGTAAGTATAGGTTTTGCATTACTATAAGAAAAGAAAAAAAATTAGAATAGTATATCTATTCTATCACCATACGAGAGAATTTCTTTGCAATTTAGAGAAAATGCACGGGCCAAATCAAATAATTTCTCGTCCAGTGGAGATCGTTCTACGCTTCATGAGCGTTTGGCCTGAACATAATAATTGGTTTCTATTTCCCTTATTTGCTCATCTATTGTTATTGAGTCTCATTTTCGGCATTTGGGATGCGTTCGGAACTACACAAGATTTCGAAATGTTCATATATAGTGTTAGCCAATCCCTTCTAATAGCACTTATTCTCTCCAAAACGACTTGTTTCTGGCTGCAGAGAGGGTGATGTACTTTACTTCTCTAGATCGTTCAATTAACAAATTATTTCATTATTTTTTGGTAACTTCTAACATTTTTTAAAGAAAAAATTCAAACACTTGATATTTCTTTAACTTTTGTTCCACAGGTGTGTGAAGGAGATTGTGAACGAGATGATTTCTGATTGGTTCAACATCAAGGATCGCGAAGAGAAAATTATAATGAATAACTATGTTCAATTTTCTCATAGGGTCTCTGAAGCATTCAGTACTGTTTATGTCGTCTCTCTATTTGCCTATACATATGATTTTCTTCAGACATACTTTACTGAATCTGTTGAAAATAGAAAGTTTATATTTACGTCAAAATTTCCCTTCCCAAGTAAGATCTCTCCAATTTTTGAAGTTTTATGTTTTATCCAGTTCTTAATGTTTGTTATGAGTGTTGCTGTATTCTCTAGTATGGATTCACTCTTCATAGTGATGGTAATAATTTTAAATATGCTGGATGAGCATTGGTAAACAAAATGTGACCTATGGTTGTTTAAAATTGAAAGGCTCGTTTCCGTAGTAGTTTTTCATACTGAACTCGATTGCAAAAACCATTTTTTCATCCACACGTCCAGTTGCACAGTGGGGCAAAAAAAGGCCGTGAACAAATTGATTTTCAGAAGACAATTGTTATCCGATATCAACGCTCTTCAAAAAATCAAATGTAATCAAATTCAGCATCAAACTGTCTAGGTCGATTTAAAAAAAAAATTTATTATTTGTTTTATAACAAAAACTTGACAAACACCATTTTTTATTTTTGAAATGTTCTGTTTTTTAACAAATACTTGGATTCATTCGAAAATAGCTAGAAAACAAGAAGCAACTATCGAAAAATCAGTGATAAAAATGGGTGAAGCAGATCTCGGAAGTTGATTCCAGATACTGGAACTTCCATTTCACTGAAGATCTCGGAATTTGATTTCAGATTTGACAGTAGAGAGTGGATTTTACTGAAATCTTGAAACTGAACTTGCACAGTGTTGACTTGAGGTCGACAAGTAGACAGGAATCGGAAAATGATTCAGTGTAGAAGGTTGCCAGAACCGAGTTTGTACTTCTAAAAGTAGCCCATAAGTGCATTTGTTAATTTAGATTGTTTAAACAGTTACACATTTTCATTAGATGACCAAATCTGATACTGTGGTTGCATTGCTAAGTAATATATGATCGATTGAGTATAAAAAAACTGTATTCCATCATAAGTACCTCATATGGATAATTGTTCATAGAATAAGTTAATAAAATAATAAATTATTTATTAGCTTTCATTAATTGTATAAAAAAATCTTTTTGTAAATTAATTGTTCAAAATTAGTGCAAATCAAATGACGCATCGTTGCCAATTCTCTCGAAACCATTTTCATTCACTTATTGGTTTATAACAAATTCAATAAATTTTTAAAGATTGGCGTTTCTATTGAAAATCTTTCGCGGATAGTTGCTCAATGTTTCATAGGTATTTTTGAATAAATCAAAGTATTTTTTTTCGAACCGGTAAACCTTAAAAGTAAAACAATTTTATTTTCATTTTTCTGTTGATTTTTCTCGAGAAATCAAAAAAATAATTATTAAATTTGAAAAAATGGCTTGGATAGTTTGATGCAGAATTTTATTATAATTAAATGTTTGAAAAATGTTCAAATCTGATAATAACTGTCTTCTGAAAAACAATTTGTCCACGGGCTAATCCAAAAATTGCCAAAGTGAATTATTGTACTCGGACTCTGCTTAACGGATTGAAATTTCTTTGAAAGTGAATTCAAAGTAAACTCTAGTAAATTCTAGACATTCGTCCGAATTTAAGGGAATTTAATTATATTCAGGTGGTTTACAGAACATTTAATGGCAATCGCGGGAATTCAAGCGAATTCATGGTTACTTAAGGGATTCGAGAAAATTGATGCCAATACCTGGAAATTCAAATAAATTTCAGAGATTAATTCACATTTAAAGAAATTCCAATAAATTCAACCGCATTTGGGTACAATGGTTCTGCTTCAATAAACATAAATGGTCGATTTGTCAAACCAGAAAGGAACATTTTTTCTGCAGTGTATTGTAACGTGGTATTTGGCCAGGTGCGAAAAACTTAATAATTTTAATTGAAGTCATTAATGACCACTCCCAATCTAAATTCATCTATGAACTTTAAAAAAATGTCTTGGATGAAATACTGAAAAATTGACAAAATGAAGCTTTTGTGATTGTTTCATTAACACGCATCCAAATCATTCATCACTTTATGCCAAAAAAATGTTCCACATCTACTTATAGCGCGACTTGTGCACAGAAAAAACTAGGGTTTCAATTTTGTTTTACTTTTTTTTTTACAGACTTATTTTGAACTTCAGCTATCTTCACTGCCATGACCAATGTGAAAACTGAAAAACTACTAAAATACTTTTAATATTCGTATTGTTCAAAATTAAACTTTACTTTTTTTGTATGTGTTTTCGAAAATATGTTGGACTTAACAATACTCGAAATCGTTACGCGTAGGCAAAAAATGAAGGTCAGATTTGAATTCGGTACGAAAAACTACTACAACTACTCTAGCAGGTCCTATTTCATATACACATAAGTCACATTTTGTTGACCAGTGTTTTGAATTGATTAATTAATTATTTTCAGATTGTACATACTAGTACAATGATTGATATAATACGACTTGACATAAACAGGTTTCTGAAAGAAAAATTAAAAGTGCAGGATAAATTATTATTATCAAATACAAAAAATTCAGTACAATTGATAATTCTCAGACACATCAACATGATAAACTTTGCAAGAAAGATGGACCAAGTTTATTCTAATGGATTATTCTTCCATTTCTTGTATTGTATGATAGAAATCTGTTTGGCGGCATATACAATTTTGACAGTAAATTATTATTCTTTATGATTATTGTAACACTAATTGAAATCTCTTCTGGCGTAACCTCACTTTTTTCATCAATCATAATGTTTTGAATTTAACTGTAGTGAAAGTGTCTTTTTTTTATCATTTTATATCATGATTTTATTTTCTAGGTTATCTATCAATAAAAATGGAATACATATTTTCATGTAGCAATAGGATTTGAGTTATTTGTTAGCTTTGCGGTATACTTTGCGTAGGCCATAAACTTGCAAGCAACTTAGATTATATCATTCTATGTGAGAAATGTATTAAAATTGTATATACTTTTGATGGGGAATTTCATTATTCGATTATAAATGAATAATTTCTTACGTATCTTGCGTTGCTTTGATCAAAATTGGAATTTTTGGTTCTTTCATACCATTTACGATGGATAATACCAAAACCGTTGCTTAAGAAACGCTGTTAATCGAACCCTTTTTCCTTTTCAACGTCTGGACACCAACGTAAGGTTAAAATAGAAAGAAATAATTTTTTGAAACGCCACCTCAAAAGTAGACCTTTCCATTCCTGTGCATGGTGGGCAAAGTGCTTCAAAGGGGTTGTTTTCAGCCGTTGAGAGCGCTGTCGATCACACGTAA
Organism: Andricus grossulariae; assembly: GCA_011634705.1. NCBI lineage: Eukaryota > Metazoa > Arthropoda > Insecta > Hymenoptera > Cynipidae > Andricus > Andricus grossulariae. The sequence continues at coordinate 261,922,936 of JAABKJ010007545.1, forward strand.
CTTTGCTCGCGTATATGAAAATAAGCCTAGCTGAAAATTCCTGTACAGGATCCTGTGCAGGAGCCTGACAGGTTCCTTTGGAGGTCCCTGCAAGAAATTCCCTAGGGAGGATCCTGTACAGGTACCTGTGCAAGTGACTCATAATTGCAAAAAGTATCTATTAGGGATCCTGTACAGGTTCCTGAGCAGGTGGGATATTCTCAAAAATATCTCTAAAGAATCCAGTGCTACTTCTGTCCCACATGAATATTCCTATACAGGAACTTGTAAAGGATCCTGTTTAGTTTTTCTGAAGCATGCTGATACTTCAAGCCCTTTAAATGTTCCTCAATATCAGCATGTTTCAGAAAGATTAAACAGGATCCTTTACAGGTTCCTGTACAGGAATTTCATGCGGGGCAGAAGTAGCACAGGATGCTTTAGAGATATTTTTTCGAGCGTCCCACCTGCTCAGGAACTTGTACAGGATCCTTAATAGATACTGTTTGCAATTATGTGCCACTTGCACAGGAACCTGTACAGGATTCACCTTAGGGAATTGCTTGCAGCAACATTCACGACAATGCAGGAACCTGTACGGGTATTTCAATATACAGGTTCCTGTAAAGGAACGTGCGCAAGTTTCCTCGCAGGATCCGCGACAGGAACAGGTGTACCAGGAACCTGCGTGGGTTCCTGTACAGGAATTTTTAGCTGAGACATTACAACTGAGAATGTTTGATCAGATAGTAAAAAAAGGTTGATGGATCAAGAATAGTTTATTTACAAAATTTAAGTCATGAATAAATACATAGTGAGGTTATGTTACACATGTTTCTCACTTAGCTTTAAAAATCGAAATCTATTTGACATAAAAACTTCTTCGAAACTTTAAAAATATTATTAAGAATCTTTGTCAACATTTCATGTGACTTCCTTCTTTTATTATCCAATAAAAATTTTTTAGTTGTAATGTCATTCCAAAATACGTATACAAAGGGTACGTGTGATCGAAAGCGCCCTCAATGACTGAAAACAACCCCATTCGGCTAGCTTTGTGCACCGGTAAAGTTGTGCACAAAAGTATTTCTATTATTTTAAAATTTCTTTGAACATTTATTCAGGGCCGATCCAGTATTTCTCTTAAGGGGTTCGTGATAGAAAGAGATTATAGGAGGGGGCTGGGCAGTTTACAGGTCCGGCAGATTTTTCCGGGCCCTAGGCTCCGGTTAATGCAGCAAGTTACACACTCGTCGGCAATCGCCGATTTTTCCCACTTGCATCACAAATGGCTATTTTATACGACAACCTCTGCACTAAATCCAATAGGATTTCTCCTTATTTTAATTTTGCAAGCATTTTTCGGTTATAATGGTTCAGAATAGATTAGAATGGACTTTATATTGGAATGTACTTTATTTTAGTAAGGACCAATCAAACAGAGTTGTGAAGAATCTTTCAAGGAGTAAAATCATAAATTACAATATGAGCAATCACTTCATATTTTTATCGATTTTATAAATCATCTTTTGAAAGTTCTTCAATTTTGAGGAGGACCGTATTTAAGGAACATCTATAATAATAATGGCTACGTTTCTAAAACTAATTTCTTTTATAGGTACTAGAAACTAATAGCGAATCGATTCTCAAACACAGTGTAGTTCTTTTTGTTGTAATTTCTGTAATTGGAGGATTCTGCACTGCTGGCGAATACCTGCAATCTAAGGTTAGAAAAGTGAAGATAATATAAAATGTTTTGTATTATTTGTCACTCACTCAAATATTGGTATAAAATTGTTCAAAAATTGTTACTAACTTAAATAGAAAAAATAAGTAACATAGAGGAATGTTATAGAGTTTGACAATATCGGATGCTACTTATTTTCTCCCTTGGTATAAATTAAAACCGAGTGTTAGCAAAAGTGTAATGATGTTGATTCGAAGAGCGCAAACTCCAGTATCAATAACAGCTGGAAAATTTGTAATTTTGTCCAACTACAGTTTCATGCAAGTAAAGTATAAGAAGGGTCGTCAGGAAAACGGGCGTATGTGCCAAATTTAGGAAATTCATTATAGTGACTGAAAATACTTCTTTGCCCTAACTCATATACCCTGCCGAAGATTACGATACAGTTCGATTTAGAAGTGAATTACAATCCATGTTTGGTATTTAAAAAAAAAGTAATTTCTTCTTTATGCCTGTTCTTATCACGATTCAACCGAGTGAATAAAGTACTTTTTTCACCTGTTTTGTTTTCGAATCGAACAATAAAAAAGTCATGCAGCTTTTTCTACATCCGGTTCGCGTTTTGGCACTTATGCCCATTTACCCGACGACTCTTCATAACATTTTTACTTATTTCACCATCATTAATTCATGTAAGAAACATATATTTCCCCATTTCATTTGATTTGTCTATATCAATTTCTCAGAACTCACTCGTTTATTAATTTCAATGTATATTTATAGATTTTCTTTATTATATATCGTAATATTATCATATTTATAGAAGGTTCAATACAAAGCTTATTTCTTTTTTTCATTTCACCAGCTTCTAAAGGCAGCATTTTCCTACCTATCTGTACTTCGAACAATACAGCAGTGAATAAGATATGATACTTATAATAATTCAGTAGTATATTTACATACATGTATAATGTATAAAAACATTTTTTTGTAATTTCGCTTTCAAGAAATGCTTATTTAGTTATTAGGTGCCAGATTTTGTAGTGCATATTATTATAATGAATGATTTCTAAGAATAAAAATTAAGATGCTCCAGCTAGCTATTGTGAGAATTCATATTTTTCATCCCTTGCATGCCTTTTTTATAGAGATTGGAACTTTGGGTTTGAAAACCAACATATTTGCTACCTCGGCATCCTAAGAATAAACTTATATTAATCAAACTCATGATATATATTTAGGTCAAGTCTAAATATGCGGACAGTCTGTACGTTTATGTAAGTTTCTAAAAGGATCAAGTCTAAACTTACGGAATTGACAGACACTAACATATATTTATTATTTATTTTGTTACTCACATGTATATCCTTTTCTTACATTTACTGAGTGAGTGCAAAATTAGTATTGAGGTATGTAATTTTTATCGAACAGTAAGGTTGGCACAAATTTAAGATAACTCGTTAATAACTTTTGCACATAAAGCAATTTAACAATATTGTAAAATCACGTTTGGTTATTTGTTTGTATTTTTAAACAAAGATCCAATGAGAGTAGGTTTTCGAGTTGATTGTGGGTTCAGGTTTTTTTTAAAGCCCCTAACATTCACATACAGAAAATCCAAACCTATGAAGTATCTCCTATAGTCTATAGCCGCATTGTTCTTAGAAGCGCTCGCATTCACTTAGGCATTTGGCCAAGGGAGCGGAAAACTGCAGTAAACCTTTCCCCAGCGTATCCGGTTACCGAAGTCGATTTTTGATGTAGAAATGCGATATCATTGAGGCTCAGCACTTAGAGCCCTATATTAGGTGGACATATTCAAGCTGCCATCTTTATTCCAAAAAAATGATACGACAAATAAGCAGAAATGTGTGTATTTGTTTATCTCATACGTTTTCGGAACCAAGATCAAATTTTGAATAAACAAAGGCTAACTATTTGTTGTCGTGATACTGTACTGAGTGATGAGAAAGATAATTATAGTTGATTTTATGCAAAAGAAGAAATCTCCGTAGTAAAAATTGACATATTACTTTTGCGTTTGTTAATAAAAATTCTTTCAATAATACACAATTTGGGGTCCAATTGAACGATGTCACAGTTTTAAGCTATGAGCAAGATAATTTTAGTTGATTTTATGAAAAAAACTCTCCCTAGGGATCAGGTGACTTTATGACTAGTTGCAGGGCTTAAGGGTCTAATCGGACTAGAGACCTGGAGAAAGCGAACTGGAGGGATTGCATCGACTGCACCGACCGTTCGAGATCAATTTTTAGTGCAAGAAAAAAGTAGTATTTACAACTCTACTTATCCTTTGCAAACCTTCCTCAGGGGCTGCAACACCTTGTAGTTGGTGTTGAGGCTTATGCTTGTGGAACAAGGGAGTTAAACGGACCTCGGCCTGCATGTGTACGGATATGTATGAAAGAAGCCCTATAAACGGGCTCTCCTAGGATTGCTGGCGCAAAAATTTCCTGCTGTAAGGAGAATAGCTCGCCAAGAATACGCTTCTCGAACATCTGCTGCAAAGGTAAATATATGTCACATTTTATATATTGTTTTTATTATATATATATATATATATATAATATATAATAGTAATATATAATAAATTAAAATTAAATTTTTATGTAATTTATTATTGTGAAAAATTAATCAGTTAATAATAATTAATCTGTTCACAGCATAAGAAGCATTATTCTATCATTTTCATTCAAACATTCAAATAAGTTTTACTTCACATTTTTTCAAATTTTCACTTTTATTTCTGAAAATATGACTTATTAGTAACCTTTTATAGTAATTTGAAAAAAAAAATCATATTTAGATATAATTTTGAAAGTTGAATTCAGATAATCATTTCACAAGATCACAAACATTAACAGAAATTACATAATTGGAATATAGGTATTTTGAATGTAAATAAATTTTTATTATACAAAATTTAGCGAATATTGAATTACATAACACTAAAAAGTAAATAATCAATTACTGTAATTAATGTAAACAAATTGAAATTAAATCTTTATGTAATTTAATATTGTGAAGAAAATTAATCAGCTAACAATTAACAAATCAATTCAAAAAATAAGAAGCATTAAACTATAATTTTCATTAAAACATTCAAATAATTTTTACTTTACATTTTTTTTTAATTTTTATTTTCATTTCTGAAAATTTGATTTATTTGTAACCTTTTATACTAATTTCAGAAAAAATAAAACATATTTACACATAGTTTTGGAAATAAAATTCAGATACTCAATATTAGCTGAATCGAGTTCAAACTCAACATTTCTCTTCACAATTAGCCATAGAATACGAATAAAGTTTCTGATACATAACACACTACTTTATACTGATAATTAAATGTTTATATGAATTGTTTAAACAATTTATAATTTTTGATAGCAATTTTCTCTTAGAATAGAGATAGAAAGTCGCAGTTTTTTCAAAAAAATTTCACTTTGCGTCCAGCTTTTAATTAGAGAGAGCTTCATCAATGTTAGAAAAAATAATAGTTTGAACAATTTGTTATAATTGTTGATAATAATATCTTCGAATAGTGCTATAAATGGCGGCTTTTCTGAAATTTTCAACTTTTTGTTCACTTTTCACTTGGAGCGAGTAATTACTTAATTTAATATAGCAAGAATAATTGTTTAAAGAAATTATTATTATTGTCTAAAACTATCTTCTTATATATTAATACTAGATAGTTCAGGTTCACTTATTATTTATTCATAACTGAAAAGACAAAGAAAAACTAAAAATTTAAGAAAAAAAGCAAATTTCTAGCATTACTTTAGGATAATATAGTTATAAACAATAATCAATTCTTTAAATGAGCATGTTTGTTAACTTGCATTGATTATTACCTCAGTAAGTGAAAAGTACACAAAAATGTTGAGAGTTCAGAAAAATCGCAACTTTTTAGCACTCATCTACGAGAAGATAGGTATAAACAATAATAATTTGTTTAAATAATTAATTTTGTTAAATTGAATTAATTATTCACTTACCCAATGTGAAAGTAGATAAATAGTTTTAAATTTCAGAAAAACCGCAACTTTCTATCATTATTCCAATTGAATATTATTATTAGGATAATGATAAATTGTTTAAACAAATCATTTTGTTAACTTTAATTAATTATTTGACTCGTTCTAAGTGAAAAGTGGACAAAAGTTGAAAATTGTAGAAAAAACTTCAATTTTCTAGCATTATTCTAAGTGAATATTATTAACAATGATGATACATTGTTCAAACAATTATGTTAGTTAACATTAACTCTCATTAACCTCTCTCTAATTGAAAATTGGACGAATGTGAAAATGGTTTGAAAAAAAACGGCGACTTTCTATCTACATTCTGGGAGAAAGTTGCGAAAACAATAATAAATTGTTTAAACAACTTATTTGAACAATTAATTATCAGAATAAAGTAGTATTTCATGTATTATGAACAATTTGTGTTAAAAAAACGCACCAAAAAATCATAATTAGCGCGAAAAACACGCAAAACCCATTTTCTTACTTATGGGGTTTTTTTGGGACCCTCTAAGACTTATGGGGGTAATATTTGTAAAGTAATATTTGATTCGTATTTTATGGCTAATTTTAAAGAGAAATGTTGAGTTGAACTTAATCTAGCTAATATTGAGGATTCTGAAATTTTTTCTAATCCACAAAAACATGAATTTCATTCATTTCTTAAAAATCAAAAATGATTTTTCAAATATCGCCCACTTAAGTCTGTTTTATGGTCCCGAAAAACACCATAAGGGAAAAATTGGGCTTTGCGAGTTCTTGGCGCTAATTAGCATTTTTTTGCTGTTATTTTTGTTTGAAAATTGTTTCTAATACATAAAATACCTCTTTATATTTATAATTAAATGTTTAAACAAATCATTAAAACAATTTATTATTTGTTGTAATTTTCTCTTAGAACAGATTTGGAAAATCGCTTTTTTTTTGCGAATTTCTCAACTTGTTTTCAACTTTTCGGTTAGAGCGAGGAAATAGTTAATTAAATTTAATATAAACAATGGTTTAAACTGTTTACTGATATTTATAATATTATTATCTTAGAATAATGCTAGAAGGTTGCAGTTCTTTCTGAATTTTTACACTTTTTGACCTTTTTTCGATTAGATCGAAGCAATTATTATTATTTCAAGTTAACAAACATAATTGGTTGAACAATTTATCATTATTTTTAATAATCTTTTTTTGCAATAATACTAGAAAGTTGTAGTCTTTTCTTAAATTTTTCACTTTTTGTTAACTTTTTACTTATAGCGAGGCAATAACTAATGCAATCAACAAAAATAATTGTTTAAACTAATAGATTAGTATTTATATCTATCTGTTCTTACAGTAATTCTAGATAGTTGCGGTTTTTTCTGAAGTTTTAAACTTGTTGTCTACTTTTCACTTAGTGAGATAATAAATTAATTCATGCTTGGAAATTAATTTTTAAACAATTTATTATTGTTTATAAATATCTTCTTTTGGAGAAATGCTATAAAGTTGCGCGTTTTTATGAAATTATCAGCTTTTCTTTGACTTTTTAGTTAGGAACGAATAATAAATATTAATATCAATACTTATTTAGCCAAAAAGGCTCTCAGTAACTACTTTAAGGAAAATTCAAATGTAATGTCTTTTTTAATTAAAAAAAAAAGATTGTTTATAATGTTTATTAATTATATGTTCATAATTAAAAAGTCAAGGCAAAGTTAAAAATTTCAGAAGAAATCGCAACTTTCTAGCAATTACCTAAGAGAAGATAGTTACAAACAATAATAAACTGTTTAAACAATTATGTTTACTAAATTGCATGAATTATTACCTAACTTTAAGTGAAAAGTGGACAAAAAGTTGAAAATTTCAGAAGAAACCGCAACCTTCTAACATTATTCAAATGGAATATTTTTTTAAATAAATTGTTTAAATAATTATGTTGGTTAACATGAATTAAATATTACCTCACTCTAACTGAAAAGTGGTAAATTTGAGAGAAAACTGTAAATCTTTAGCATTATTATAAGAGAATATTATTAATAATAATAATAAATAGTTCAAAAAATTATTAGTTTAAGTATTAATTTCCTTATTTATGGAAATTTTTAATCATATCAGTGTAAGTGGTGTTTATCTTGACTGGGAAGTCGGTGGAAAAGATAATTAGTGGCTACTTGGACAAATATTACACAATAAATATTCTGAAAGTTTATTTTAGCGGAGAAAAAATTAAAAATTATAAAAATTCAAATTTTTAATGGAAATTAATATAGTACAAACAATAACGCCGCTTCATTTCATGTTACTGTTTATGGTTTATGGTTCATTTTGTTCATTAAAAAATTTGCCAAGCTTTTAAATAATTCTATTATTCTCTATAGCCACTCTATTATAAAATTTATTAAACAATATTTATAAGTGATACTTGAAAAATAAAAAATAATTTCAAAGCCTGAAATGACGAAGTCTACAAAAATTGTTTAGTGAACGAAATGAGCATTCATTCATTAAAACCTGATTATTCTTAAAGAGGAAACATGTGAAAAACTGCATTAAACTTTGACCTACAGTAATTTAAGTCTCACGTGAGAGGGTAAAATTTACCTAATGTTCTTCGGTATAAGAGGTTTAAAAAATTAAATAATAAAAACTGATATTTTTGAAGCATGTAAGTTATTTGAAAACATTTTGCAAAAGAAAAACGTTTTCTAGCACTCACACTTTTAAATATATGGACAATTGAAAATTATTAATGTGTATTAGTAATACCTAGTAAAAATAATTTTGTTTAACAAATTAATGAGAAGCTCTAATGATTTATAACACAAAAGTACTTTATGGGTATTTTGACGTATTTCGAGAAAATGAAGCGCTAATTTTAGTTTAAAAACCTTAAAAGTAAAATTTTTAATTTTATACTATATTTCAGTAGGAATATATAAATAATATATAAAAAATGTAAATATATACAAAAATATATATAATAGTATAATAATGATATAAAAATCTATACAGTAAGAATTGAACATATAAAAATTCAAAAGTTCTAGAATCAATTATTTTGAATTGAAGGCGTTAAGAATGAACAAATCTTAAACGATTTTAAAATAAAACCTTAAAAATTTTAATGGCCACATTAAAAGCATTCATGTGAAAAATTACATTTTTATGTCTTCGATTTTGAAGAGCTTACATTTTAAATCTTCTCCGGAAGTTTTCATTATTAACATTTTTCATTTTTGAACATTTATGATATGAAATTGTTGCATTAATTGAACTTTTTTAAATGATAAAATGGGGATTTTTGTAAAAAGAGGGGAAATATAGAACCACAGGAAATACTATAATTCAATTATAATAAAAAGAAGAAAACTGAAATTGGGTCATAAAATCCACATTTGGCATCGAAATACCGACAAAAATTAGAAAAAAAGTAAAAGGTTTGTCAGTTCGAAACCCGGATTTTATTTGCATTCATTCTACAGTTTCGAAAAAGGAGTTAAAACTTTTTAGTTCACATTAACTTTACGTTTTCGCAACCTGAAAATATAGAGTAAAATGACGAAAATGGGAAAATCACCATTAGGGCTGTTCATGAAGTACGTTACTACTTTCAGTAGAAAAAGTCTCTTTCTGCAAGACATATGTTTTCTCATATCAAATATGCAGACCAATAACAGTAATATAAAAATTACAAAAATATTGTCGCAGTTACGAAAAAATTTCATAATTCATAAAATAGAAAAGAAGTCTTCCATCCAATGAAAACATCAGACAAGTCATGCTTTTGATACCCGGAAAGAATTGTGAACCTTTCAAGCTTTCTCGTGTCAGTGAAATTTTTTTTGTTTATCTTGCGGCACTTTTAACGTGACTGAAATATTTCCATGGACCCGGGGTCCGTTGTTCCCGGTGTCTACGGAATTTCACCGTCCTTCGTCGCATGACCCTTGACCCGTAGAGAGTTCGCCAGCGTATCCTCTCACGATTCTGCAATGTCGAAGGGTCAACGAGACTTGTGCGTGTGAAAAATAAGCTTGATCCCTAATATTAAAAAAATTGATAAAATTGTCGTTCATAATTGAAAGATGTTGGTAGGCAGTTTTAAAGAGAGGAAAAAGACCACCGAAGAATAACGTGCTTGTGAAAGTATCTTCCGGAAGGATGCATAAAATGTCAACTTAGAAGCTAGAATAAAGGGTGTAACTGATATTGAATGGCCATTGTTTCCATACGAAGTCAGAATAAAGTCTTACGTCATGCATTGTCTTTGACTGTAAAAATAGTATTGAGGGAAAAATGGTAAATTGTTCAATCTCTTGATGTCAGAAGAATTAATATCAGTATGTGTCATTCAGACATAAGTATGGTCTTTTAATGTTAATAGCATTAATTTTATGCTCATGATAATAACTTCCGAATCTTTTGTGATTTAATAAATTATTTTAAAAAATGATAAGGTGGAGGCAATGCAGATTTTGTTGTTTGCAATAGCGTGGTCCAAAAATTTTGTTGTCTCGAATTTTCGTGAATAACGTCCGGAAATCTGTTGGAATCCACACAAAAATTAATCAATTTTTGTAATGATATATACAGGTGGCGAAAGCCCCACGAAGTTTGAAAAATATTTTCAATTAAAAAAAAGACGTTTTTGTAAATTTTATTCAGAATCATCAATATTAGCTGAATCAAGTTAAAACTCAACATTTCTCTTCAAAATTAGCCATAGAATACGAATAAAATAGTACTTTTCGAATATCACCCTCATAAGTCTGTTTTATAAGGTCCGAAAAAAAACCCATAAGTGAAAAAATAGCTTTTGCGAGTTTTTGGCGCTAATTATGATTTTTTTTGCAATTTTTTCATGCAAATTATTTCTGATACACAAAACACGACTTTATATCGTTGAATAGATGTTCACATAAATTGTTTAAATAATTTATTTTTGTTTCCAGCAACGTTCTCTTAGAATCGAGATAAAATATCTCGGGGTTTTCACAAATTTTCCACTTATTGTCCAATTTTCAATTAGAGAGAGTTATTAGTTTATTATTGTTAACAAACATAACTGTTTAAATAGTTTATTATCTTCCTTAAGGATAGAATCTTTGAATCATGCCAGAAATTGCTGTTTTTTCTGAAATTTTCAACATTCTGTTCACTCTTCATTTGAAGTGAGTTACAATTCAATTTAATATAGCAAAATTAATTGTTTAAACAAATTTTTGTTGTCCATAGCTATCTTCTTCTATATTAATACTAGATAGTTCCAGTTTTTTCTTAAATGTTTAACTATTTGTCTACTCTTCACTTGGAGTGAACTAATAATTAATTAGGTTGAGCACAAAAAGATGTTTAAACAAATTATTATTGTTAATAACTATCTTCATCTATATTAATGCCAAATAGTTACGGTTTATTGGTGAAATTTTTGCCAAATTTTCAATTATTGAGGTAATAATTAATACAAGTTGATAAAAATTGTTTTTTTAACAATTTATTATTGTTTATAACTAGTTTCTCTTTCATAAGTGCTAGAAAGTTTCGGTTTCTTCTCAAATGTTATTGAGACAAATGACAAATAAACATTAGTGAGAAACATATTTTAAATAATCTCTTCCTTTTTTCTGAATATAATTTGTTGAAGGGAGGCTGATATCAAAATATGTTGAATTTCAAATTTTTCTTTCACGCTTTGAAAGAAACTCCTTGTTGTAATTAAAAAAAAAAAACATTTACAAGTAATTTATATACCAAGTTCTCCCACCTACTCCTAATTATTTCATTCTTTGTTTTTGTCTCTTGTGTAAGATAGCTTTTTTGTTGAAATTAATTGTTTTAAACATTGGGAGAAGAGCAAAAATAATTCACGTGAAAAAGTAAAATACTATTTAAAAAATGATTCTTCTTGAGGTTCACTTATTATTTGTTCATAACCAGAAAGTCAAAGCAAAACTAAAATTTAATTTTTCGTCAATTTTTAATTCGAGAGAGGTAATTGTTTAGTAATGCTAACAAACATAATTGTTTGAACAATTTATTATTATTGTTAATAATATTCTCTTAGAATAATACTAAAAAATTGCAGTTTTTTCTGAAAAACAAATTTAAACAAATTATTATTGTCGAAAACTATTTCATTCTTTAATAATGTAACATAGTTGCTGCTTCTTCTGAAATGTTTAACTTTTTACCCACTTTTTACTTAGTAAAGTAATAAATAACGCAAGTTAATTAACATAGTTGTATAAACAATTTAAGAATGATTATACCTATCTTTTCTTAGATAAGTGCTGAAAAGTTGCGATTTTTTCTCAACTTTCAAACTTTTTGTCCACTTTTCATTTAGTGAGATAATAATTAATGCAAGTTAACAAATATGCTTATTTTATTAATTGATTATTGTTTATAACTATATTCTCTTAGAGTATTTCACTTTTCTTAAGCCAATTGTTCTTGCTCTTTTCCCAATATTTATAAAAATTAATTGAAACAAAAAAGCTATCTTACACAAAAGAGATTGCACATATTTTGATAACAGCCCCGCTCCAGCAAAATATAGTAAATTTTTAATTCGAGAGAGGTAATTGTCCATTATTGTTAACAAACATAATTGTTTGAACAATTTATTATCATTGTTAATAATATTCTCTCAGAATAATGCTAGAAAATTGCAGTTTTCAAAAAAAAGTTCAACTTTTTGTTCACTTTTTACTTCGAGTTAACAAACATATCTAATTAAAGAATTGGTTATTGTTTATAACTATATTATGTTAGAATAATGCTATGAAGTGGATTTTTTTCTGAAATTTTCAGTTTTGCTTTGATATTCTAGTTATGAACAAATAATAAGTGAGCCTGAACAAGAAGCATTTTTTAAATAGTATTTTATTTTTTTGAGTGAATTATTTTTTCCGTTTTCCCAATGTTTCATAAAATTAATTTGAACAAAAAAGCCATCTTACACGAGAGACAAAAACAAAGAATGGAATAGCTAGGAGTACGTGGGAGAAGTAGGTGTGTAATTGACTTGTAAAATTTTTGTTTTATATTACAACTGAAAGTATATTGCAAGTCGTAAAAGAAAAATTTAAAATTGAAAATATTTTGATATCAGCCTTCCTTCAGCAAAATATAGTCACAAAAAAGGAGAGATTGTTTAAAATATTTTTTTCTCTAATGTTTATTTATCATTTGTTCATAACTAAGAAGGCAAAGAAAAGTAAAACATTTAAGAAGAAACCGAAACTTTCTAGCATATATCTATGAGAAAATAGTTATAAACAATAATAAATTATTTAAACAACTATTTTGATTAACTTGCATTAATTATTACCTCAATAAGTGAAAAGTTGAAGATTTCAGAAAAAACCGTAACTATGTGGCTATCGATAAATAATATAAATATTATATATATGTATAATTATAAAAAAATATTGAATATAATAATAAATAAATAATAAAAATAAAATGATAATCAATAAATATTAAACATAAGTAGAATAATTATATAAATTATATATATAGATATATAATATAATATAAATACACATAATATAAATGACGATAAACTATTAATACAGATGAAAATAGTTATTCACAATAATAATTTGTTCAAAAAATTATTTATGCTCATTTTAAATAATTACTAAGTCACTCTGAATGAATAATAGACAAATAGTTGAACACTTCAGAAAAAACTGCAACTTTCTACCATTAAGCCAAGAAAATACTTTAACAATAATAATAAATTGTTTAAACAACTATTTTTATTAAATTGCATTAATGATTACCTCACTAAGTGAAAAGTTGGCAAAAAGTTAAAAATTTCAGAAAAAAGCCGTAACTATCTGGCTATTAATAAAAAATATAAATATATGATATATATATGTAATTATAATTAAATATTAAAAATAAATATAATAATTATATAAATTATGTATGAATAGAGATATATAATATAATATAAATATATATGATATAAATAACAATAAACTATTAATACAGATGAAAATAGTTATTACCAATAACAATTTGTTCAAAAAATTATTTATGCTTAACTTAAATAATTATTAAGTCACTCTGAATGAATAATAGACAAATAGTTAAACATTTCAGAAAATACTGCAACTTTCTACCATTAGGCCAAGAAAATACTTTAACAATAATAATAAATTGTTTAAACAACTATCTTCATTAACTTGCATTAATTATTACCTCAATAAGTGAAAAGTTGGCAGAAAGTTAGAAATTTCATTTAAAAAATTAACTATCTGGCAATAATACAGATGAAAATAGTTATTAACAATAATAATTTGTTCAAAGAATTATTAATGCTCAACTCAAATAATTATTAGCTAACTTCAAGTGAATAATAGACAAATAGTTAAAAATTTCAGAAAAAACCGCAAGTTCCTACCATTAAGCCAAGAGAATATGATTAACAATAATAATGAATTGTTGAAACAATTATTTTTGTTAACTTGAATTAAATATCACATCATTTTAATTGAAAAATAGACCAAAGTTAAAACATTTTAAAAACCGCAACTGTCTAGTATTAATATAGAAGAAAATAGCTATGGACAATAATAATTTGTTTAAACAATTATTTTTGCTACATTAAATCAAATTCTAACTCACTCCAAGTGAAAAGTGAACAAAAAGTAGAAAATTCAAGAAAAAACCGCAATTTCTAGCATTACTTAAAGATAATATTATTAAAGAAGATAATAAATTATTTAAACAGCTATGTTTGTTAACATTAATGAACTATTAACTATCTTTAATTGAAAATTAGACTATTGGACAAAAAGTCGGAAAGTTTTGAAAAAAAAACAGCGACTATCTATCTCCATTCTAAGAGAAAAATCCAAAAAACAAAAATAAATTGTTTAAATAAATCATGTAAACATCTAGATATCAGTACAAAGTATTTTTTCAAGCATCAGAAACAATTTGCAATAAAAAACCGCAAAAATCATAATTAGCGCCAAAATCCGCAAAACCCATTTTTCAGTTATGGGGTTTCTTTGGGACCCTATGAACCAGATTTATGGGGGTAATATTTGAAAAGTAATATTTTATTTGTATTTTATTTGTATTTATGTATTTTGTGAAGAGAAATGTTGAGTTTCAACTCGATGTAGCTAATATTGAGGATTCTAAATGAAATTTACAAAAACTTCTTTTTTTCTTATGGGAAATACGTTTCCAATTTCATGGGGTTTGCGCCAGCTCTGAATATGATTTTTTTAAACAAAAAAATGAATTTATTTTTGTGTCAATTCAAACAAATTTCCGAGCGTTATTCATAAAAATTCGAGAAAAATATTTGTTGGACCACCCTACTCTGGAATCTTACTTTTAAATAAGAAATGTGAGAGCATAATCAATGGTGTAGTTGGATCTACTCTTTTCAATCAACAACATGTTGATCCAAACATGATCGAAAAATTCTAACAGTTAATTTCTGTGGACTCACAATAAAACCATTCGCATCCCTGCTCCTCGACTTCAGTTTGACTCGCGTGTACTCGCATGTAGAGGGCCTACACAGTTACACACTCTGAAAATGACACGCGACGTTTCACAAACACAAGGACACACACATATATCAACTTATGCATACACCATACGCGACTTGCGCGAGAAGATCGAACAAAGCCGGTTGGTACTGCGAGCCACGTGTGCGGAGAATTTTTCACACTTCACTCCACATGCGTGACACAAAAGCCGTAACACTTTGCGAAGGTCAGTTTTCACACCTGAATAAACTCAGAAGTGGTTTTAAACTGTTTTATATAAACTTGTATAAAATTCTGACATTTGCGCCCCGTCTCTTATTTCAGATCCACTTTTAACAATCCGATAGTGAGGACCGACAGCAATATTTTAAACTAAAAAAAAAATATTGTTAACAATATTGTTAGGGTGCGAGATATAATTTTTCGAGCGGTTCACGCGGCACATTCGTATTTTTACCGTATACGAATCGTTCTGCCGTGAAGATCTGACCGGCGGCAGCCCAAGGCGGAATATTGTCGGGTCGAGTTCTAGGTAGAAGGGTAGGGGCTTGAGAAGCTGGAAGGAGTAGGTCAGAGGTCAGGGCTATGCCGCACGACCCTCGACCTCCGACCCGCTTGATCTCACCAACCTCCGACCGAACCGCGTCGCTACACACTCTCTCGGGTTTCCTCTGTCTCTTTTTAACCACAGACGTCTCTTTTCTTCGCCTCCACTTGGTTTCTACTTCTTCAAACCTTTTTCTCTTCTTCTTTCTCGCAAAGTGTCACACGAGGGGTCAATTGCGCGGATTTTTTCGTGTACTCTCTAAATTTGAATTAGTGGAAAACTACTAATTGGTAGTAGTTTTCTACTAATTCAAATAGGTATCTGAATTTTGATTTCGAAATTATGTGCACATATATTTTAAGTTTCTTTGCGATAGTTTAAAAGGTTATTAATAATTCAAATGTTCAGAAAAATATGAAGTAAAAAATATTTGAACGATTCAATTAAAATCATTCTTCAATGCTTTTTGCGTGATGAAATGATTGATTAATTATTGTCTGATTAATTTTTTCACAAAATTAAATAACATGAATATTTAATTTCAATGTTTCTCTATCAAGCAACATAAATTATTTATTTACTTCAAAGTGATGTGATTGAATATTGGATATAATACGAATAATGACAGTTTATTTTGTTCAACATATCTCCATTACAATTATGTATTTTTTTATAATATTTATGATGTCAAATGAGTATCTGAATTAAAATTTCAAAATTATATGTACAATGTGCATGTGTTTTATTTTTCTCAGAAAATTATTATAAAAGGTTATTAATGATTAACATTTTCAGAAATGAAATTTCAATTTCGAAAAAAATATAAAGTGAAAATTATTTCAATTTTCCAATTAAATAATTGTTTAAGGCTGTTTATTTTGTAAACTGACAATTAAAATTTTTGGAAAATATATAAAATAAACATTATTTAAATTGTTCAATGAGAATGATTCTTTATCGCTTTTTATGTTGAAAACTAATCAATTAATTATTAGCTGATTATTGTTTTTACAATATTAAATTACATAAAGATTAAATTATAATTTTTCTATATTAAGAAACGTGAATGAATTATTTAATTCAAGTTTATGTAGTTGAATTTTGGCTATAATTCGTATAATAACAGTTTATTTATGTTTAACATATCTCTGTTGCAACTATATAATTTTTTTAAATTTAAAAGGAAACGGAAGTCGCTTAAACTAGAAGCGTAAAGATTTGTAAGTAATGGATATGTAATAGCATAAGTAGATTAGGATGCGCTTGCGTTATCGCTCTCTCCCTCTGTCTCGCACTCTCACTTTCCATCACTCGCACACTCGTTCGCTAACACGTCCCAAATAGCGCTATCGTCGAAAATAGAAATAAGGTTCTAGATATAAGATTTTCTGTAAATAGGTGTAAATAACTGTAAATATTAAGGATAAGATTTATAAAATACGTAGATAGAAGTATTGTAAGAAATGGAGGTAATGCAAACCCTTAGGGGACACATTATTAATGAAGAAGAACAAAATGACATTTAATTTTGACTGTAAATATTTTTAAAAATATCAGAAAATCGAGTACGAACCTCCTACATATACGTCCATCCTACAGTCTGTATGCCTGGTTATACCCAATCAATTTTGAGAATGTACTCTCTTGACGCACGGTATATTACTCTATTGAGTCTATTTATACCCAAATAACAACTATAGTCTCATATGTACTAAATAACGTTTATTGTAATTTGAATATAATAACAAAATAACCTAAAAATTCGTAGAATAGAAAACAGGAAAAATGGGAGAAATATATGCATTTTTTATTGTAGAAATTAAATAATAAATCACTTAAAAGTAAATACTTTAATTATTGAAAGAATAACTTACAATTTTGCTAAAGAATATTATCTTTCTCCGTTTTTTAAACTGCAATCACGCAATTACTTTTTCCTTGTCAGAAAAACAGAAAAGAAACCGCAAAGATGGAAAGAGAGGGGAAATGAAATGGCGCGCGATTCAAATATATATTTTTCTTTTTTTGACTTTGTGATTAATAAAAATATCATAATATAAGTAATTAATTATAATATAATAAGGTTTAAAAGCTTTAATATCAAATTTAAAATTATACCTACCTATAAGGTAATAAAAGTACGAAAGATGTCCGGAGAACGTTATATGCCTTTAAGACATTTTTATATGACATCTTTACGATATTAAACGTCTTAGAGACGTAGTTTGGACTTACAAGGATATCCTTGGGATGTTCATGGTCTCGTGCGAGTAATGTGCGTCGCACGATTGTTATCTGGGTAAAAAAAAACACGAAAACTTTCAAAACTTTCGTCAAACTTCTTTTTTCGGAAACTTCAAAACTCTAAACTTTTCAGCAATTTCTTGAAATCTCTACAAGTCTTAACATCTTTTTTAATGGTTTAAAAACTTCTAAATATCTTTTAAACTTGATCCAATTTTTTTCTAAATTTTTGCTTTAAAATTTTAGAAAATCATTTGAAATATTTCGAAGTCTTTTTTAGTTTTCTCTCAGAATTCATTTTTCAAAGTAAAAAATAATTTCAAATTTCCCCATGAATCGTAAGAACAAATCTTAAAACCCTTCAACATTCTAAAACAGCTTGTAATTTTTTTCCTGAATCTTCAAAAATTTACATTTTCTTAAAACATTGTTGAAAGGTGCTCAAATTTTTAATTATTTTTAAATCTTTTCAAAACCTTGAAACCTTCTAGGTAAATATCTTTTAAGGTGATTCCAATTTTTCCTATATTCTTTTTAAAATCCACATAATTAAAATAATTACCTGACAATCTTCAGGATTCTTTTTTGAGAATTTAGAAATGTTTTGAAATCTTTTTAAATATTCTCTTAAAATACATTTCTCAATAAAAAAATTATTTTTTATTTTCCCATAAATCTTAAGAAAATTATTTTTATGTACATGAATTTCCAACCAAATGGTTGCATTTCTAACTAAAAAAGAAAAAATTTCAACCTACAATGAATAGTTAAATTTTCAGTCAAAAAAATATATTTTTAACAATAAGTCAAGTCTTGGTACAATAAAATAAATTTTTAACAAATTAGTTCAATTTTCAACTAACTAGTTGAATTTTCAACCACAAAATATGAATTCTCAATGAAAATTTAATAGTCAAGTTTTCAACTAAAAGCGGTTAGTTTTCAACTAAAAATAGAACAGATATTTACAGTTAAAAAAATTATTTTCAACCTAAAAATCGAATTAACAACAAAATAGTTCAATCTTCAACAAAATAGTAGAATTTCTAGCGAAATGAGGTGAATTCTGAACCAAATATATAATAGTAGACTTTTCAATTAAAAATAATGAACTTACAACGAAAAATATTTTGATTTTCTTATTGGGTTCTGTTAATTCAGTTCGCATTTAAGTGAAAAAACGAGAAAAGGGGAAGTTTCTTGAAAACAGGAAAAAAGGAAGAATTCTTAAAAAAAAGGGCAAAGAGAGGAATAGGGGAAAGAATATGAAGTCTGTATTAAGATGCTTGACTTATAAAATAAAATCACGTGACATTGAAAATTGCGCTTTGTATCTTTCTAGAGTTTGTTCTTACTTTATTTTTTAAATAACAAGTTAAAAACAGTTAACATGAAGTTAACTTTGACAATTTTTCAAAATTGAAAAAAGTGGACTACGTCTCTAATGTTTTCAATGTTCATTTTATAAGTTTTTAATATGAATTTTTAAGTAAAACTTTCTTAACTTAATACTGTTATTGTGAATTTAAACAATATTTATCGCGTTTTTTAAAAACAAAAACATGTTGAAATATATTGTTCAATTGTGCTGTGAATTGGAAAAAATAGTGCAATCTATTGTGTGGATTCATACATAGACAGTTCACATTCTTAAAATGATTAATTTTTATTTATATTGCTATTGACCGTTTTTCTTAAATTAATGTATTTAGCGAAATTAAGAAGTATTGGGGTTTAATGGCTATGATTGGAATCAGGGCCGTACCAACACGGGGTTCCAAGGGTGCATTGCACCCGGGCGGCACTAGCCAGAGATTACTGACGGGGCGACCGCAGACCAAAAGATGATCACCTGTATTTCCTCACTTTGTAGTGACAACGTCCAATAAAATACTTACTGATACCTTTGCTATAAAGTATACCTGATACGTGCCAGACTGCGCCGCCCTAGTCTGCATCGTCCAATAGTTATATACATTGGCACCGAGGGTTGTAAAGTTTCATGAAACTTTGACCAAATGAAAAGTTTCATGAAACTTTGGAAACGTTTCAAACATGTATTACATTTTCATTTTCTTACAGAAATTTGTTATTAAATAATTTGATACAAATTAATCAATATTGATCCTAGATTGAAAGTAAACTACACCAATCAATTATATGTAAAAAATAACTCCAGAAACTTATACGGGTACTAAATTTTACCTCCCATTCAAAACTGTTTTTTTATTCAAATGTATAACCTTGAAGGTTACAGGATTATAAATAAAAGCATTGCTATTATTTCGCAACGATAAAAATCAAATAATTTCAGAATTTAAAAAATTTATCTTTTAAATGTGGAACGCTTTCAGAGGCAAACAAAATCGAATTTAACCGATAAAGATTATATCATTTCTAATCAAAAGCCATCAATGTTAAATGATTTTTAATTGAAACCTTCAAAATTGTGAAATTTTATTTTAAGTTAGAAGTAATAATTGTAAATGGAAAACGTTCTAATTAGAATCATTTTTAGATTATAAAGTTAAAAACTTTGATTAGAATTTTTAATTGAAATTACAATTCTAATGCACACAATGTCTTCACTCATTAAAATATGTAATCATTTTCACATCCTCATCATTTATGATTCAGAAAGTATTATAATGGCCGAAATTTCATACCCCAGTTTCTGAACGGATCTCCACGTTTTGAGACCAATTGAAGCTGAAAATCAAGTTTTGGCGACGCCGACTGTCCTTCTGTCTGTCTGTCGGTATGTCCGTAAACATGATAACTCTCGAAAAAATTAACGGATCAAATCGTCGAGCTTTGGCACACTTTTTCTTTATCCTAAAAAAAAGAGATAGTTTGTATGCCAACGACAGATACGTGAAGAAAGTTTAAAAGAATAATTATTGAAGCTTTTTAAAATATCTAAAAATTTTCCCTCAAACATTTTTTGATAGAACTTTTCATTTTAGTTTTATTTATTGAAAATACTATGAAAAAAAGTTTCAAATTTTGAAGCAAAGAACGCAACATACCGGAAATTTTGAGCCAAATGACGCGAAATACGGGGAAAAGATTGTGGCGAAATTTCAGCTTTTTGAAATTCCTACAAAATTTCTTTAAAACATTTTTCGACAGATCTCGTCGTTATTAATTTATTTATCGAAATGGCTATGCATATGCAAACATCGAAAATTCCAATATTACGCCGAAAGACGTGAGATACGTTAAAAGTCTATAAGAATACTTGTAGGACTATTTGTTTTATTCATCAAAAACGCTATGAAAAAAATTCCTATTTTTAGCATAACTACGCGAGATAGAGAAGGAAGTCCAAAAAAGGATTGTAGCTTTTTATTTAAACTAAGTCACTAAACTTTATTCATTTTCAAATTTGACATCACGTTTCATAAAATTCACTCATTTTAATCTAAATTGAAAATTGAATAAGTTGAAAATCGATGATAAAGCATTTCCATGCAAGGGGAACCACTTCTTGTTGAAGATAATTTTTTATAAAATGGCAGGCTGACGTATATTAATAAACTGTTACGTTGATATGATACAAAAATTCGCGAGAAAAAGAAACACGCGAAAAGCGAGCAGAAGACTAACCGTAAGAGTAACTAAGTATAGTGATAATACTAATCTTACAGAAAATTCCGTAACAATAGACAGTTCGTTAATAAGCTTTATAAGAAAAATAAATATTCATTTAAGATCAAAATGAAATCTGCTTTCTTATGAATAATGAGATGTATCAAAATCAGAGCATGAAAGAATCCACAAATTAAAACTAGATTTACAATACTAGTCATAGTTTTGTTATAAAACTTTTATTGCACAAACGTTCAAATGTTTACAAATATTTTTATAAAAAGCTTGCTCGTCTAGCTTTTATTTCTGCAAACTTTTCTATTAAGCAATTTGCTTGCAGTACATTTATTTTTCATAACAAAAAACAATTACTTAAATTATCCAAAAAGCTAATGTCAATTCTTTCACTATTAAATAAAATCCTTTAATATTTTATACCGGTATTCCAATCAGGGACGTTCCTACCCTTGCGCCGTCCGGGCGCAGAACTGCCCTGCCGCCCTTCTCTTTCCACCTTCGAGATTCATTTATTTATAAATAAAAATCAAAAATAAATAATGTAAGTCATAGTTTTGTTATAAAACCCCATCTTATTTATTACCATTTTTTTGAATTTTAACTAGAAAGAATTTTCGTACTCGTACACGTTACAAGCTGAGAAAAAGACGTACAATTCCTGCACAATTCCAAAAAAGCCAACAGTTTCGAATGTGGTGTTAGAAGCATCGTTGACAACAAGATTCAGTCAGTGTGGATTACAAGGAATAAAGAAGGCCCTTGGATTTACATCCAAAATACTTCTCTGCACTCCTTTATAATCTCCTTTCATATTCGAATCAGTATGGTAATATTGGCCGCGAACATTTTAGATGTTTAAACCGAGCTCTTGCAACTGATGAACAATAGTTTGGGATAAACCTTCACCAGTAGAATCACTGATACAAGCGAATCCAAGGAAGAACTCGCGTATTTCAAAATCTCTGTTTTCTAAGTCAATGTCAACTATTCGTGACATAAATGTTGCTTGTTCTACACGACTTTTATCTGGTGTACAGTCAAGAAAGATAGAAAAATACTTCATTTGTGTAATTTTTGTGCACCATTCAAAATAGAAAAATGATGACTCTAAGAAAAGATACATATAAACAATAATAAATTGTTTAAATAAGCACGTTTGTTAATTTGCATTAATTGTCACCCCACGAAGTGAAAAGTGGACAAAAAGATAAAAATTTCAGCAAAAACCGCAACTATGTGGCATTAATATAGACGTAGATACTTATGAACAACAATAATTGGTTTAAACAATTATTTTTGCTCTATTTAATTAATAATTAAGTCACTCCAAGTGAAAAATAGACAAATAGTTCAATATTTTAGAAAAAAAACCGCAATATTTTATCATTAGGCAAAGAGAATATTATTAAAAATAATAATGAATTGTTTAAACAATTATTTTCCTAACTTGAATTAATTATTCCTTCACTCTAATTCAAAATTGGACAATAAGACAAAAATTTCAGAAAAAACCGCAGCTAGCATTAATATAGAAGAAGATAGCTATCAACAATATTAATTTGTTTAAACAATTACTCTTGCTGAATCAAAATAAATATGAACTCACTCTAAGTGAAAAGTGGACAAAAAGTTTCAAATATTAGAAGAAACCGCAATTTCCAGTATTATTCAAAAATAATATTATTAACAACAATAATAATTTTTAAAACAATTATTTTTATAATATTAATTAGGAATTTACCCGTTCTACTTGAAAATTAGACAAAGAGTAAATTTTTTGTGAAAAAACCACGACTTTCCAACTCTATTCTAAGAAAAAATTGCTAAAAACAATAATGAATTGTTTAAAAAATTTATGTCAACATCTCATTATCAGAATAGAGTAGGACTTCATGTAGCAAAAACAACTTGCATTAAAAAAACTTATGGGGTTTTTGGGGCCCTATAAAACAGATTTATGGGCGTGATATTTGAAAAGTAATATTTTATTCGTATTCTATGGCTAATTGGGAAGAGAAATGTTGAGTTTCAACTCGATTCAGCCAATATTAAGCATTTTGACCAAAATTTACAAAAACGTCTTTTTTTCTTATGGGAAATACGTGTTAAGCTTCATGGGGTTTGTGCCACCTCTAAATATAATTTTTTGTTCGAAAATAAAAAAATGGAGTTATTTTTATGTGGATTCGAACATATTTCTCGGCGTTATTCATAAAAATTTGAGAAAAAAAATTCCAATGCATTTTTGGACCACTCTATTGTACATTGAAGAAAAAATCTTTCATAAAACGATTGGAAATGACAACAGGCGAACTGTTGGAGCTTGAACTTTGCAACTTTTTAACAACGATTCATATGTAATATTCATTAATTTAATAATTTATCACTGAAACTTTAAAATGATTGTCAATAATTGATACAAAGATGTGATAAGAACAAACATTATTTTTGTAATTATCTTTGTTTTTTATTTTAACCGTAGAAGCTTCTCACAGAACTTTAACTGATGAAGAATAAGTGCAAATTAAAATGCAAACGGTGCGGATTTGGATATTCTCTGATGAGTAACATGGGGCTTGAACTCTCCCTCCCGGGATAAGACGTAAATGGCAATACTAGCATATTGAAGTATCAAGTGCAAAAATGAAGCAGGTATATTTGCTTGCTTGCGTGTTTATCTTAAGAGCCCAAGTAGAAATGTAAAGACTATCATGGAAAGGAAATTCTTGAATCCATATTAGGTGCCAATAGGGTTGTAAGTCCATGAAACGTTTCATTGCAACATTGAAAGTTTCATGAAACAATGAAACGTTTCATGGGACCAAAGTTTCTGAAACGTTTGAAAGTTTCACAAACACGTATGCGCTGGCGCACTCATGTCAGGTTGAGGTTAGTTAATATAATGGCGTAGTTCAATGGAATAATCGTGCTGAAACTTGAAACCACGGGGATGAAGCCTCGTGATAAAAATTGGAAACAAATATTTCCAATATGGCTGCTTATGGAGCAACACGTGCGCTCATGTGAGAACAGGGGTAACTGAAATCGCAAGCGGCCCTGCGGGCGGGATATTCAAGTTTGAAATATTGGACTTAATTATGTTGTATTCGACACAGATGACTGTATGATTACTTTTTATTTTGTCGTGGATTTGAATAAGTATCATGAAGGTTCTCATAGGAAAAACCCCCCTGATAAAACAGTAACATGCGCCAATTTAGAGGTTTTGTTACATTCTTCACAACCGGCCTGGCAAATTCTAAAGTCGTGAGACCTGGCACAAGGCACTTGATTTTATTAATTAATTAGTTTTTTGGTAATGAATTAGTTAATTGAAAGAATATCGTTAAGATTTCACGATTATGTTTATCTTCAATCTTCAACGTTTTCAACCAAGATGTTTTCAACTATCAGTTTTCAGTGCTACCATACTAATGATTTCAATGTTCACTACATTTTCGCAAATTGAATATTTTTAAAGTCCCTAGAAAGGATCCCAAATCGAACTGTGCCGGAAGTCAGATTTGCTACCGGAAGTCCCTATGCTGGCTTCCCCCCCCCCCCCTGCTTGAAACCTTTATAATACGAACAAATACGAGTACAGGCGCGATTTACAAGTACCGGGTTAACGGGTAAGATTTGAAAGATGGTTCGTCATAAGCACTGTGTACACAAGTACTTTACGCAGCACGTTAGTGAAAGACGTGTAAAAATTAAATGCAATTTTTACACGTGGACGAATCTAAGAAATACGACGAGAATGATTCTTTATATAAAAGATTCATGCGAAAAGTACCCGGCAGTAGTTAAACAAGAAATGAGTACAGAAACGTGTACTCCTAATCCTGATCTAGCTGATCTCTCTCATGCAAATATGTATTTCTATATCAAATATTAATTTAAAATATTGAGAGATATAGCACTGATAAAATTAAAGCATCTTTTTGAAAGAAAATAATTTATAAAAGTAAACCTGATAGTTTAATGAAATGGCAGGATGTTATTTTATTCATTTCCATTCGAAGTTTCTACATTTTCAATGAAATATTTGAAAAAATTAAACATTCTTCTCATTCAACATTTATTTTCATTTTATTGAAATCAAGTTTCAAATTTTTAAAATAAATTATTTCAAAAATAACAGCTTATTGAAAATTAACACGTGATTTATCTATTTGAATTAGGTGAAACGATTTGCTGTCAAACACAAAGGGTACTATTAAATATTTATATTTAATCCTTAACAGTATTTTTTATGTTTTGAATTTTCCCGCCCTTATGTTTGAAACTTTGGAAACATCTTATTCTATATATGAGAGCGCCACCTCTGAGGCGGGAAATTGAAAACTGGAGTCAGACAGACAATTAGAGGTTTTCCATATGTATTTTACATATTCGAGGTATTTTGCGTAAAATACCTCCTTTAAGTATTGTACGTGAAAAAATGCCAGTTGCGCGTCACTGCACATTCCTGATGGAATGTATGGAAGTCTGGAGTTTTTTTGCTGTTGTTTTGCTTTAGTTGACATTGTTATTTTTTAATCAACAATATAGGCACTGAAAAAAAAACTCTTACGGATGCCGATACCAGAATTTCAAAAAAGTGAGGTCATGCACATTTCTGCAAGTCCGCCATCTTGTTACGTAATTTACTAGGTATTTTACCTGTTTTCTACGCAAAATACTTCACTTACGTCTTTTACGTCAAAAACCTCCAGTCACGCGTAACTGCACATCCCTGACAATGGGACTTCTATGCTTCATAAGTCGACTTAAGCGGGGTGCACACACATTTGCACAGCGCACACCACAGAAGGTTCTCGACCAATCACAGGGCTCTATTTAAATCGCTGTGATTTTCGCACAGCATGGAGCAGAAGGCGTCGAAAAGTTCGAAATGTTGAACTTTCATGCAATCTGCAGCCGTCTTGTGTAATCTACAGCCGCTTATAGCAGACGATTTTCAATTTTTCAACCTCAAATTTCTCGCGCGTCGCGTCGTTTTTTTTTAAAGTGTCGCTCGTCTACGAAAAGAGAAGTCCAAAACATAGAAATTTAGTAATAATTTCTTAATTGAAATGTGCAAAGTGAGTTAAAATTTGCATCTTGAAAATTAAATGAAACACCGTTACGTGAACTTTTTATAATGTTTTTTTAACACTCAACTTATTTTACAACTAAGTGCAATAGTATAATAATTAAAAAAATTTCTCAACATAAATGCGTCAAATTTTCAGGCTAGAACTTGAATCCAACATCGTTAAATGAACTTAAAACAGTGCTGTTAGATAAACTTACAATAATACAGTTTCATAATCAAAGACAGACGAAGAAGTTATTTCACATAAAATCACTGCAAATATTACATTATTGGCGCATTTATACCTCTGTCCCTCCGACCGGTGCTAGCAGAAAGTCCATAAGAGTAAAAGTGATAGAGAGCGGAAAATTTGGCAAACAGTACTCTCTATCTCTTTTACTCTTATGAGTTTTCTGCCTGCACCGGTCGGACGGACAGAGGTATAAATGGACCATAACTGTTCACGAAAAACACAGTGTTCACAATTCTCACGTCAACACTTCATATTTTGAAGTTACAAAAAGCTGGTGTGCGCCACCTGAAGCAAGCCCGATAAAACCTGGTGCATAGGAAGTAGCTATGTGCATCCCTGTGCGTTGAAGCGTGTTCTCTTGTGCATTGTGCTTATTCGTTGTGCAAATGTGTGTGCGCCCCGCTTTATACGCATGTTCCACAAGCTCGAAAACGTTGCAGATAATGAAGTACAATAAGTATATTATAATTTTTTAAATAATTTGTTTGGGAAAGTGATGAATAATGACGAATAATGAATAAATTGCTCAATATTAGTTGTTTCTGTAGGGCAATTGGGTATTCTTAGAATAAAGAATTCAAAAATCCCGCCCACATGGTCACGTGATCAAATGAAAAATACATTAGGTATTTTCACTTCAACCACTAGCTAACTTCACTTCATTGAGTGCTGAAGGGAAAACAATGGACCAAATGCATGGGACAAATCTTTATTTTTGTAATATCTTCGTAATGAATAATAATGATTATCATTTTATTATTTCATTGAATAGTTCTAAAAAAAATAAATAATTTTCTAATACATTTATATATAAAAAATGAGTTTTTACGAAGATATTAACAAAATAGGGCAAAAATGGATCAAATCCCATGCATTTGGTCCATTGGTTTCCCCCTCAGCACTCAACGATGTGAAGTTAGCTGGTAGTTGAAGTGAAAATACCTAATAGACCATTTTACTTATCGGAAAATTTACTACGCATGTGCAATGTACTTTCTGTTGTACCCAGTTGTTGCGGTCATTTTTGCGGTCTTTAAAATATACGGAAGTTTACTGTAATTAAAATTTAATAATAGGGAGTTTTTGCATATCGTTCCGTAGCATACGTTAAACGCTAAATTCACGTGATGATGTTTATGTGCATGCTCTGCAGTTAGCGTGATCGTTTAGCGTGACCGTTTTCCGCTATCTGACGTTCGTTAGCGTAACGTTTACCGTGAGTTTTCTAACCTCAAATTTGTTGAGGTCGGACGTCAGTCGACCAACATTTCGGAAATCTCTGCTTTGAACGTCGATTTATGTCGGACGTCGGTCGGACAAAAAACAAACATGTCGAAAGAAAGACCCTGCTATGTTTGTGAAACGTACCGTACGACCGTACGGGGCGCAAACACTCAACTTACGTACCTACGCTATCTGCCAATACGGTTTTACAGTCACGTGACCTTATCGTTTATCGTATGCTACGAAACGATATGCAAAAACTCCCTAATATGAGAAATTTAACTTACAAACCTGTTTACAAGTTCAGCTTTTTTTTTACCACTATTAGGTTGCTTTCGAAAACTTAACCACCGTCTCAATTTAGCAAAACTACGTTTTTCTATTTCACACTTGCCCAATTTTGTAGCCAGAACATCATTTTCATTTAATTTCACTCCGCCAAAAGGTACAATTGTATACATTTTTACAAAATATGAGCGCAACTTTCATACTATGCGGGATGCACATTGTAGCCGCACATGCGCAAATAAACTTCCGATAGTTAGGTAAAATGCTCTATTGAATTATATCATGTGATATGGTATTTGTGATATTCCAAGTAATTTGACAGATTTTTCTTCTCAGCATTGGAAAATTCTCTGTGAAAAAATAACTTCACTGTTATTTCCCGGTTTTTTCCCGGTCTCGAAATTTCCCGGTTTTCAGTTTTGCGGCCACCCCGTAAATAATAAGTTCACAAAAGCCTCGATATACCCAGATAGCAAAATGCCCGCCGACTGCAAGCGATCTGCCGGCCCGTACTTCGATTTATCGGACCGACGTGCCTGCAGATATGCACCTTAATGTGCACACCATTGATGGCTATTGACTATGCGCAGTCGAACGGGTGGCGACTGCCGGAATTTTTCTCGTGCGACAATCGGCTGTGTCACTGTGCAATAAGATGTGAAAAAGTGTAAAAACAGTTTAAAAAATGGTGAAAGTTTGAAATAGTTAAGCGAAAATGGAAATTACAGGAATAAGGGTAAGTAGCAATGGCTTAAACAATAAGTAATAATATAATATTTGTCAAAAAATGTGTTTCAAGTGTTTTAAAAAATGTGAATATTACAGAAGGATGTGTGTTTAAGAACGGGTTTCGAGCCAGTTAAGCATTCAATTAATTTTACACTGATGACTATCGAAAAAGGGAAACAATTGGCTGAAAATAATGTAATTAAAGTTCAAGAATTGAAGTCCGACGGCATGTCCGGAATATGCAGCGACGTCATAAGACAGACATCAATAAGTGCACCTGCGTACAATGTAAAACTTGATGTACGAGGGCTGATTGATAAGTCAGTGACTTTTTGCATTTTTTTGCGCAGTAACTATTAATGCACCACTGATCCCGTCAACACCATCTATGAATAGACTACTGTTAAATTTTGAGCAAGCTGGGTCATTTATTTTGTGTTTGATAGCCATTGATATATCATATTTATTTCTGTATCTCAAGCTGGTACTGCTTATTCAGATTTTGCAAAATAATGTACAAATGTTATTTCTCATGATTACTTCAATATTTGCTCCTTATTTTGCACTAATTTTTATTCTGAGTCACCCTGAAAAATCTATTATTTCAATAATTTTATATTATCGCAATTCATAATATGCATTGGTTTTGAAACATACGTATTTGCATTGTCTTGTGTTTATAATTATAAAAAAGTGTGCATCTTATACAAAAAATGTTGTTATTACATATTTTATTGTAACTGGTGTCGTTTCTCCAGAAATTTAATTTGTTGTTTTTCAACGTTATTTTTATAATTTAATCTGAAAATATGCGTACTAGTGTAAAGCGGTTCTAAGCAAATTTGTGGATATAATTTAGGCGAAAAATTGTTCAAAAGAAAAATTCATTGCAGTTTGTGTCGTTTTTCCAAAAAGACAATTTTTAATTTTTAATCTATTTTCATAGCAAGAGTTTATAACAAATTCATAGATCTTTTTTGGTTGAACAACTTTTGTCTCTTCATTTGTTTTTCGTCTCTTTTGTCATGTTTCAAACATTTTTATTTTTTATTTTTATGCTTATTTTATACGATTGAAAAATATATACGCCCTTTCTAAAAATTTTAAATAACAAATTTGTACATCCTCTTTGAGTGAACAAGTTTTCCTATTATTTTTTGTTTTTCAACGTTATTTTTATAATTTAAACTGAAAATATGCGTACTAGTGTAAAGTGGTTCTGAGCAAATTTGTGGATATAATTCAGGCGAAAAATTGTTCAAAAGAAAAATTTATTGCAGTTTGTGTCGTTTTTCCAAAAAGACAATTTTTAATTTTTAATGTATTTTCATAGCAAGAGTTTATAACAAATTCATAGACCTTTTTTGGTTGAACAACTTTTGTCTCTTCATTTGTTTTTCGTCTCTTTTGTCATTTTTCAAACATTTTTATTTTTTATTTTTATGCTTATTTTATACGATTGAAAAATATATACGCCCTTTCTAAAAATTTCAAATAACAAATTTGTACATCCTCTTTGAGTGAACAAGTTTTCCTATTATTTTTTTTTCTTTCCTTCTATCGTCTTCCAAAACATTGAATTTTTTTTATTTTTGAAGTTATTTTTCACGAATAAAACAAAAACTACGCGTCCTATCAAAAAGTGATTAATAAAAAATTTGTATATCTCTTTTGGGTGCACGATTTTTGTAAATTTATCTTTTTTTGCATCTTGCATAGTTTGACCGCAAAATGGAATTTTTAATATTTCATTATTTTTTGTGTGATCAAAAAAACGTTGTTTTCAAAAACCAAAGTTTTTCTTTTCTTTACTTTTTTTATTATATCGTGCACTGTTTGGCATAAAATGTTTATTTTCGTTACTTTTATTTAGTTTGAAAATTCTATAATTCTGATCATTTCTTTCCTAGCGAAAAAAGTCATGAAGATAAATTGTGCGAGTTTCCGATTACTATGAATAGCCGTACATAGATTTTTTCATTCTCAACAAAAAATGGTCTCAAAAATTTTTTAAATGCTCTGACTTTTTGAATTTTTATCCAAAATAGCTGATTAACGAACTCGTTCTTTCTTGTGTGGCCTTAAAAATGTGTGCCAAAGCACAATCCAATCTAGCCAATCTTTCGGAAGTTATCGTGCCAATACGATACTACAGACTACAGACACCTTTGTAAAAATCGTTTTTTCTGCCTCAGGGGGTCTCAAAACATGAAGATTTGATGAAGATCGACTATGTCAAATTTTATATAAAACCAATACCTTCTCATTAGGATGAGAATATAAAAAATCGAAAATTCAAATTTTGAGCCGAACGACGCAAAATATGGGAAAAAGTATCACAAAGTAATTATAGCTTTTGAAAAGTCCTATACAATTTCTTTTATCCATTTTTTTACAGGACTTGTTATTTTTGTTTTATTTATTCCGAACTAAAGACCGTAAGATACGGAAAAAGATTCAACAAGGCATTGCAGCTTCTAAAAAGTCCGAAAAAATGTGTTTAAACAATTTTTTGATAGAACTCATAGTTTTTAATTTATTTATCAAAATTGATCTGTAAAAATCGAAAATTTCCATATTAGTTCAAAGGGCGCAAGATACATAAAAAGTCTAAAAGAAGACTTGTAGGATAATTCGTTTCATTCATCAAAAATAATTTGAAAAAAATCCTATTTTAGTATAACAACGCGAGGTAAAGAAGAATGCCTGCAGAAAGTGAAGGAAGTCTACAGAACTTTGAGCAATTCAATCTTCAACCTTACTTAATTAAGTAGAAAATTCAGAATATGAAGATGCATGCAAATACTGGGATCTAAAAGAGATGTTTTCAGTAAAGTTGCATTCAAGCATTCCGAGTGCAAAGAATAAATATCAGAGCGCGAAGTGCGAGGTCAAATTATGTTACAGCGCGAAGCACCGAGTAACCCATTATCGAGCGCGAAACGCAAGATCGGACAGACGCACGCCCGAGACGCGCTTTAAGATAAAAATTCAACTATTCAACTGTATGGTAGAAAATTCATATATTTTGTTAACGAGTCGTATTTTTGTGTTGAAAATTATTCTTGATTTTCGAAAGTTAAACGTTTTGGTTGGCAGTTCAACTATCTTGTTAAAAATTCATCTTTCTTGGTCGCAAATGAACTTTCTTCATGAAAATTCAACTGTTTTCTTAAATTGTTTTCTCTTTTTCTTAAAAATTCAAATGTTTTATTGAACTTAATTCCTTTTTTGTTTGAAAATTCGACATTTGGTTTGAAAATACATCTTTGTATGCTGATAATTGAACTATTTGGTTAGAAATTCAACTATTTTGTATAAATCATCATTTTTGGCCGAAAATTCAACTGAAGGCTGTCGCGGCAAAAGTCCATTAGAACACATTTTTAAGGAGAGAAAAAATTTTCTAAAAAATCGAATTAAAAAAAAAATGAGAAACTACATTCGAGATTTGATGGAGCTCCAGAGATCTCAATAGACAAAATTTTAAAAAGTTAATATTTTCCGAGATGCAGATCGTGAGAAATCGACTGCTGTCAAACCCGTGAAAGTCCATGAAATTTTTTTTTTCTTAGATCCCACATTGAAAGAAAAATCAAGCTTTGAAAGGATGAAATTTCATGCTTTTGGTGTTTTTGATTTTTACATGCTTTCAAAGCATGAATTTGTCGTTCGGAAGCACGTAGTCCAACCTTTAAATGTTTGCCATGAGTCCAAGCTGCAAACCCATGAACTCCACTGTTTGAAACTGTGAATATCGTGCGTTCCCCCTCCCTACTCTCGTGGCCTGGACACTCAAGGCAAGAGGTTCACAGTTTAGAAACGTGAAAGTCTTGCTTTCTGACGGTGAGCTATTTCATGCTTATGTCCTGTGCTACACATGCCTCTAAACTCTAAAGCCGCCCTAAAGGATGATTGCCCCCTTTAAAAGGATGGGGGTTTCAAGCTTTTGAAGCATGGGATGTTTCCATCTATTCCAAGCTTGATTTTTCTCTCAGTGCAGTTAAAATAAAACATATGCCCGAAACATTATGAATGTAATTCCGAGACAAATAGAAGACTGAAAAGAAAAAAATTAAATTAAAAAAATCGTTTCTTTAAAAAAAAAAAATGAATTTTACAATATTACATGCAGTGTTATTTGTATACAAAATCTTTAGTTCATTTGCGTGGCTGGGGGGGGGGGGTAAAAAGCCTCAAAATGGTTAGCGTAGTTTATGGATGGTACATAAATGGAAAAATTTCCCGTGTGATAAGAAAGTGGTTTGTCGCCGCCAGGTCTCCAAAAAAGTACCCTGGCGGTGCCAGGCCTCGACTACACCACTGCTGTTGACCAAATGTCGCATATACAAGCAAATTATTTATATTTATTATTTATGTAATTTGAAACATTATATATCAACGGATATTCCAGTTGAGACTCTTAGAAATAATAATTATAAACATATGTGCATATTTTTAAAGCCTCCTATTTCTGTGCAAATACATTGTGAAGTCCCGGTAGATTTTATAGCATTATCTTCAAAACAGTTTTTTTCATTTTCTTCATTTCCTAATAGATTTAGATGTTTGAAAAAACAATAAATACTGGTCCTATATGCATTACATTAATGTCACTTCTTGAATTTTATACCTTCTTCCCCATTTAAGGCTCTTTTTATTGTAAATGTTACTTTTATTAACGAGTGCGCAAGATTTTCCTGACACCCATTTTACCCTAAAATGTCTTACGTAAGTTAGGTAAGGCCCCCAATGAGAATTATAAAAATTTCAGCAAATGTCTCAAATGAAAAATTAAACCCTGAACTTTGATCCTGGTAAAAAAAGTTAAATGGTAGTACTATAGAGTCGCTGAAAACTTCTTTTTGCAACAACTGCATTGAGATTCCACACTCTAAAACTGAATCAGTAAAATTGCATTATTGATGCAAGCAGTTAGACGTATATTCTCATGGTGCTGGTTCTGTCGGTAACTATAGGGACACAATCAAAGTTTTCGAAAGTTTCTTTAAAAGTCAAATCCCTGATCAATGTGATTCGAAATTATACCTAAATATTATGTGAGTCACAAGCCCGACCCAACACATGGTAATTAAGTATGGGGACGGCGATTCGTCAAGTTTAGCGCAGAGGGTAGCACCGAGA
This sequence comes from Andricus grossulariae, assembly GCA_011634705.1. Taxonomy (NCBI): domain Eukaryota; kingdom Metazoa; phylum Arthropoda; class Insecta; order Hymenoptera; family Cynipidae; genus Andricus; species Andricus grossulariae. The sequence continues at coordinate 261,957,273 of JAABKJ010007545.1, forward strand.
CTGGAGATATGCCTAGTTGCTAGGAACAAGGAGTTTTGTTAGTTTCTTGTTACTTGGAAAGCGATGTGCTGCTTTATGTTTACATCCAAATGTCACATACACTGCGTTAACAAGGACTGATGTGATGCGAATAACAAACGTTGCCGTAATTGAAACCGCCGTCTTGTATATCTCCACGCTCACTAGAGCCCTTAGCGGCCACACGTGTCAATCGCCGTCCCCATAAGTTGCGAAATAAATACATATTTTGCAATTACTGTCATTCACTTCACTTAGCAATGAGAACTTGTCAGTAAAGAATCCACTGATTAAGTTTTAGAGAGTAACTATCCCTCAAAATCTCCCCATCCAACGGACGCCCCTATCCCAGAAGACACCACTCATCTCTCGGAGCCCCGTTATCATTCAGGGCTCCATGCTATCCCTTAGGACAGTATATTTTTTAAGACTATCCTTATCATATATGACATTTAATTATTTATATAACAGTTTCTTAAATCTCAAACAATGGGACTGGCATAGGAAACAACTAACTATCAACATCAGCCTAACACCAGAAATGTTGAATCATGCAATCATATTTTGATCACGGAAATGGCTGTCATATTTATTTAGGGTTAATCTCACGATTGTTTAACCATCTGCCCCAAATTCTGGAATAATATTACTGATCTGTAAGATGGTTTAATCTTAATCTTGCTCAACGCAGAATCTTTTTTCAAAATCTTCAATGAATAGTTTTAGTCCCGACTCTTTGGTGCAAAAACTGTTATATATTGATATAGTTCACCAAATTCTTTCCTAAAATATTTGCAGGCATTATGGTGCATGACATAGACAAGTGAATCTCCGTTTCCCAAATACTTTACCAAAGTGTGGGAGAAGGCGCGGGAGTTGAAAAACACGTTTGGTGTCGTGATCCACGTCATTGAATTTGACGGATTTCCATTCGCCTCACTGGATGCACAAACTTGTCAGCTGGTACTCGTTTCGATTCGTAAGAATATCGAGAAACAGACACGTGTCAGCGTTGTCATCCAGTCTCATCGGAAGGCCCTTGCGACTCTGCCTTTCCTGTCAGATACGATATCACTGCGCGCCCTCGAAGCCTTCTTCACATTTGCTACGTGACCTGAAGTCTTTATCATTTCTCACGGCTCGAGCACCCACCTGGCCCCCTTATTCTTCGATTTTCACTTCCTAGGAAATTATGCAGACCAAAAAACGGTGCTTCGAATGCCACGAGTGATCGCGTAGCCTGGCTACAACGGGGATAAAAGCTAAATCGGAAGAAAAAGGTCCCTGTTTGGAATCGCGCAAATCAGGTCGAAACTCGATCAGAGTTCTGTGATAAGTCATAGGTGGTTTTCGACAGTTCATCCTGAGTCTACTTACACTCTGAGAAAAGTGAATTCTGCAGGGAAACTACACTCGGAGTTTGTAACACTTCTCCCATGCAAGACCTAATCAATTAAAAAAAAAATTAAACATAGGTAGAGACAAAAATCTCAAAAAACCCAAACGATTCTCTAGAAACATGCGGATGTTATATCTCGTATATGAGATAAAATTTTCGAGCAAGTTTCCTCGATTTATGAAGGTATATTTATCCTCTTATTTTATAGTAAGATAAAATAATATTAATAATGACCTGACATTTTATCAGAAATATCAAACAAAATAGAGACCATGATTTATTTTTATTGTGGAACAACTTTGATCAATCGATTTGAACTACAAAAAAAATCTTCTCAAGTATTAATTAAATGAGCAACTTCTGATGACAGGACGAAAAACTTGTCATAAGTTACTTACTATAAGTTATATCTGTTAATTTCAAATAATTATTGTTTGGGAAACGTAGGTGAGACTAAACTTTGCGTGCTTTTTTATTTATAACTTATAAACCAAGTCTTATACAATTTATAAACTTTACCAAATTGTGATTTGATGTATATAACTGCTTAACTGAGATATTGTTATAAAAATGTATTAATCTAAGAAAATGTGGAAAATGACTGGGACTTAAAGCGGTCAACTTTTTTGGAAATCGCCCTCAAACTTTTGCACATAATGATCTTAAAATGAACAGATTATGTCAATTATTTAAGGATGATTACCAAAAAGTTGTAAAATTTAAGTCCTAGACGTTTTACCCATTTTCATTCATTTTCATTATTTAATCAATTTCTTTTGAAAAATACTATGAGAAAGTAGATACTCACAGAAAAAAAGGAAAGATCATTTCTTCGCCGAATATTTAAATACGAATTCCGGAACATGATGATCGTTTTCCTAAATCTGCTTTCAGCTAAGTATAGTGTTTGGCAGTGATTCTAACTTGTAGTTGCCTTAGTTTACAAATTGGAAATTGAAGTGTAGATAAAATTTCTACTTGTAAGGGAAGTCGCGAGATTCGAAACACCCATTCGACTAGGGAGGGCATTAGCTGCGTCTTTTTTCTTTGGATCCAATCAGCCTTAGTTTCCCAGATATCGAGGTTTGAGTATTTACGAGCGAGCACTCGACTCGAAACTCACAATTTGGATTTTTTTTATTTTAAAAGATTTGTCAAACTTGATATTGAAAATTCTAATATTTTGAAACTGATCATTTTAAATTCCGAAAGTTCCAAGTCACGACATTTAAACGTGTGGATGTTTGGAGTACTTAAAATTGAAAATTTTGCAATTGATGTACATGGAAATTTACTAACATTTTTCATGGTCAAAAAATAAATAGTATAAATTGATATGAACGTCAGTCTCAGTGAATCGAAACATATATAGATAGAGGTGCGGTAGTAAAAAAAACTCTGATGAAAAATTGTTTTCAATGCCCGGAAATTATTTTTAAATTCTTAAGACTTTAGTACAATCTAGAATTTATAGAGAAGTTAATTTCAAAACTATTTACAAGGCAATATTCTGAGTGATACTATGAATTCTCTCTGCTATCTACCATTTCAATTTTTGAGTTTTTGTTTAACATTGATATAAATATTGATTTTCAAAACGGTCCAATGCAACGCAGTAAGTATAAATGTCAGGACTTGAAATTTTAATAATTTAAAATGATCAGTTTCTCAATTTTAACATTTTCAAAGCCAAGGCTGAAAAATCTTTTAAAATGAAACTATTCTAAATTATGACTTTGGAAATTGGAAAATTTGAAGTATAAGAAGTATACAAATTTGAAAAATTTTAAATTCGAATTATTTAAGGATCAATAAAATCAATTGCGCCATCTCTCATTCGAAAGAAACTGGGAGTTCACAAATAATTAGGAAATAGAAGTAGGTGACTTGAATTATTTATGTGACTAATCAGAGTAGGGTCTTCCCCTCACAGAACGTTATAGAAAGAAGTAAGGGTGTGAAATGTAATATTTTGGTGACCAAGCACAGGCGTGTCTTCCCGCACTTTTGCCACTTTTTTGTAGCCTCAAATGTGATTTGCCATTGAGAATTGAGAATTACTCAATATCAAATTTATAATTCTTCAAGAATTGATACTATAAAATAAAAAACCTATCAAAATATTTTATATACAAATTTTTTATTTTTAAAGCTGAAGAAATTGAAGTAGTGAACTGAACTGAAGTTAAAGAAGTGAAAATATGTACTGAAACTAATGAAATAGTTTAAGCCAAACAAAAAATACTTGTCGTTTTCACATTTAACTTTTTTTTAATGTGAAAGTTTCAAATTCAAAAACGAACAGAAAATTTGGCTTTTACATTTTTTGATACTTGTTCTCAATAATTAAAATGTCTCTTGTATTATTGGGATAGAAATTTGTAGTTTAAATATTTATTGAAACAAATTCTATACTGATCGAGATATTTCTTCATTAAAATAAAAGAAAGTAAAATGTCCATTTTATGAAAATTATAACCTTTATATTTGCAGGAATTGAAATTTGAGTACTCCATAATAAAATACATCTAGAGAATTCACATTCAGGGCCTAAAATTTATATTTTGTACCAAAGCAACAAGATCTCTGAATAATTTTTTTATAGGTAAAATTTAAAAATCAAGAAATTTGAAATACTGTAATCATGCGTTTCATAAATGAAGGAAATTTATGGTTCTGAATATTTTTCTTATATTATAAGCCCGGATCATGATCATATTTTAATCAACATATCGAATTTTAAGATTTCACCCTGCAATATTAATGATTTAGAAACAAGGGAAACAAGTATAATGTAAATTATCAATCTAAATTAACCTTTTTCATTGACTAATTATTTCTTATTACCCTGGAGAGTTTGAATATTTCAAATAGATAGAATTTGAAATGTGAATTTTAGTTAATTGAACACCGAAACTAAAAATTGTTGAATTAAAACTCATAAATGTGTAACCTATACCTCTAATATTGTTCATTCCCTGACAGACAAAACCCTTTTGGTTAAAATACCAAATTATTAAAATAATTTTTCAATTTCAAATGCAAATTTGCGTTATATATTTGTCCAAGTGATGAGTTCGAAAACATGTTCTTTTAAATCATTCGCGATGTATGTTGAACATCTTCCGATAACTAAATCCCTTTCAAATGTTCAAAAATAGGTGAAATTTTTGTTTGAAAATTCTGATTTTACCAAATTGCTCCTCTCTGATGCATCCTAATGCTTAGGTATGATCTAAAAGAATTTATGGGCATAAAATTCCACGAAAAATTAAAAAAGGTCGAGGTGATGAATTGAGAAAAAAAAACAAGTTTATCTTTATGATAAAATGATACTTAAGTTCCAAATTCGCTTTCTATTACTTGTACCGTGGTGGCTAACTACCCGTTATGGATCCTTCCCCAGCTTTTCAGAATTAAACATCAGACCGTGATTATTGCCATGGCCGGCACAAGCTCGAATTAGAATATGAATTTAGAGATAAGATCTTATTATGACCTAAGGTGTGAGGAGTGAGAGAGGACTTTATTTTCTTATGTATTTTTTTTCAGAACAGATAGAAAACGAACTATTCAGGTTAGATTTTGCGACAAAATTTGTATGTCCTACAACAATCTCGAGAGTCGCAGAGTCCACTTTATTGAGAAAATCAGGCAGGGAAAAGCACTGCCATAGTCTCCAGCCACCAACACCACGCACTATGCCGCCCGCACTACCTCGCTACCACCAAGTTTACGTCACTCTCACGCATCACGGTCACTTCACTATCACGGGGCCCATAGGGATGTCGAGTAAGGCACTAAACAATAATCCAAGTCTCGAGGGTTACTAAAATAATAACCCAAGTCTCAAGGATTACTAAAATAACTACCAGGCCATGCCAGGCTCGACACTTGTCAACACACGGAGGCAGCCATCTTACACCGGCCGGTGTTCCACATACAGGAGCTGGGGAACTCTGTGGTGGGATTCTGTGATTCCAGGATTGAGGTAGGCGTTACCATTGTACTCTTCTCCAGATTTCTTTTAGGGTTCATGAGATTACTTCTTTTATTGTGTTCTTGAGATTTGTGATTTGTGTAAATTATGTGTCGGGAATAATCATAGCAACAATCTCTAAATTTTCTGTCTAACGCCATGTTGATTGTAGAAGCCCAATGAGCTTAAAAGATTAGTAGTAAGAATTTAGTGTAGGTTGAGCAGAATTTTTCGTGTGTTATAATTTGAATGGAACAAGTCGAAGATCTAAGAAATGTTAATCATGGTGTGGGTTTGAGCCCCCTTTTTTTTTGTAAATTCAGATTTCAAACTTGCATACCACTAGGGGCATTTTATAAGAGATTAGTTATATGCATTTTTTTTCGTGAATATTTTGGAGTGACGCCAAAGAGGTGTCTGGTGCCTAACAACCATTCAACTATTTTCTGTTCCTGCGTTGTCGCTGCCATTTTGTAGCGATGCTCCCAGCTTATGTCCCATAAGTCTGGAAAAGTCATTATATACTTAAAATGGCCCTTACGTGAATAATTTTGTAATAATAAATGCGAGTTTACATTGCATTTTTGTCGAAGTGAAAAATCCAATAAAATTGTTGTGTAAGTCCTTCCGATAATATAATACTTAAATTTCAAATTTGTGTTCCTCTACTTAAAGCAACCCCCGTGTGGAAAAATATTATGGCAGACTAAAATCATGCTAGCGCCAGATCTGGCTTCGCCACGCTCGTCTATTCACGGAATACTGGCCTGCCTTGGTCCTCGCGCTATCTAGTTTTGCTAGGTATGTAACTTTCCACTTTTTTTGGTCTAGTTCTTGTACTAGCGTTATCTAGGAATCTGTTACGAATTTAAATATACAGCTAGGAATATACTTCAACGTTCCTTTAATTTTTTACGATACTTTGGAATATATACAAGTATATTCCAAAGTATCATAAAGATGTAATAAATTACTTTATTCATTCAATAAAAACTCACATACGAGACATAAAAATAATAAAAATCTGTCTAGCGGATATTCGAACCCAGTGTTACATTTGCGCACGAAGCCAAGAGAGTTATTCGAGATAGCGCCAGTATAGAGTCGTAGCAGTCTAGCCTGAAACTGTACAGCGCTATGAAAAAATTTCCACACGGGCCTTCAGTTGAAATACCGAATTATAAAAATCATTTTTATATAATAAACGCGAATTTGGGTAACAATTTTGTGGCAGTGAAAAATTTGAAAAAAAAACACTTGTTTGTATCCTTATGATAATATAACACTTGGATTTTAACTTAGTATTCCATTATTCAAAGCAAATCTTTCGCCAAAATAACAAAGATTAAACATAATATTTTGATAGCAAGTGAGAGTATTTGGGAAACCAAAGAAATGACAGTGAGTTTATTTTTTCCAAAAAATTTATAAATTTTTAGAAGTAAAATCTATGTAGTTTTGAAAACTTGAACAACCACAACTCAAAAGCGTTTGATTATGAACATTTTTGATAGAAAAAGTTTTAGGTTGATCACCTGAAAAAATAAATAAATTCACGATTTTTAAACCTGAACTGTTTTTCGAGTGTTAAAAGTTGAATAAGACGATTATTAGACGATTCTGAATCTTCTCAAAATTGAACTTCTCACAGATTAAAACGTTAAAAAATAAATTTTTTTAATTCAAAAGCCCCAGTGGTTAAACAAATTTGAACGTTCGATTAAAAGTTTGATAACTTTGTTCAATTTTTAAATAATTTCTGATCAATAGATTCATGATTATATGCTTTCATTCAATTTCAAATCCTATTTAAATTTTTTCAGTCTAAAATATTCAATTCTGAACTCATTCGACTTCAAAATTTTTAATTAAAAAAATAACCATTTTTTCATTCTGAGCAATATTTTTCCGTTCATTAAAAACTAGCAATTATAAATCATATATTCAAAAATAAACAACTTAAAACTTAATTCTTAAATAATAAAGGTTGAATCGCTAAAATTTCAGAGTGCTAAATTTGAAATTTGAACATTACAATTTCAACTATTTTATTTCAAAAATGTATCATTTGTATGTGAAAGTGCCGAGTTTTGATCTATGCATAAGAAGTGACCCATTATTGATTCGAAACAATTTGAAATTAAAATAATTCTTCTCTTAATAAAAGTGAAAATGTGTAAAAAAAATTCTGCAATCGAAAGGCGCGGGTCCAGGGATATATATGTAATTAAGAAATAAGATTAGCAATTACCGCTGGGTCCCACTGGGAGCAACAGTCATCTAAAAAATGACACCGGCTCCCAGTAGGACCGCGGTAAACCCCACTCATGGCCACGTCTCACAACCGTGAGATGAGTGGTGACAGGACACGACAAAATCACAACGACAGGCCGGCGAAAACCTCGTGTGTCTTGAGGACACGAAGCGACTCCAGGACGACAGCTTTCTGCATCCATCTCGCAAGTGCCGTGGCATATTTTTGGCACGCGGGGATGGCTTTAAGGTTACGAACCAGTGATAGTTTCGCACCTCTAAGAGCACCTATCACAAGGACAATTAATTGTACCGAATATTTTGGGTACAGTCGTTGCAGCTCCCTTTTAAGATCTTGTAGCAATGTTAGAAATACATTAAATTTTTTATTGTTTCTTTTCCTAATTGGAAAATGTAATAATCTAAATAGACTGGCTCATAATCAACCATAAACATACAATTTTATTATTTTTTTAAATTTCCAACAATTTTTTATTTAAAAAAATTATTTCCTTTGGTTGAAAATTTTTCTTTTTGGGTTGAAAATTCAACTGTTTTGTAGAAATTTCGTCTTTTTGGCATGAAAAATCAACATCTTGGTTAACATTTTGTTTCTCTCTTGAATGAAACATCTTTCATGGTTGAAAATTAATCTCCCTTGGTAGGAATTTGATCATTTTGATAAAATTGCAACTGTTTGGTTTACAATTAATCCGTTTTGGTTGACGATTCAACTTTTTTATTAAAAATTCTTTTTATTTGGTCGAATTAAACTGTTTTTGGTTTAAAATTAAAATCTTTTTTTATTGAAATATCAACTATTATATTCTTCGTTAAGAATTCGTCTTCTTTAGTCAAAAATTGTGTTCAAAGTGGAATTATTTTGTAAAAAATTTATGTTTATGGTAGAATATTAATCTTCTTGGCGAAAAGTTCATCTTTTTGGTTGAAAATTCATTTTGTTGATCGAACAATTATATCATCTATTTTGCTGAAAATTCATTTTTATTATTTAAAAACAGTTTTTTAAATTGAAAATTCACGTATTTTGTTCAAAATGCACGTATTTTGTTGAAAATTCGTCTTTTTTGGTAGAAAATTCTTCTTAATCATTGAAAATTCAGATATTTAGCCAACAATTAAATTATTTGGGTAAAAATTAATTTTTGTTGTTGATAATTCATAATTGTAGTTGACGATGCATTTATTTGTTCAAATGTGTAACTATTTTGTTGAATATTCTTCTTTCTTTCGTTGAAAATTACTTTTTTGTCTGGTTGAAAATTTATCTGCTATGCTTCAAATTGAACTATTTGATTAAAAACTCGTCTTTTTTGGTAGAAAATTATTCTTCTTGGTTAAAAATTAATCTTTTTGTTTGAAAATTAATTTATTTGGTTGAAAATTTAACTATTATGGTAAAAATTCATGTATTTTATAAAAAATTCATATTTTTTGTTAGAAAATTAAAATTAATCTTTTTTGGTAGAAAATTAATCTTCTTGGTTAAAATTGATCTTTTCGGTTGAAATTTCTCTTTTTTGATTGAATAATGAACTATTTTGTTGAAAATACTTTTTTTTAAATTGAAAATGAATTCTTTTCACTGCAAATTAAACTATTCCATTTTCTGTTGAAAATACATATTTTTTGTTAAAACTTCAAGTATTTTATTGAAGATTCACGTATTTTTCAAACCTCATCTTTTTTGGTAGAAAATTAATCTTCTTGGTTAAAAATTGATATTTTTGGTTAAAAATTTAACCTGGAAGGAAAATTTATAACGGTTAGGAAAAATGAAAAACTGTTTGGGAAAATTCTGGGAATTTCAAAATTAAGATTTATTAGCAACCCTGATGTACGAATGCTACAAGTTAAAATTTAACGCCTCGCTTCTTTTCCAACAAGATGGCTTGACGTCGCGGTGAAAAATACGTGACGTTTTTCTGAGTGAATTACACATATGTGTAGTTATTATGAATGATTACGTACTCTAGGAAGCAATTACGAGAACATTGGTGGAAGAGGACATCGTACGAATACTGCATAATCATGTACAAATTGCACACGTACAGCTTCACGATGTATAGATTTTTGAAGACCTGCGCAACTGAATCTTTTTTTTATTAATTTTTCAAGTTTCATTAAATCATTATTTTTTCATTTTCTTCATATTATAATAAGATAGGATTTTGAATAGAATATTTTTTAAATAAATTTTTGTGTAAAATTATTGTGACTAAAATTTTTGAATGGAATGGTTGAGAAGAGATGAAAGAGTATTTTTCAAAACATTCATTGTTGGAAGTAAATTTGAAATAGTATTAATGGATTGATAAATCAATATTTTTTTCAAATGTCAAGTTAGGACTTACCAAGAGACCTGCAAGTAGAACCAAACATATAAAAGCCACGCTTGAAACGACAACGACAGCTATCGCGTTTCCGGAATCTGCTTCCTGAACCAGGAGGAAGCTATGAACCTATAAAAAATGTATTGAGTAAAAAATACAGTTTGTCAAATTCCAAGTGGGTTACCTCAAAAATATTTGAAACTTTGGTAAAAATTCTGCAATAGGTCTTTTTAATATTGATGGCTCACTACTGAAGGGAAACCTACTACTGGTGCCATTACCCAAATCTTTCAAATTTATCTTTTCATATATTTGATTAAAAACATTTTCAGATAAACAATTTAATTTTAAAACCCTAGTTCTAAAACGGTTTAATTTGGAAGACAAAATATTTAAAAAAAATTTTTTTTCTAATTGGGCACAGTTTCAATTGGAAATTATTAAGTAATTAAATAGATTTTCTTTTTTAAAAGAGTATTTTTTGATATTTTTCTGAATTTCTCAAATTTTAATTACCTTTTTAAAATTCATCAATTCTAAAAAAAAATTATTTCGAATTGATTTTGAATCAAATTTTGTTCTTGACTATTCTTCAACTATTTTTACTATTATTTATTTCCGAGTGCTTTCAATTTAAAATCATTTCTTTTAAATGATTTGAATTTTAAATAATTGCATTTTGAACGCTTCAAACTTAAGACTGACTTTCAAGGATTTCAGTTTCAAATTGTACAATTTTGAAATATTTGAAAATAAAATTACCCTGAAGATTTTAAATATTCGAATTTGGACATTATTTGATTGGAAACATGTTCATTCCAAAATTGTCTAATTTTTAACGTTGGTAATTTAGAAATTGCCTAGATAACGCTACTATTACATTTGTATTGTTTTTAATTAGAAATTATTGAATCATTAAGGCTTTATTTTAAATTGTTGTATGATTTTTAAATATTTAAATTTGCATACATAAATTTAAAATTATTAATTTCAATCACTTTGAACAGTAGCACAGAAAAATTCCTTACTGGTTTTTTATCACAATATCCGATGTTTCAATCAAAAAAGTTCGTTTTTCTTTTTGTTAAATTATATAATTTTGAATAGGGCAGACCACCCTACAGTAGATAATCCCTAAATAAGGCACAAATATAAGTAAAATAATCAATTATAATTTTAATATATTAACACGTATCGTGTCTTAACTATTAATTACATTAAATTAATTATTTAACATCCATTAGTATTTTTAATTAATGATTATCTGCTGTAGGATCATTATCTACTGTAGGGTGGTCTCCCCTACTTTATTTTGAAATATTATCTAATTTTGAAAGTCAGGAAATGAACAGCGGTTACCCTGATTTATGTAAATGTAAGTTTTTTTCGCTAAAGGTCAATTTCTTAAGACATTCGTTTGTTTATTAACTTACTGGCAGGGGAAAAGCTATAGTGGACACCTTGTATAAACTTGGTAACATTTTCGTCATCGACTCATCGAAGCCTCCTCTCTCGTCGATCACGTAAATCAGTAGGGATGTCAATGGGGTTTCAGATGATGATGCCATCGACACATCTTCAGTGCACTGCGTTTGATGGAAAATTACTTGCCTTGGTGATATAGCCCTGAAACATATAGTCGATGAATAATCTAATCTTAAAAATGTCACAAATCAGCCAATAACAATCCATTATCTTCAATCTTTCAATAATAATAAATGTTACTTATTTTTGACCCAAGTCTAATCTAATCTTTCAATTAAAGAAATAATCACAAGAATTATTTAATAAGAACATACTTTTCTGTACTAGCTGTTAGTAAATCAGCAAGCTTCTCCCTCAGAAATGGCAAATGTGGACAGACGTCATTCCAAGTGCCCTCGAAAACGATCCTAACCAGCACTTTGATATCCTCTGACGAAAGTGAGGGAGGCGCATCTGCTGAAATTTCTGTCGTGAATTTCGAAACCGTATTCTCAGTAGATATAGGAGCATACTCGGTAGTAGGTGCATATGTGGAGGTATGCATAGCAGTTGTATCCATTGCAACAGAGTGTTCAGTAACAGTTGTCATATTGTGAGAAGTTTCACTAGTTGTCGGCACTTTGGAATCTGCAGTCATTTCCGTCGTTGAAGTTGTCGCGTTTTTCTTGAATATATCAGAATCAGTCAAGCTCCAGTCATCCACAGTTGTGTCATCATCACCCAAAGAAGTTTCCGAAACTGGTACAATACTATCTTGATCAGATTCTGTTGTGGAGGTCAAGAAACTTGTTTCATCTGGTTCCAGTGTTTCAGGTCCAATCGTAGTAGATTTTTCATCAGTGAATTTATCTTCCGTTTTATTCTCTTCAGCAGATTTGGAAGATAAACTTTCATCAACAGATTCACTCGTTGTTATCTGTTCTTCTGCCTCGGTTGTTGTTTCCTCCTGATCAAATGTTCGTGGACCGAATGTGCTGCTCTCGGAGTTGCTTTCTGTTGTTTCATCACGAAGAGGGGAAAGCATGGTTACTGATATATCAGAATCTGATAACCCATTATCTTCTCCGGGCGTTGTTGTTTCCTTCAATCCTACGAACTCGTACTCAACAGTTGTTGTAGTTTCCGGTTGTTCGATTAAACTTGGGATAGTGCTATTTTGACTTTCTTCAGACTTGCTTGAGTTCTTTAAAGCTTCAGTCGTTGAAAGAATAGCTTTTTTTGTAGTAGCTAGTGTCTCCATAGTTGCTGAGGTTGATGTCAAGAGACTAGACTCTGTTTGGTGTTTCTCCTCAACTTTTTTCGTCACTGGATGCTCTGTGGAACTTTCGGTTGCGTTCATATGAGAAAAGCTGAGTTTTGAATCTTCCGCGCTTGTCTGAAGATCCATTTTAGAATCCTCAGGTGACTTTGTTGTCTCTGGAGCCTTTTCTTCTACTTCCGTCTTCACTACTGTTCTTTCTGTAACATCTTCTTTCAGGCTTTTCTCAATCTTCGTCACCTTTTCTGCTAGAGAGCTTGAAGTTCCTTTTACAAAATCATTGGAACTCGCATTTTTAGAATTGACCTCAGTAATTGCATTTTCAGTTAAATCCAGCTGATCCTTCAGAGTGGTCAGAGTAATTTCATCTGCTAAAGCAGCTCGGATTGTAGAACTCGAAGGTAAATACCTTTCTATCGTAGAAGTCACATTTTTCTCTTCGTCATTCCTTGATGTTGTAGTTCTCAATCCAAAGTCACTGATAGTAGAGTTGATCCTAGTTGCGTTTCCGGACCTTTTATAATACGTTGGTTTGAACTGTTGAATGCTGTTTTCAATCACTACGGAAGGTTCAGTGATGACCAGTTTCTTATCAGACTCTCTGCGACCGATCGTATTCTCATAAGCTGATACTTCTTCTGTAGATTCTTCGATCCTTTTACTAAAGCTGGTCTCCTTGTTTATATCTTTGCTGTCATCAATCGGTTTTTTAGTGTCAGTCTTTAGATAAGGATATGGTCTCTGCTCGATTTCTTTATCAGACAGGAAAGGTCTTTTTGTAAGAGGACTTTCGTTATTAGTTGTCTTCGGTGATGCGATTTTTGAGTCTGCGATATCTGGAATGAACTCGTTTATCCCAGAGAAAGAGATTGTGCGAGCTCTTGGTGAAGGGCTAACACTCTCGCTCGAATTTCTCGTTTCGGAGGCCAAACTACTCTCAGTTGACTTCTTCTTATCGAGAATTTCTTTCCTTTTTGGAAGTCCCTCGATCCAGGAAGCGTTTTCGATAGTCTTGTTAATGGAAGACAGAGGGATGTCTGCTTTGGATTTAGAGACTTCTGTTGTGACTGGGGATGTTTCTGTTATAGATGAAGGAAGATCCGCCTTTGGGATGCCTAACTTGACCTTGTCATTCTTTAAATCAACATCATTAACAGACGGTGCAGAGTCACTATTTTCATCATCATCGCTCTTTGTAGAATTCTTATCATCGATCTGCTCCACTAATTTCTTTCGTTTATCGGCAGTGCTTTTATCAGGATCAACTGGGGATGTCTCTATTTTAGATAGAGGAAGATCGGTCTTTGAGATATCTGATTTGACCTCGCCATTCTTCAAATCGCCATCTTTAACAGACGCTACAGAGTCACTATTTTCATCATGATCGCTCTTTGTAGAATTCTTTTCATTGATCTGCTCCACTAATTTCTTTCGTTTATCCGCAGTGCCTTTATCAAGATCAACAGGTTCTTCATTTTTCACCTCCGGAGCTTGAACGAGTTTCATTATTGGAGACAGTGTCACGTTTTTTACGATTTCCACCTCATGCTTTGGGCTAAAATCCACCTCGGTGGCATCATCAGTTTCGGAGATGGCGTTGGTATCATTGTTCAGAGTCTGGCTTTTGTTAGCATGATTGAAGTTGACTTTGGTATCATTGGCTAAAGAGACTGTCTCCTCACGTGTTTCTTCCTCTTTGAAGGTTTCCTCCTTATCAGAATTGTTGTCTTCATTTTCGATTGCTTCATCCTTTTTGGATGATTCGACGTCAAAGTCTTCTAAGCCTTTCAAGGAGTCTCTGTTCTTTGTTGTGGGTATAGAGGTTGGTTCCTTGTGCTCGAGTTCGTGTTGTTCAATCTTGTCATCCTCAGTGCCTTCGAATTCGTGAGTGGCAACGGTGTCAGACTTCTTAACATTGTGCTTTGAGCTTTCTTTGAAGGCATCTAAGAAGATTGGTTTGCCCTTGTTTCGAGGAAGTTTGGGAAGACTCTCTTCGTCAGGAATGAGTTTCGGAGACTTGTCGCTGACATTGTTCTCGGATGGTTGTGATTTCAAAATACGCTCTACCAGGGTCGTGCGATTCAAGGAATCGATAGTCGCTGCAGTTAAAATTGCTGGTTCCTCAACGGATTTTATTTTCTCCTCGTTGATGGATTTCTTTGAGTCTTTTTGTTTCAGCGGCTCTCGAGTCGAGATTCTTTCGATTTGGTCCTGAAAGTTTGTTGAGTTGGCGTTAATGGGTTCTTGTTTCTCATCGTTTGCCAATGTTGCTTTCGTGTTGCTTTCTTCGACTACGATTTTTCGCAAGACTGTTCGGTTCGCTGGTGGATTTTTTGAGGAATCCTCGAGAGGAGATATTTTTGCAACTGTCGCAATTGTTGTTTGTGCCAATGCATCATTGAAGAGCAGCAAAAAGATAACTAAAAACAAAAAATGTGAAAAAAATTAGGAGATAATTTCTTTATCGTTTATTGTTTAGGCTATATTTCGAATTGAATGACTTTAATTAACAGGAAAGAAATATTATCAATTATAACAAGTATCTCCCGGCTTAACTGTTCGTGTTAACTAATCAGTGAGTCGACTGATTGAATTCTCTAACCGATTAATTCGCACAACAAAGTAATTCTTTGATCCTAGATACATATGATTGTAATCATGTGCGTATCAAAAAATAATTTCATGAAAAGTGAGAGGTACTTCAATTATACCAAAAATTGTTAAAGGATAGTTGGAACCGTATCTAATTGAAGCTTTGTTTTTTTGTAGAAATAAGCGCATGATTTTGAAAGCAGGGATACAAAAGAACACTTAGTGGAGTTAAAAACCGGTTGTTGAGGAATTACCCACTATAACGATTCGGTTATTCATGAGTTTTTAACAACTTTTTGCATCGTATTTTGTCTTTCATTTTTGTTCATGACCTCGTGGCTGTAAAATCGACCTCGGAATTATCCGGAAGACCCAGAATGTCCTCGTGTGCTCGATTTAATCTGTTTGAAAGTTGATTTCGTGTTGAAAAGGTTTCAAACATTCATGAAACGCAAATGGACCATGTTTTTAGAGAGGAATAACAATATTATTTTTAAACAATATACAGACTGCACAGCCCAAAATGAGCTCAAAACAGGAAAAATAGGGTGATTTTTCACGAAAATAGAGAAATAATAGGGGAATAAATTTTATGAAATAAAATTAATATATGTGCCATGATAAATTCAATATCCAACGCTTTAAATTCTTAAGACTTTAACTCGAAATTTATTGCATTATCAACAGAATAGTTGAAATTTAAAAAAAAAAATTAATTTTCAGTCACACAGTTGCATTTTTAACCAAAAATTTAAAATTTCTACTAAAAGAGATCAATTTTCAACCAAAAAAATCAATTTTTAAGAAAATAATTAAATTTTAAAGCAAAGAAGTAAATCCTATAAATATGAGTGCAGTTGAACTTTCAAGCAAACGAGATCAATTTTCACAAGAATAGTTGAATGTTTTACCAAATAGTTGAATTTTGAACCTGCAAATTAAACCTTAACCAAAAACAACATCATTGAATTTTCAACTAGAAAACTTGAATTTTCAACAACAAAAAATCATTTTCAACAACGGCAAATGATTTTTCTACCAAAAAAGATGAATTTTCAATTTTGAATAAATGCATTTGCAGCGAGAAATATAGCAGTGTACAATATTTAAACAAAATTTTTTTTTTTATTTGAATAAAAAAAAGTTGAATTCAACCAAAAAGGACGAACTTTCACCCAAATAGTTAATTATTCAGTTCAAAACATTCATTTCCAATAAAAAATTAATTTTCAACCAAAAGAATGAATTCACAACAAAGTATAACAAAAAATAAACATAATATTTGATATTTCCACAAACAAAAATTTGAATTTCAAATCAGAAACAGCAAATTCAACTAAAAACGACGAATTAAAAAAAAAATTAAATCCTCAACTAAGCCAAATGAATTGAAAAATATGGCAACAAAATAATTAAATTTTAATCCAAAGAGATGAATCTCCAACCAAAAAAAGGAATTTTTACGAAAAGTCCATTTTCAACCAAGAGTTGAATTTGCAAGCCAAAAAGATGAATTTTTCAGAAGACCCTATAGGGCTCTTTCAAACTGTTTCTCGTATTTTGCGTCGTTTGGTTTAAAATTTGAATTGTGGATTTCCCACAGTATTTTCAATAAATAAAATCAAAATAAAAAGTACTATCAAATAATGGTTAAAAAAAAAGTTTGCAGGACTTTTCAAAAGCTATAATTATCTTCTGATAATTTTTTCCATATTTTGCGTCGTTTGGCTCAAAATTTGAATTTTCGATTTTTTTCATAGTATTTTCGATAAATAAAACTAAAATATCAAGTTTTATCAAAAAATGTTAAGGGGGGAAATATAGATCTTTCCAAAAGCTAGAATTCTTCTTTTAAACTTTTTTACTTAAAATTATAATTTTTGACTTACTCATTTTGGACGCATAAAACTAAAAAACGAGTCCTATAAAAAATTGGTTACAACAAAAATTTGAGATAATTTGAAGAGTTTCAATTCTTATATTGAACTTCTTTCACGTGTTTATCTGTCGTTTGGCGTAAAAATTTAATAGTCGATTTCAGAATAGAATTTTCGATGGATAAAACCATAACCGTTGCTCAAGGAATGCTGGTTAACGAATTCCTTCTTTCTTTTAGGGCCTAAAAAAAGTGTGCCAAAGCTCGAACTTTTCCGTTATTTTTTTCGGGAGTTATCGTGTTTATATGGACCGACGGACATACATACAGACAGACATAAAGACAGACGCCATCGCCAAAACGGAAGATTCTAATACTTTTTCAATAATAAATAATGAGAATGTAAAATATGACTTTTCTATAAAAAAAGATGAATTTTCAATCCAAAAAGACGAATTTTCTATCCAAAAAAGACGAATATTCAACAAAACAATGAATTTTGGAGAAAAAAATGTTAACCAAATAATTAGATTTTCAACCAAATATAAGAGTTTTTGATCAAAGCATATGCACTCTGAACCAAAAATATAATAGTAGACTATTTGAACAAAAAATTAAGCGGAGGGTACAATAACACTATTTGAAAATTTTTCAAGCCAAAAAGACGAATTTTTTAGAAAACAATTGAATTTCCAATAACAAAATTAATTTTTAACCGTGAAAGATGACTTTTCTACCAAAAAAGATGAATTTTCAAACCAAAAGGACGAAGTTTCAACAAAACAATTGAATTTTCGACCAAAAAAGTTGTGTTTTGAACAGAATAGTTGAATCTTTAACCAAATAGTTCCATTTTTAACATGAAGAGATGGATTTTCAACTAAACGGTCGAATTTTACGACAGAAAATATTAAGTTTTAACCAAAAACTCGGTAGTTGAGTTTTGAAGCCAAAAAGGCATATTTTCCATCCAAAACAGTTGAATTCGGGAACAAAAAAGAAGACTTTTAAATAAAATAGTTGAATTTCCAACAAAATAATTAAATCATCCAAATACTACATTTTTTAACCAAAAGGGATGAATTCTCAATAAAAAATATAATAGAAAACTTTTCGACCAAAAAGAATTATTTTTCAAACGGTGGAAAAGGGGAAAAAGGGAAGGTTTCTTGAAAATACTGAGAAAAAGAGGAATCCTTTAAAAAAGGAAAAAACGGAATAGGGGAAGGAGTGTGAAGTCTGAACATATTGAATGTTTAAATTGAAATATGGAATTAATTTAAATTGAAATCTATTTGGAGAAAAAATAAATGTGTGTTTCTCTTTTCTTTTAAAAATAATTTTAAACCATGGTCCTGAGGCCTTAAACTGTCCGCAAAACAATTAAAATGATTAATTGATGCTAATTTTTTTAAATATAACAATTATTTGCCAGGGTATACAACTTATGATACCATATGTTTAGGAACAAAAATTGATCCAATTAGACCAAAAATACTACCCGTAAGCGTCAAAAACTACCCTTTATAAGGGTTAAAATATTATATTTATTTTACCAATTATTTGTTTTCCTGCAAAGGACCTGTAAAATACCCTCTAAACTACCCTACAAAGGGTAGTTTTTGAAGCCAGGGGCTAGTATTTTTGGTCTAATTGGGACAAATTTTATTTTCTGAACGTATGGACCGCGGTTTAAAATTATTTTAAAAATAAAAGAAAAATATGCATTTATTTTTTCACCAAAGGAAACAAGTTTGGGAGGTGCGTCATAAAAAAGCATGGAGTTTTTTTAGAACACCCTAGTGTACATAATTAACTTTATTATGAATCATTTTCTCGCCATTCTGATTTGATCGTTTGTTGAGCATAAAAGTAGAAAAAATATGGGACAAAGGGAGTTTGACCTGCATATTTTAGCATCGCTTTTATTCCGCCAGGAGAACAAAAGGTGCACCGACTCAGCCAAACACGTTAGAACACAGTTATCTTACAGTTTAGCACAGTGCAGTAATCCTAACAGTACTTTCTACTCTTCATACTAATACACCAACTAGTAAACGCAATATTTAATTGCAGCGTCAGAACATGCAAATTGTGTCACACCGAAATGGTTCGCAAGACTGACCGAATGGAAAGGAATGTTTAGTTTATACATAGGGGAGACCGGGGCGAAATGGGACAGGTTATTTTTTTCATCAAAATACTCGCCATCTATTTTGAAATACTAAAATGTAAATTGTTATTTAAATATTTTGAACTTCCATGTTTCAATTTCGTAAAGAATTAAATGTGATAAAACAATTCTTTACGAATAAACAATACAAATTAAATTAGCTGTGAATTCGATCTCGAGTGTTTCCACTTTGCTTGT
This sequence comes from Andricus grossulariae, assembly GCA_011634705.1. Taxonomy (NCBI): domain Eukaryota; kingdom Metazoa; phylum Arthropoda; class Insecta; order Hymenoptera; family Cynipidae; genus Andricus; species Andricus grossulariae. The sequence goes on from JAABKJ010007545.1 coordinate 261,976,858, forward strand.
ATTTATAATTATATGGTGCTCATTTCACGAGTCCTTTACTTCTGTGATTTTTTTTAATAATAGACAAACCAGAGTCTTCGATTTGATCAATTTAAAAATATAAATTTACAAAAAATACAAAATAATATAACGAATTTTTGAAATACAAAGACAAATCGGATAAATCAAATTTTGTATTTGAAATGATAATTTTTCGAGCTGGAAAAAGGAAGAGAAAAGTTCTGTCGTACCCTATCTCTTTTCTAGCTTTATGATTTCTTTACAAAAATTGTCAGAATTATTATATTTGAAAATTTATGATTAAAATGTCTTTTCTGTTCGTGCGTAAACTTTGAATTATGTCAATGAAAAAAGTTTTTCTGTTTAAAACAGATGTATCAAATATTAGAAATAAGCATAACTTCCTCAATCTTCAATAAAGTTTATTATTATTATAGTTCAATCGATTTGCCTTGAATCAAGGAATCTTTTCCGTTCTTACATCAATGCTGAATTATGTTAGTGAAAAGAGTTTTACGATAAAAAAATGAGTTTTCAAATATTATGCATTAACATAGCTTCGTTACTCTTCAATTAAATGTATCAATATTAAGGTCAATCGATTAGTCTCGAATCAATACAACTTTTCTATCCTCGCATCAACTATACATTATGAGAATGAGAAAATTTTTACTATAAGAATGGATTTAAAAAATATATTAATTACCATAACTTCCGTACTCCTTAATAAAATGAATTAATATTGTAGGTCAATCGATTCTTCTCGAACCAAGGAATCCTTTATGTTCTTGCATCAACTTTGAATTATGTTCGTGAAAAAAAGTATTACCATAAAAAACCGTATTTTCAAATATTATGCATTACCATAGCTTTCTTACTCTTCAATAAAATGTATCAATATTAAGGTCAATCGATTCGTCTTGAATCAACACATCTTTCCTATTCTGGCATCAGCTTTAAATTATGAGAATGGAAAAATTTTTACCATAAAAATCGATTTGAAATATAATATAAATGACGATAACTTCATCACTTTTTAATAAAATGTATTAATATTACAGGTCAATCGATTCGTCTCGAACCAAGGAATCTTTTATATCCTTGCATCAACTTTGAATTATGCATAAACTCAGGTCACGGGTCAAAGATGACCTTGAACTTCAGCTAAAGGTTATCAGGCTTTACCCAGGTATGGGGCGGGTCCAATCTGTACTGCTGCGGCTGAGTTGTTTACGAAAAACGTCGAGGCCATTCTTGGAGTAACTTTTAACGATGAATCCAGTGGTGACCTTTAATTTGACCTAGAAATTGACCTTCAAGGTAAGAAGCAAAATTTTTTAAGTAAAAAATGAAAAATAAAAAAAATTTAATGAAAAAACATGTGCGTATTGAATACTAGTTATGCTAGCATCAAACCCACGAATAATAAAAAAGTTGACTAAAGTATAGTTTTAACTTTCTTCAAAAAAAATTGATAAAATAATGAATAAATGAATAAAAATTAAAGAACTAAATAGTTAGAAGCTTAAGCTTCGACATAAATTGATACTTTAATAGGTAGCAAATTCCACATTTTTTCACCATACAAAAATGTCTATCAATCATGAGTGCAGTAGTTTACATGTAAAAATGGGGTAGTGATTTTACGTAAAAATACCAGATTACAATTTTTTAAAACGTTCATCTGCGCTATAAGTTTAACCTTCTTGATTCTGATGGAAATTTGAGTAAAGGTTAGTCTGTAAAGTCAAAATGCAACGCCTCACTGAAAGAGAAAGAATAACCCTTCTTATGCTGAGAGTTGGGTTTAAAAGAAAAGATCTCTCAGGACAGTAATGAATGTTTTCAATAAAACATTCAGGGCTGTTAAAACTCCAATTGCACTCTCGACCGTTCATAATACAGTCAATAGGTTCAATAATCTCGGCATTGTCAGAGATCTACGTAGATCAGGCAGACCAAGCTCAGCAACAAATAAGGAGAAGTCACGAGATGTTTTGTTATCATTTACTGAAAATCCGCATAATTCCATCCGCAGAGCTGCTCAAGAGCATGACATAAGTAGATCGTCTGTACACAACGTACTAAAAACAGCGAAATTCCATCCATTTAAAGTGGAACTGGTTCACATGATAAATGAAGATGACTTCGATCATCGCGTTGAGTTTTCTGAAGACATGATGGCACGCATAGTTGAAGATCCTAACTTCCCATCAAACATAGCTTTTTCAGATGAAGCAACTTTTCAACTTGATGGAATTTCGAATAGACAGAATTGCAGATATTGGGCAGATGAAATCCTCACTGGATGCGAGAAGATAAATCGCACTATCCGCAGAAATCAAATGTTTGGGCTGAAATACTTAATAATAGAATTATAGGACCATTTTTTGTTGATGGTAACTTGAATTTTTAAAACTGTGAAGCTATGCTTCGACATGTAATAGTTTCTGCAATCAGAGAAATAGCCGGAGACAACACTGAAGGCATATAGCACTAATAAAAAATTAAAGCCTCGAGACCGATAACACATTGACTTTTTAATGTAATTACCAGTTAAATTAAATATTTTTATTCGAATTAAGATCACAAGGATTGTATTTTAGTTTCACATTATTTTTTAATTATTGGTGTAGATGAGCATAGTTGATATTAAGTACCTTATAATTCAGACGAATTAATTTTAGCGGTCCTACAGGACTCCAATTAACTTCTTCTTCATTCATTCGGGAAACATCGTGGCTATCCATGTTTACTTTAAAACGTCTCATCACGTGATTCACACGCTTATATATTCCAGATAAAACATTCATATCCTCTAATATTGCAAAAGCGTAACCATTTAATGTTGATAGTACAATTGTTTCTTGCGTTGGCACAGGGATATAATTACTTCTTCGCATTAGTAGTTTAAGTGATTTGTCGGCAGGAAAAATGTATCTTTGAAGTTTGAATACCTGGTTTCGATTATGTTGGGGAATAAGCCGAATAAAATTGAGTTGTTCAAGTCCACAACCCAGTCCGTCAGGGGAAGGAAGACTTTTAGGTAAAGCTGTGAACCTGGGACGAGGACTAGGGATGGCAGTAGGAGACCTAGACCTGGCACGAGGAGAAGACTCGGCAGGAGGACGACTCAAGTAATTTTTAGGTTCTTGTTTCATTTCAGAAGAAGGTCCGCTACGAGATATACCAGCATCAGGTAAGAATTGGGATTGTGAACTCACATCTGCAACAAGAACACAAAAAAAACTGTGGTTTCTATTTGAACAAATTGTTGGTTCCAAAGGATCTGCAACAAAAAGGAACCTATCTTGCTGAAAAGGAACCCAAAATGATAAATGGCTTCTAAATGAACCCAGAGCATGGATCGAAACGGTTCCAATGGAGCCCTTTTTCATTTCAGCCTTGAGTCACTACGGAGATTATACCAGTTTATGGTCTACATACTACTTTGCAATTCGAATTGAATAATATTGCACTGGAAATAATTCAATGAAGAAACTACAATTATATATATTAGTCATTTTTGAAAGGACGATAGTGCACAAGAAATATGACAGTTTTTAAGGTTATGTTGAAAATCCGACATTCTCACCTACGCATTTATCAAAAAAGCGCGGTGTTATTTAAAATTACATAATATACGCTTTTAAAAATACGTTAATATTACATTTTTGAAAGAAGTTAGGTATTTTCATTATTCAATTTAATTTGTTTTGAAAAAGAATAAAAAATGTTTGTTTATATTCATGTGTATTATTATTCATAGTCTTTATTGATTTCAAATAGGCTCGTGCTTTTCGGCACATGCGCAGTTGAAAATATGAATAGTTATCTATTGCATATCAACGAACTAAAAAGAAACCCTCAAAAAGAGTTCCATTGGAGTCTTAGTTCTAAATGATACCAACTTTTACTTGAGCCGCAACTTTACTGAACCCTTACTTTTTTCTGTGAAAGAGAATATTACACTTCATTTAGAGTTAGCATGCTAGTCAGCAATTTATTTCGGCTATTTTTTTCGCTCCAAAATCTACCAGTGGTTTTTGATTAATTTTGAACTTGAAAAAACTTTATTCTCGCAGAACATTTTAACATAGACGATTCGAAAATGGCTTCCAAATTATTAACTCTCGGAGGTTTTATTTACACAATCGACCTTAAAGATGCTTTCCTGGATCGAATAGTGGAATGTAACGGCTAATAAAAAAAAAGCTACTCATCGGGCTAAGCTCCTTCCTCGAGTTTTGGTACTTTTAAAATGTTACAGAATTCATGCAAAGAAATTTCTAGGAAGTGGACCAGACTTCCTGTGTCTGTATCTTTCATGGTTTCTCCACAGGAAGAATTTTTTTTCATAATGATTTGTGGGGTAAATATTTGAATCTTTGACTTTTCGAGAAATTACAATAAGTTGTTATGATAATCTTGTAGGGATTTTAAAACACACCGTTTTCTCCTGCTGCCTTTTTTCATATCGTGAATTATTTGGCTTCAAATTTTCATTTTCTTCAGTTTTTTACTTTAATTTTGAAAATTCTATAACTCTCATAATTTTCATTATAGTGGAAAAAGTCGTTGAGATCAATGGTTCGAATTTCTTAGTACTTTGAATAGCCGTACATAGAATTTTCAAATATTAAAAGAAATGGTCTCGAAAATGTTACAAATGCTCTAACTTTTTGAATTTCTGTTCAAAATAGCGGGCTGGCGAACTCATGCTCACATTTCAGGACTTAAACCAGCTTACTACAGACAGACCAACCGACAGACACACACCTTCGTAATAATCTTTTTTTTCTGACTTAGGCGGTCTTAGAACAGAGAGATTTGATAAAAAGCGCCTTAATAAATTTTACATTAAACCAATACCTTCTCATTCGGATGAGAATGTAAAAAAGCTATTCCATTTGGTTGCAGCTGATCGAGCAATAACCATATGGTCGGAATAACCAGAATTATGCGTGTACTGTCCAAATATTTCTTTCGGAGTAGCAAATTCCTCAAAATTTTAAATTAGTCGGATAAAATATTCTGTTCTGTGAAACGACGTTGAACTTTAAATTTTTGAAAGATGAAAAATAATCTCCTTGGCCCGGAAAACGATGTTGCATTTTTTGTAGATACGGTTCAACGTTGGAAAAGAGATATCGTAATTTCAATAAATTCGCATAGAAAATAAATATACTTCTAGGTAAAGCTGTGAACTTGGGATCAGGACCAGGGATGGCAGCAAGAGACTCGGACCTGGCAACACGAGGAGACTCGGCAGGAGGATGACTCCAGTACTTCTCAGGTTCTTGTTTTATTTCAGAAGAAGGTCCGCTTCGTGGCATACCAGCAGCGCGGTTGCCATTAGGTGAAAATTGGTCATGTGAACTCAACTCTGCAACAAGAAAGAGAATATTACACTTCAGTTAGCGTTAGTAAGCTAGGCTATGAACGTGTTAACATTCATTGCTCGATAGAAAGTTAACAAAAAGTAGAGTTAATCCATTTCTCCATTATTTTGAGTCGCACATTCTTGTGGATCATATTTCTATCCAGAAACATTATCTTCATGAAACAATCATTTGTTAATTATATTGTATTTCGCGCCACTTCCTCAAGATCAGTTAGTAGTATCCCATTCCCATACAAAAATGACAACACGTTTAAAGCTAAAACAAAGCTTTACACAGCCAACGTCCTAGGCGCCACCCCCCACGATTGGATTCTCACTTCTTTTTTTTTTTTGTGTATCAGAGTCCACACATTGTTTGACGTTTTATCCAAACTAAAAGTGGGAAAATGGGTAATAAACAAAGGAAAAGAGAACATTCCCCGGAATCAGATGATTTAGATTTCAAAAGGGAGTTTCGTCGATTTCTAGAAAGAGGACTGAAGCAGAAGTATAAGAAGAAATATCGCAAGTACGGTAAGTCCCGATAACTAATTTTTTATTATTTCCAGATATCAGATGAGTTGCAATGGATAGTCCACGAACTACTACAAGAAGACTGCACGCCTGTGGCGGAGATGGTGGAAAACAGCCCACAACCGTGATCGCCTTTCCTCGGATCTTCATTTATTCCCAGATGAGAGCGCTATATGCGGAAAATTGAGAAATCACGATTCCTGTAGTAGCAGATGACAATTTGGTTACAAATTTTCTCTGAAGTGGCGCTCTCATCTGGAAATAAATCTGGCTATGGAGAAAATACGAGGAAAGTCTATAGCGAGGTGGCGCCAGTTGCAATATATGGCGTGCGATTTTGGGGTCCAGTAACTGAACTTCAGCTCTAAATTACCACATAGGTTTTTCAAGCATTGAATAGACATTTCTTTTATTCTTATTCCTTTTAAAACTATTTTTTGATTTTTTGATGTAATAAAGAGTCTCGTTGGGCTATAAATTCAAACCACTCCTTTTTGGTTACTTTTATTTTGTTGCAATTATCGTTTTCAACATTAATTAGGAACTTATCTATGTGCAGTTTGATTACAATTGTATATAGAGGAACTTCCAAAAAGATAAATCCCTCCCTTGAAACCCCGTTCTCACATGAATTAGAACATGTGTAGCAAGAAGTAAAATTTCGTTTAATCAAAAAAAGTGATAGGTGTGGTATAAGCTATTACTCGTCGGCATTCTAGTGGGTGAAAATTACATTTTTAAAATATTTTCACATCAACATCATAATAAGAAGGTATTGTTTTTATGTGAAAACTGACTATAGCGGATTTCTTCAAATATCCACGTTTCGTCGTGTGGTCGTTGCCGTCTGTATACCGGATAACTTTTGAAAGACTAATTGGATTGGATTCTGCTACGGCACACAGTTTGAGGGACCAAAAGCAAAGATTGAGTTTGTGAACCAACCATTTCGGACGATACGTCAAAGTGTTAGAGCATTTTCAACATTTTTGTGACCAGTTTTTTTCAAGACTTAAGAATTATATGTACGGCTGTTGATAGTACTGGGAGATTTGAACAATTTATCATCATGACTTTTTTTGATAAAAGGGAAATTATCAGAGTTATAGTATTTTCAAAATCTAAAAAAACCATATAAAATTAACGTTTTAAGACCCCCTGAACCCTAAAGCCGAAAATCAATTTTTGGCGATGGCCTCTGTCTATCTCTCCGTCCATCCGTCCGTCTGAAAAAACAATAAGTTTCGAAAAAATGAACCATTTTTTGATAGGACTCGTTTTTTCAAGCATAGAAAATAAATAAGTCGAAAATCCTAATTTTAAGCCAAACGGCGACAGATAAGTAGAAAAGTTTCCAAAAAGAATTGTAGCTTTTTAAATCAAATTTTGAGCAAAACTACGCAAAATATGAGAAAAAGTCTCTGGAAGTAATTATAGCTTTTGAAAAGTCCTGAAAATTTTCCCGAAACTATTTTTTGATAGGCAAACCCCTTTTGTCTTAGTAATTATCTCAAGGAATTTGAAATTTTTGCGAAGTAAAGTAAAAAACTATGTTGAATCTATCAAACTCTTTTATCACTTTGTTTTTTCTAATGCTATTTTCTTGGATTATCTGATGAATTCTGTTGTTTATGTGTTTTTTAATCAATGAAAGTCGATAATAGTTCAAGAAAGGATCTGTTCATATAATTCCATATTCTTTCTATGGAAATTTTGATGTGATAATTTTGTCGTTCTGTCAAACATATTTTTTATAATCGCAATTTTCATTTGTATCGGATGATTTGAAGGAAAATTCAAAGTGCGTCCTGAAAATGATGATTACCTATACCAATCAGTTTTAATACTACTATCATTTGTTTTAAACCAGGTTAAGTCTGGAAAGTTCAGCTCATTTTCTTTTTCCAATTCTGAAGTAAATTGCAATCTTGGATGTGCACTGTTAAAGGCATTTGAAAGTATACTGATTTTATTTGCTTCAACACACAGAACAAAATCATCGACATGTCTCGTATAAAAAGGCTTTCGAAATCCTACTTCTTCCAAGTTTTCGTTCACTAGATTTTTCATGTCATTAAAAACTATATTTTCTGAGCCTTCCATGACAATTTCGGTGGAAATATGTAAGAGAACCGATACTCTCGGTGTTTCAAATTTTTGCTTATAAAATTTTCCATTAAATTGAAAGTAAATGAAATGAAAAACAAAATCGATTGCTTCAGTAAATGATGTAGAGATAAAAACTCACAAAATTCCAAATATCAAATTACGAGAATTCAGTTCTAAACTATCAGGATTATCTAATGATTTGATTACAAATAACAAATTACTTTCAAATATAGATCACAAATTAAATGAAGGTTACAAATTAACGAATGAATTCAGTTCTCTCCTTATCATATGGCCTGAATAATGCACACAAAGGTGATTATCCATTAAGACATGTAATATCAACAATAGGCTCTCCGATAACAAAATTAGAAGAGTTACTCACTAACATCATTTAAAAGTCAGTAAATACTTCCAAAAACACGGCAAAAAAAGTGCAGGTTTTCTTGAACTCATTGAAGGAATTACGATTCCTCAAGATTATATTCTAGCTTCATTTGATGTGACTGCTATGTTCCCAAACATTCGTATGGATAAAGTAAAAGAATGAGTTGAAAAAAGATGTTAATGCATTAAGCAACACACAAAAATTCAATTTGAAAAGTTTATTGAAGCAATAGATTTTGTTTTTCATTGCATTTAATTTCAATTTAATGGCAAATTTTATAAACAAAAATTGGGATCACCAATAGGATCGGTTCTCTCACCTATTTTAGCCGAAATTGTCATGGAAGACTTAGAAAATACCGTTTTTAATAACCTGTAAAATCTAGTGAACGACAACTTCAAAGAAGAAGAATTTCAATGCCTTTTTTATGCTAAATATGTCGATGATTCTGTTCCTTGTGATGAAGCAAGCAAAATTGTTTTATTTTTAAATGCCTTTAATAGTATACATCCAAGATAACAATTTACTGTAGAATTGGAAAAAGAAAATAAACTAAACTTTATAGACTTAACTATGATTCAAACAAATGATGGTGGTAGCATAACTGATTGGTATAGAAAACCATCATTTTCAGGACGCATTTTCAGTTCTCTTTCAAATCATCCGATACAAATGAAAACTGCGACTATAAAACATGTGGTTGATAGAGCGATAAAATTATCACATTAAAACTGCCACAGAAATAATATAGAATTATGCAAACAGATGCTTTTTTGAACTGTTATCCACTTTCATTTATTGAAAAACATATAAATAACAGAATTTATCAGATAAACCAAGAAGATAACTTCAGAAAAAACAGAGATATGAGAGTTCGATAGATTCAATACAATTATTTTACCTTACTTCGATAAAATTTCAAAATCCTCGAGATCATTACTATGAAAAATGGGTTTACATACAATTTATATAATTCTATTCAAAAGTGACAGAACTATTAAATTGGTTGTAGCTGATAGAGCAATATCATATGATTGGAATAACTAGAATTATTCGTGTGCCGTCCAATTATTTATTTCAGAGTAGCGGGTCCTTCAAAATTTTGAATTGGTCGGATACAATATCCTGTTCTGAGAAATGATGTAAAACTTTAAATTTTGGAAAAATGAAAAAATATTTTCCTACGACCCGAAAAACGGTGTTGAATTTTTTGTGGGCACAGTTTAACATTAAAAAAATATATCGTTATTCGAACAAATTCGAATAGAATATAAATATACTGAATTAGAGTTTAATTAATGAACACTGTTGAATGTATTTTATCTCATATAATTATAATCGCTATCTCATGCGTCCTTCTGAATTAGTAAGATTTATGACAATATGTGGAATCATGAAGGACAAAAATGAACTACTACGCAATAAAAATATATAACGTAAATATTATGGCATGTTATCGTTCGATCTTCATGTACAATCCAAGCAAATTAAAAAAAATCCATTCTAATTCAAAGAACTAAAATTATTTCTAATACTCATAAACTTTCAAATGTTTTGCACTCTTTTAATTATTTTGAATCGATTAAATAATTTTGTTCGCATTATACTATGCAAATATTTTAGAAACTTTTTCCCCAATTATTAAAAAAAAAATGCTCAAGAAAATAGTTGAATTTTTAACTCAAGAAATTAATTTTTAACTGAAATGATGAATCAACAACCAAAAAAGTACGGTTTTGATCAAATAATGTGATTTTCAATGAAAATTTGTATTCTCAACCAAGAAATATCAATCTTCTACAAATTCAAATCTTTAACAAAATGCATGAATTTTCGAAGAAAACAATATGAATTTGCTACAAACGAAATCAATTTTTAACCAAAATGATGAATCTGGAACCTATATAGCTGGAATTTTCCATCTGTGTGTTTGCCTAAAAAAGCCATTTTCTATAGTTTTAGCTGAGCGAGCACCATTTGGTTGGAATAATCAGAATTATGCGCTCACTGTCCCATTATTTCTTTTAGCTCAGTAAATCCCTTAAAATTTTAGTTCAGTCGAATACTATATTTTGTACTGTGAGACGATTTGAAATTTGAAATTTTAGAAAATTAAAAAATTCTCCTACTTGCCGAAAAAGGAGGTTAAATGTTTTTTTAGGGACAGTTCAACATTGGATAAAAAATTTTCTTTTCATTGAAACTGTTTTGAATAGAAAATAAATACGCTGTGCATAAAATCGGAATTTAAATTATAGATGTTATATTTACCAATAGGTTTAGGCCAAATCGCCAAGATGAGACACAATATGCCAATTAGGGTCCACATTTTTCTCAAATAAAAGAATCCACTTTTGAAGAATTTCGATGAGAGTCTAACTAATAAACACTGTTTAAAGTATTCTACCTTACATGTTTATAATCGCTATCTCAAGCGTCTTCATAATTTAGTGGGATTTATGACAATTTGTAAACTTATGGAGAAGAAAATAAATTACTTCCCAATGGAAATATCCATATTTGTTGAAATATATGCTGCCGTTGTATATTTCGCTTTTCATACACAATCCAAGCAAATTAAAAAAGTTTATACAGATTCGAAGAACTAATAAAAAATTCCAGAGATTTCATTATAAATCTTTCTAATAATTTATGTCAATTATAATTCTTCTGAAAAATTCCCAGTTTCGAGTCAAAATTGTAATTCTTTCAAAATGTTCCAAGACAGAGTTAAACTTCTTTATACTTTTTTTCTTATCCAGGTACGACTGGCCAAAATGTTGTAGAAATGAAATGTAATAAATATTGTACTATACAAACTATATTTTAAACAATGAATGCACTTAGTAAGACTTGTTTTAAATTAAATTTCGACTTATTTTCCTTCACGCGTCTTGAACGTGAAAGGAGTCAATGAATTTTATATTCGGGTTACTATATAAATTGTTAGTTTGTAAGCATGACAATTTTCCAAGAAATATAGCTTGAATTCTATTTAATGAAAATTTTGATATTTGTCAATTATATTCAATCACTAGATTTCAAGTTCGTACTGAAAAGCTGGACTATTCATAACGTTTTCTTTTCATTCATCGGAACAGAGTTATTTATTCTTTTTTAAAAAGAATTTTGTTGTTAGGAATTGAAACTACTTCATCAATACTTTTCGATATTTTTGTTAATTTTTCTCAAAATTAAAACGTAGCTTATGAACAATTGAAACATTTTATGAAAAATGTAAACTTGATTCTCCACAAGTACGAGACACTTTAAATAACTGAAGGATGATAAATTTAAAATTTTTAAATTTTAATATGGAATTTTTCATCATGTTTATAAAAGACTCTATATTGAAAATGTTACGAGATTATAATTCTGGCCTTAAAATATTAATGGTCAGAAAAAATGAAAAATTGGTCAGAGCAAAGTTAGGGAAATTAGAAAAAGAAGCTTGCGGCCACCCTAAAATAATATTCTTGTTAGTAATTTATTTTGCTTGTATTTCTATTTCTAATGCTTTTTTCAGTTGCTCCCTCCTGACTATTATATTTTTCGTTTTTTGGTATAAGATCAAAGAATTCTTCATGGTTAAAAAAAATAAATAAAAAATTATGGCCACTAATGTGTATGTAGTTCCATGCGAAGGAGGGGTCAGCTTTATGTTTAGCTTATAAATCAATAAAGTATGTATAATTTGAACAATAGACCTTACACTAACATGATATACACTTCATCTTAGACACTGTCTTCCTCTACCTTGGCATTCATACTGTTTTGTGTCAACAATTTACTGACAATTTCAGAGGGCCTTACGACTTTCGACAAGTACCTCGCCTGTGATGAGTAATAAGTAATGGCTGCTATATGGGAACAGCAGCCAACTTGTCTTCGACCATTTGCACATCACAAGCATATCTTTTAATTCCTGCAATACTGACACTGTTTGGTCCGTAATCAATGAAATATCTATATAATTTTCGACTAATGTGTCTAGACTGTATCAGAACCATTAGAATATTTGCCTGCTCTTTCACAAATAGCAAATTGATAGACCCATTATCATTTACCATTTCAGCCAAGTACAAAAATGCTTGTGAGAGTCGATAGGATCCCGTAAATAAGATTCACTTATTCAAGTGTTTTCGACATCAAATTGATGTTTCATTCTCGTTATTATTTCTTCTAAAAGCTTTGCATCTGATTGTAATGCTTTTCCAAATTGATTGTGCAGAAATACTGAAATTTTAAAATACAGCTCAACCTTCGGAAGTAGTTTGTTATCAATTACATGGTCTAAGGTAAAGACACCAGTTAGTGACATTCGACCAGTTAGTGACACCCAGGATGAATTTCTTTATTTATTAAAAAATTCAATTCAAATCAAAATGTAAATAAAGACTTAGTAAAAAGCAGCGTGCTTTAATATCAAATTGCATATAAATATGTCCGGAAAATAATTTTTAAAGCTGTGTATAAAAAATATTCAATTACTGATACTGTCATCAAGACGCGGGCCTCTCGCTGTTCAATTTTCATAAGTAGGGAGAGCGTTCAGCAAGTAAAAGCGAGTCGGTGCACTTTATTTTTTTTTAAACAACTAACGTTAAAAAAAAGGGCTAGATTTTTAATCAGCGAATTTGTGTATGCCATATGGCGGAAAATTCGTGCTACCGGAAGTTCAAGAGCATCTTTAATGATGTACTAGTAAAAAATAGCCTGCTACAATTTGAACAGATGAATTTCCATTTTCGTCGAACAATCTGATTGTTTAAATTATGCTGTTTTTCCTCAAGTCATACTTTCATAAAATTATACAATCCTCCCATTCGAGTACTATTAAAAAATAGTTATTGTACGTTTTCTACTCATTTGCTTCATCAGAAAGAAACATCAACAATTTTTAACACTATCACGTGTTTCCGTCACTAAAAGGTTCCAAACGCCTTTTTGGACCTGTTAGTGACAGGGAAAAGGAATATCATTTTAATGAAATGCACCTTTTAAGGTGCACAGGTGTCACTAACCCATCCACTCGTATGAATCACACAGGAAATCAATAATTATGAACAAGCCATGCGGGCATTGCTGAGATCATGCTTTTAGTATTAAAAATAACCACTTCACTTATGCTTACAAAAAGACTCGCGATTGAAGCGTATACAACAGTGAGAACCTGAATTTAGTAGTCTTGAAAACCAACAGTGTCAGTAACTGGTGTCTTTACCTCAGTAATCAATATCTTTGTTTCATTATTCCATGGATAGACTCCACTGCCCATCGCATTTTTGTGACCAAACGGGACTGATTTGACTCTTTAAATGTCAACTGCTTGCGATTACCCTTTAACGCTGGCAGCAGTACGGTAAAGCCTTCGAACCCCAGTACGTCTTTTGCTTTGCGAAATCCCCTACAGCGTAATGCTAAAGTAATGCTAAAGTAATATGGCATTATAATTATTAAAAGAAGCAAAATAAATATGTAAACTTTTGCAATCATGTTGATACGTTAACATTTACGTTAAATGATCATGCCGTAATTGCAACAAGTTGCTTTTTCAGCGTTAAAAAATAAAAAAACAAAGTGTCCGTTATTGAAGTCGGGCCCCTGCTAGTTTGCAACCCGGTTGAAACCTCGGTTAGTATACTGCAATGACAGTCACATTATTTTTTCATTTTTTAACGCTGAAAAGGAAACTTTTTACAATTACGGCATGACCATTTAACGTAAATTTTAACGTATTATAATTGCAACAATTTACATATTCATTTTGTTTCTTTTATTAATTATAATGCCATATTACTTTAGCATTACTTTAGCATTACTTCAGCATTATGCTGTAGCTCAATGCTTGCGTTCGGCCGGTCCGCCAGGGTGAAGCAGTACAAATTTTATTTTGTACTTTACGTATTTTAAAATTAATTTATAAGTTGATTATATTTGAACTTTAATTTTATATTTTTGTTTTGAATTAAAAATTCTAATTACAATAACAATATTTTTGACAATCATCAAATGAATGGATAAAGCTGAATTTGAAATTGCGTGCTCGATACGTAATTCAAGTAGAACAGCGCATTCCCCTAGTTCCGATTCCGAGTAACTGGCCGCCGACGCGACGTCGTGTGAGTGTCTCCACCAGGCTACGATCGACGCGTGTTTATTTTACCAATTCATTTTAAATTAGTATCTTTTTACGTACTTTCAGTGTGTCGTTAAGTGTTTTCGCAGCGGATTATTGTTTTTCTCAACTTGGCAGGTGTTTTATAGAAAAAATGAGATAAGCATGAAATTTGATTTTTCCGACGATGTTCGTACTTTCATTTTTTTTAATTCGATTTTTTGGAAATTGTAAAAATTTAAATTCTCTAATTTATTACCAAATTATTCTATGTTCAGGGTTAAATGTAAAATTATTCAGTTTTTGTTTATATTTTCAAATATTCTCCCATCTGCTATCTTGCATTTTTGAACGACTAAAATTTAAAACTAAATAAGTTTTAAATAAAAATGTGTCTTCGCTTGACTGATTCTTGAACGAAAAACGGTTTGAGGCCTATACTAGTATTTTTATGCGAGAAGACATCATTTTGATAATGTGAATTTATCTGATTAGGAAATTTGTTCATGCAAAATAACACTTTATTTATTTGACATAGATATTTTATTATATAAATAGTATTTTAGGATTCAGGGTACAGTATCACGATGATCGCATTTCACACGCACGCGTGCGACCATCACCCGTGCCAGGGATATTCGTCTCATTTGAGGACGCATCTGTCATCCGCGGTGAACGCACGCGTGCGGATTAATTCGCATGAGTGCGTGCACTGTGAGTCGCATATGCGTTTCACATTACTATCTGGGTACTAACGCACCCTTTCAAAGACCTCACAGACTAAGCTTCTTGGGTTAAAATAGCCTTTTAAAATTTTTAATAGAAACTTGCAAGGGATCACAGGTATAGATAACTTGCGGTGCAGGTAGCGCTGAAGAAACAGCACTGAAACTTTACCAAAACTGTAGAATCGAATTTTTCTTCAATAAAAAAATTATAAACTAAACGATTATCATGCATTTTTATGTGACGTAACAAATTTCTGCTTCAGTTTCTTTCAGGTTTGAGAGCTTAATTCTAGAACTGTTCAGCAATTCCCTACCCAGGGGTTGGGAATTATCTCTACTCAATTGAATCTCATCTCTACTCAACTGAAATAATGGATCTCGGATTACCCTGTTTTGACCCTGCATGAAAAATCCGTGTTGCCTCTGCGGAAGTGCTTTCGTTTACTTTGACTCGTTTTTTAGTTCTTTCGTCTTCGTCATCAGTCTCACCTCTACTTGTCAAAACATTTCCCCGAATTCCTTTTAACTTTTCTGCTTCAGTTTCACTGAAAACGTTAACATCAGGATTAGGTTGACCCGAAAAAAACACTTTTGGTTTTCTTTGGAGCAAAAGGCAAATAACAGTAATTTATGGGATTGTAGTAGGTACACCTTTGTAAATAAAAATGTCAACAATATTTAGAGCGGCCCATCGTCTTTGAAGTTCTTATGCAATTAACATGGGCAAACTCAACTTTCTTTTTTGTTTAAGATTTTAAACACCAAGTTATATACTTTTAAATTTGAACTTTTAATATGTTGTTTTTTAGTTACTCAAGATGCATATAACAGTAGTTTACATTAACTGCGGTTGTCTAAAAAGTGCTATTTTCACTATTTTCCACTGCTTTTAGAGACTAATAGCAGCTCTAATAATATATTATACATATGATACTGAAAGTTTCAATATAATTTCCTCAAAGATTGAAGCTTACATAAAAAAAGTAGATTAAGAAAAATATAATGGAACCTGCTACATTGAAAACTAATCTTTGTAGATTTTTGAAATTTGACAGATCTACGACTTAAGCTGTTTAATTTTTGAGGCGGAGCACTCATCAGATCGGCCATAAAATTCGTTTACAGTGAGTCTCGAGATCACGAAGCATAGCCCCTTTCGCACTCAGCGTTCTAGGTACCTGAACACTTTTACGCCAAATTCAGTCAGGCTGGGTGGGGACGCTCACTAATTCTGTTGAAGATTTACATAGATGAAAAGAGCTGAAATTGTAAATTTACGATCTAGTCTTCACTTACCGAAATTGTCAGCGTTGCAATGATAAAGTTCAAAGACGATGGGCCACCTCTAAATATTGTTCAAAATTAAAAAGAAAAGAATCTGCCTTCTACAATCGCATAAACTATCGTTATTTGCCTTTCGCTTTTAGGCATCCCAAAAGTGTTTTTTTATGGTCACCCTAATCAGGATATTTAACTTAATATTCAGCAGCTGTACTCATAAATGGCCTTATTACTCTGGAAGACAGGTGCCCATACGACTTAACCTCCTTCCCTACTCGGAATAGAAGAGCCGACGCCAAAACTGGCAATCTTTCTCCCCCTTTCGTCGTTATTACTCTCGTGGTATATGAAAAGCTCTGAGAGTATGTTCTAATCTACCGCGTAGCCAGCTGGTCCACCAAATACCCTCTCTGGAAGGCAGGTACCCATAGGACGCAACCTCCTACCCGATGACCGTGCCTTCTCTATCAAAGATACCTCCCGCATGGACGGGTTGGTGGAAACACACTTCTGACACCATGTAAGGTTACCTTTCCAGGCGCCCACCCGAGTGCACTCGGGTGCATCCAAAATCGTTCAGCGGCGCTAGGTGAGTGGGTGGATCCACCTGCTGCACAGTTCAGAAATCACCAGGGTGAAGAGTGGGGGTCACTCGATGGGTGAGTATTTCACCCGCCGAAAAGACGTAGGTGGCCGCGGGTGAACAGTGCAATTGGCGGGAAGAAGAGGTGAGAAGTCGTAAGGTTACAGTGCGAAACTTGCGTCGACTCTAAAACTACTGTGCGAAACCGAAGTAACAAGTGCAGAAATATATATAGAGTTCATGCCGGGAAAACATGTAATAGTTGTGGAAAATCACCAAATTCCATTTTTGTAATAACAATGGCTTTGATATTATGGCAGCAATTAAAACCTTCTTTTTCTGTCCCTGCATCTTGACAGTTTTTGTGTCACATAATCTCAATTATACTTTCTCGAACATTACGCGCCAAACATCTAAATACACACCCGGCGCAAAATCAAAGACCCTCATTCTACTGTGCCCCTTCCACTTTACATTAGTAAAATCCTCCCACTTCTTCAATATACCCACCAAATCACCAAGGTGGTCGCTTGGAACGTAACCTAACGAGCGAAACTAAATTTACGCGCGAAAAGTTCAAATATTCAAAATCTGCTTTAAAAGTGACAATAAAAAGTTTGAAATTTATATTGAATCTACAACGATGGCGAGTTTTTTTTTCGCAATTAGGGGCTTGCAAACACAGCTTCAGCGATGGAATTTTCTTGTGAAAATCTGTTTGAAAATTGAATTTAATTTAAAAGTTTCTTGTTAAAATAATGACTGCTAATTTTGAACGTAAATTAATAAGCAAAGATTTTATTACTCTTTAGTCTTTCGAATCTAACTTCGTCAAAATATTAAGTTTAATGTTCGAGATATATGTCAACGAATGAACCGCTGCTGTGTACAAGATTGATCTGATTTTTGACTTCGTCCTTGGGAGCTTCGATGACGGCGCAGCTGTCCTTGGACTCCCACCGCACTTCCATATGTTTTTACATTAGTCATTGGTCCTAATTTCTACTCTTTTATACTATACTTCTCCTTACGAACTCAACTCCGTACCTCTCACCTCCTGAACATAACATGTCATTACGTAATACACTAAACCTGTTTTCCCGTGAAAAAGCCAACATGTCCGGGGGTCCTATCAAAACCCAATATTTCCTAGACACTTGTTCTAAACGGGTTATGTCAACGCATAAACTGGCGACTTTGTGTCGCCGGTTCGAAAATTAAATGTGAATTATGTATCCTGTTGCCAACAGTTATTAGGTTACAGATCTCTTTCGTAAAATCAGTATAATGCTAATTACTTGATCTTCAATTTACACCTGTTCACATTCAGCACACAAGTCTCGACTCTTTATTTACATAAAGAATGCTTTATCGGTAAAGTCCTCTTTGTTATGCAGACCTGCCCAACTGTTGCTAGCCAATTTTTTACTCAATTGAAATGTATTCCCTTTTAATTTCAATTATTTTAAATTAGAACCGCGCAGTTTACGTCACAGATGATTTTATACTATTTGGCTGAATGGCTCATTCCACAAGCGTGCTCAGTATAAATTCCCAGCTTATTCAATTCATCTATTAAGCTCTTATATGAAAAATAGGAAAATTTTTGTGAAATATAATAATTTCAAGTCATCTATTCAATGAGTAATGGCTGAAGTACACCAAGCCTCAGTATTAGCACCAGTTTTGTTTATAATATATATAAATGATATACCCAAATTGAAACGCATAAATAAGAGTTTATTTGCTGATGACAGCGGCATTTTTACATCTTCGTATAGAGTTGATACAATAGTTCTTCTAGTTCTTCTTTAGCGAGTTTGTTCTTAGCACTAGGTCTGTAGGGATCCAGGTTTCCTCAGTGAGTATCCCTTCCTGGTAAGTGCGAGACTGGCCCCACCATGGTAAGTAGGTAAACTTATTTCATGTGTAGGTTTCAGCCATTTTTTGAAGGTAAAGAGTATAAAGTGAGCGATAGTAGCTTAGTTTCCATCAGGCGCGAAAAATCAAATTTATTTGTTGTATCTAATGTATTATTCTCACAACTTTGGGGTTCACATAGCATATAAGCGTGATGTTCAAAGCATGAGGTGTAGTATAATTAGTTTTATAATTCAGACGTCAACTAAAAATAAAATTTAGATAAAGAAAGCATAAGAAAACACAAGATTAGTCAAGCAACTCGCAACTTTTGAGACACTTAATTATTAATTATGACATCATTTGCAACCGCATTTGCTACTACATTTGCGGCCACATTTTCTACCACATTTGGGGCCGCATTTTCAAATAAACAAAGTTTATTGAAATAAGTGATAAACTTGATTACAGTAAATTTTTTAAGTAAATTTTCAAAGTCAAGGCAAATTTCTTAAGCGTTTTATAATTTTTCGTATACTAGACGCAAATGCTGTTTCTTATATGTGACCGAAAATGCGGGCACAAACGCGAACGCAGATTATCAGTAGCTCACCCAGAATGGGGTACATTTTTTCATTTCGATTATAGATTTTTCTAGTAAAATTCTATGCTCATGGAATCGGGGATCAGCCCATGGGACATGATTAATATCTTCTTCAATGTTTGCACAGGGACACTCATCGCCCTGCAAAAAACTTCCGATTAAAAATTATTGCTTCGCATTCATGATATGTTCTCTGGAAGTCCGCTTTGCAATAACTTCGAATTGAGATGGAGGGACAATACTTTTTAATGCGAGAGTTCGCATATGACGTTTGAATCTTGAATATTTCTTAATGCGAAGTGAGAGATTTCGCGTTCAATACGTGTGGATGCGAGAGTTCAAATATGTTTCAATGCTTTAGAATACGATTGAATGCGGAACAGAATTTATCTCACTGATATTAAATGCGATTAAATACGATTAAATGCGAACTAGAAAATATGCAATTGCTAAGTATTGAATCGTATTCACGAGGTATTCTCTGGAAATCTGCTTTTTGACAACCTCCCATTCAAAGTGAAATACTTTTGAATAAGTTTCAATGTGGTGTTGTTTGTAAGGTGGACTCTACAAAGATCCTTCTAGCCAAACTGCTCGTCAGGGCGTAAAGATTATTTCTAAGGCGCGAGATACAAACAATATCGCTTCTTTTTTCTAGTTGTGATTGGAAAAACCAAGGTTTTGGAGACACCGGAAAGAAATTCTGGAATAAATAGAGAGCCAATCTTCTATGGTCACTGTTTCTCTTTAGATCAGCGTTTCATATTTTATTTAATGTATCTGTAATTGATTTTTAGTAGTCAGTATGGGGGATTCTATAGTCTCAAGCAGTTCCATTAGTCAAGGCAAACACTGCTAGTTTATCTGCTATTTTATTACCGAAAATACCCTTATGCCCCGGCATCCAAAAGAGACTAATTTGAATGTTTTTGTTTTCTGCGTGGAAAAGGAGGTTTTTTATTTTATGAATGAAGAAGTTTTGAGTTTTCAGGTGGTTAAAGTTCATAGAGACAGATAAGACATTGCGAGAGTCAGAGCAAATAATAACAGGAGTAATTTCTTCATAAAGGATCATTTATAAAGTTTTGGAGATGGGAATATCTTCAGCTGTGAAAATAGATGCTTGGAGAAAAATTGTATACTTCTCGGAAATTTGACAGGGAGGACAAATTCTAATTCATGTTTATTAGGTGTCTTCTCTTTTAAAGCCGTCTATATAGAAAACAGTTTCATTTTTGAGGTTTTCCTCAACATAATTAGGGGTACAAGAAAACATTATTTTCTATTCGTATTTATTTAGATGTATATAACCATTTAATAAATAAAAGGCTTCTCTCAAATTGTATGTATTATTTCTGAAAGTAATAGATTCTAAATGATGAAGGGGATTTAGAAATGGGTGATCTTCCATTGAGAAAACCTTAATCAGGAATTTCTTATTTAAGAATTGGAATTGGCGATATAAGGGAGGTTCTTCAAGTTCCGCAAACATTACTAGAATAGGTGTCGATACACGATCCACAAGAAATATTCGCCATATACGATTTTGTGGTTTGCAGATTTTGTCATAGGATTGAGATTTGAAGAGTATTATAGATTGTAATCCATATTCCAGGAGGCTCCTTATGAGAGAAAGATAGAGCATACTTAGAGTTCTTAGATGGTCACCCCACCAAGTACCTCTAAGAAATTTAATTATATTGGTAACATTATTGATTCTATCAATCAGACGCTGAAGATGTCGAACCATAGAGAATTCAGAATCAAAGATAAACCCTAGGAAGGCAACCTCAAAAGAGAGGGAGATTCTCTGATTCTCTAGTAGAATATGAGTGTTCTCAAGGATGCCATTTTCGTTTAAGTTGAAAATCATTATTTTGCTTTCGAACAGAGATATTCAATCCTCTAGATTGAAAAAAACTGAAGTGGAATCAGGCTTTTCTGCAAGATGTAAATACATTCTACAAGATTTCGAGATGAGAAGAAAATGGCAATGTCACCAGCGTACTGCAAAATTTGGCATAGAGGATGAATGTCTTTAGAAATACCTATTGCATAAATTTTGCACGAAGTGCGGATTGAAACACATCCCTGAGGAAGTCCTCTTTGAAATGTGTATAGAACAACATGTGAGTGAGTTACTTTGAAGAATATTTTTCTGTGATAATTTTTTAATAATAGACACAACAACACTTTTTGAAAACTAAAAGTAATTTATCATGTTATAATATTAACAATAATCTATTTATAACTTTGGACATATTTTAAATTGACATAAAACATCGATCTTGACTCTCACCAAGAAAAATATCTCAAATAATTGATAAAACTGTACATCTCACAATTTCTAACCCTAAAATCAGATTTTTGAGGTATGTCTCATGAAAATGATCTATTTTACTGTAAAAAAATGAACCTTGAAAAATTAATTTTTTGGTCTTATACTTATACTTTTGAAAATAAATTATTTCGTGATATTTAGAGGAAGAAATTTTAATTTAATTTCCATAACAAAAGATTTTTTAATTTTTAATCTACTCGCACACTCAGCCGGCATTTTACCGGACCGTCGGTCATGCAGTTCACCGGGCCGCGTCGATCCCGCCTGTCGAGCCGGCTATATAGACATCAATGGTGTGCACATTACGGTGCATATCTGCCGGCACGTCGGTCCGATCGATCGGACTGCGGGCCGGCAGATCGCTTGCAGTTTGCGGGCATTTTCCTCTCTGGGAACAATAATTGACGTAGTAAGATATTACGTAAGAATGGTTTTACCCGCCCCTCCCCTCACCTTAACCCGAGGTAAGGTTACGTAGAGATTTTTCAACCCCCGCTCCTCTAGGGACCCTTACGTAATTAATGAATGGCCCCTTACACTAATAAATATAAATTGCTCGGAGCTGAACTTACAAACTTACAGAAGCGGTAAGAGGCTTCATTGATCTATTTCTATGTTAACACTAAAAAATAACTGCGTAAAATGATATCCTATATGAAAAAGTAGCCTGGAAGATATAGTTATGTCATCCAATGTCCGACTGGATCGGGCAAAACATTGCATTGTATACATTGCATCGCACGTATTATTTTAGTTAAAGAATTGTGTTTATCGGCCAAATAAAAATATCTAGTGAATATTTTTTTAGTTTATCTGGTGAAGTGATGGTCCTTTATTGTGATAAACTAAGTGCAATTGACAATTTATATCGCTACGCTCTGAAAAGTGAGGAATTTTCCACAAGCATTAGTGATGTACCGATGATAAGTAAGAGAGATCTCGTACAATTAAAAGCTTAGAGGCTTTTAAGTATTGCGAAGCCGGATTCGTTGAAAAAGTGCATTAAAAGAAGGTAGATGACAAGTTATTAGTACGTGGTGAGGGTAGTATTGGTATAACTGTATGGTTTCTTATATCAAAACATTTATATCAAAGTATATTTTCTTTCGTAATGTGTCACTAAATTTTGTATTTATTTAAAAATAAAATTTACTTGAAAAGAAGTATACGATTTTGAACATATTACCAGATGATTTAAATTTGCGGTTAGGAATTGTTCATTGTAGAAGAAAACTTTCCTTGACTTTTTCCAATGAATTGTTAGGAAAGAATAATATAAATATGCGGAAGAGAAAATGAGAGTAGAACTTGAGGCCGCGGAATAGAGACGAGTGAGAAAGAAAGAGGCAGTGTGGAGAGACGTATGTGTATTGTTTTGAATAAACGTTCAGTCTGGACCAAGAAGAGTGAGACGCAGTTTTTATGTTCGAGTGGACCTCTCCTAATTTCCAGTAGAATAGAAGTTCATAATATTCTAAGCGTGGGGTGAAGAATTCCAGTTTTTCCCACCCATGTGCTCACGAGTTGCCCAGTGCGTGTGAACAAAGAGAGAGAATTTACAAGTTTGATAGGTGACAGGCCTATCGAGAAAAAGGGCCGCACTTTCTTTTCTTTTCACTGAGACCGAGACACGAGTTCCGACTGTGGCATGTGGCCAAGTATGACGTAAATCTGTTGGATAATGAGTCCCGAAGACAACACCGAACTTTGAGAATTTTCGTTTATACCAAAAAATTGCAGCATGGGCAAAAACGAAATAGTCTCTGCTATTTCCGAGACTCTAAACCGAAAGGTCGGCCATGATTAATTCAACTCCGAGAGGCTCAGGAGGGCCAACTGATGAATTTGAACGCTTCCAACAAAACTTGTATGCTAGAGGACAACACAGGAGAGGTAACAAAGGACGCTCTTCTCATATGCCATCTAACTCAACCTCTCTTTCCAATTTCAACGAATCCCAGCGGACTAGTTTAACGCTAGCATCGCAACTGAACGCGTTCGAAAATTCTCAATTCGAATTGACCAGGAGACAACGCGATATGAGCGAAATTGACGAAGATAGGACGATCACGAATGTTAACGATTGTATACCAACAGGTAAATTTGATTTTCAAAACGCGCCTAACTGTAATCCGCAAAACACGCAAAATTATTTGTCACCGAATATGGACCAAAATGTACCGCATTCAAGCTTTGATCCCCGAGTTATAGTCTCTAACAATTTTGAACCTTCGAATCAAAATGTACCAAGGTCGCACGCGACGCGTCCGTCAGGATTTACCCCGAGCAGGTGATTTCCAGAGTCTGTTCCGCCTTTTCAGGGACAGCAATTCCTTAATGTTTACTCTTAACATATCAATGGTTTGTCTAACTATGATCAAATGATGGGTATGATGAATCAAATCATTCAAAAAAATATAGCGCTGAGGCAGCAACTTGTTCAAGGCCATGTGACTCAACGCGAATTCCACATTATGTCAGATATCTCAAAAACTATTGAAACTTTTGATGGGGAAAAGGGTCCTCATGAGGCTAAACGGTGGCTTCAGCAGGTTGAAACAGCAGCATGCGTGAACAACTCGCCAGACTCATTTCTAGTAAAAACAGTAAAATGCCATTGAAAAAGGGCTGAACGGGCTTCGTATTTGGGTCGACAACGCGAACTGATGAACTAGTCATTGTTGCGAAAAGCTTTTTGTAATACTTTACTTCCAGCAATTGACATGGCTGAAGCTTTTATAAAAATGCAAAATCGAATACAAAATCAAAATGAGACCTTGTCTTCATATTTTCATAATAAGTAACAGCTCTGTAAAAATTTTCCGCTGAACTTCACCCAGACTAAAGAACAAATAATTTCAGGTCTTAAAGCTCGCGATATTATGCTAAATGCATCAGTAGCGTTACACGGAAACGAAGACGAGCTCTTCGCGAGTCTTGAAAGGTTGGATCGAACGGTGAAATTTTGTTACAAGAACAATAACCGAGTCGACAGGAAGGGCGTCGGAAATACCGTTAATTCTAATAAAACAATGGACTCGAAATTAAGAGCTCCAGGAGTTCCGAAGGAATAAGAAAATAAAGACGGGAAAAAGGACAAACTTAGGTGTTATAATTGTCAAAAACTTTGGCATTTTTGACACGAATGCTCAGAACCCAAACGGAAACCCTACTGCACAAATTGCAAACAAAGGGATACGGTACGCAAAGTTGTGGAAAGCCGCAAACTTTAGAAACCGCGAACGTAAATACCGTCAATGACACGACTACCGAGACCTCTCTCAAGTATGTAAAGACGGTTAGATTCAATGGCAAACCCTTGAAAGCATCAATTGATGCAGGTAGTGCAGTATGAACGATTGAAGCTACAATCGTTCTTAGAAAAATTTTTAAATCGAGCGAAAACCAATTGAGCATAGAGGTTTTGGGTCCGAGGGTAACTTTGTCCAGTCAGTGGGAATATTATTTTTTTTTCAAACTTGTTCTCGGGTTAAAAAAAAAACGGTTTTCCATCATAGCCACAAACTAGGTCAAATGACTGATGAGATGAAGGCGCAATTAGTTAATTTAATACGTCGTATGAAATCATTTGCGATTATGTTGTAGGTACAAAATTAGGAGCATGGTGTAGTTTGCAGTTCTCCTTTCACCGCTGTTATTCTTACACAGCGGCCACAAGTGTTGGAGGTGACAACAGTCGCCTCTGGATGCTTTCTTAGAGCTACCATGTATCACTCTATAGGTTTTTAGTCGCTTGCTTTCTGATGGTCCAGAAAGCTTCTTACAATGCGACAGGTGTTTAATAAAACCGCCTTCTGAGCTGCTTCCAGTACTCTACTGACTCCCAAATGTTCAAGATGTTCAGTGCATCTTGCATGCACATTGCCTGTAGCCGAAATCACAATGGGATGAATAGACGCATGTTTCACATTCCTCCATATTGTCTTCACTGCATGCCTTAGTTCGCTATACTCGTGGATCTTGGTTGTATAGGTAGCCTGCGAATTTCGGATAAGTGGATAAGCAATGTTGATGGTGTAGACTCTTCCAACTTTTTTTCTCGCATTATGATGACCGGTCGATTGACTCGGATGTAATGACCCTTCTGGATAGTAATTACGAATCCTTCCGTTTCTGGGTACAGGACGCCCTTTCTCAGTCAAATATTGGATGCCTCACTATTCACTTCATGTTGATCTAACGTTTTTGGTTGCTCGCCGTGGATGGCTTTCTGTCTCCATTGCGTTTCTAATTCCTCTATGTTTTCTGCCCTGGTTCTCAAGGCCTCCCCTAAGGACAAATTCAAGGGCGTGCAGAAAAGATCAGCTTTGCAGATGGTATTGTAAAGCGTAACGTTTGGCTTGCTGTAAAAATAGTCTCGCAACTGTATAACTTGTGACTCACATACTTTCCTGACATCTACAATGCCCCTACCCCCTCTATGTCGTGTTAGAACTACCCTTTCAATCGCCGAGTTACTGTGGTGCATTCGATACGTGAGGACAGGGATGGCAAAGGTGTTGATTGCCCTGATCTTGTTTGCCGAGTTAAGAGAACTCTTCAGAACCAATCTGAGTCTTGTAGTGAAGGCAGTCAAACTTCTGCGTGAAGCCTAAATGCATAGGTCGATATTTATGATTTTCATAAATAAACTTTTTTCTTCCCCCAAATCTGTGCCTTGACACAAACGGTTCTTTAATATTTATTAATATTTTCCGAAAATATTTCCGCGTTATTTTAACTTTTATTTTCAAATATGGGTGAAAATATATTGATCTCAGGACTAACTTGATCAGCTGGTATACTCGTTACATGGCCCTAACTAAGCATGTAGGGTAGACAATGTTGGTCAGCAGGATTATGGAACTAAAACGAATATCAAGAACTAGTGAGGACCGCAGGAAATGAACGATGATAACAGAAAACAAATGAGGATCACGGAAAACAAATGAGGATGGCAGAAAATAATCAAAAACTTAGCTGAGCATATAGCGTAGATAGGCCAAAGTATATCACTTGGTTTTACGAAAAAAATCAAAATCTTTGTAGATAAAACTGTAGTCTTTCTCTGTAGAAAGATTCTAGTTCTTTTTATTGAGGTTCGAATTTCTAATTTATACTCGTCTTCTTCTAAATTTAATCGCTCTAAAATATCATTAAATTCTATCAACTCGCTTGAATTTTTGTAATAATAATGCATTAATTTTCTAATGTCTTTTAAATTATTTCGTCCTATTGTTATTGTTTCATCGTCTACATCTTCTAAAGGATATAATATCATTGTTTGAAGCATGACTGGCAGCGGATAATCAAATCTACATTTCATTTAACTTCTTTTACCTTTATTACACGTGTGAGTATGCTTGTGCCGCTGCACAGCAATGAAAGTATTATCCTAAAAATACTCACAAGTGACGAATTTATTAATAAATTCGATGCACTTTTGGCGTTCTTCAAAATCGTTGTTGTAATGGTCCCCAATGGAATATTCTTGAAAAGGACCACCTTTTTCTTGTAAATAATTTAAGATCGCTCTGAATTTATTATCGAAATATAATGCGCGCGTAACGGGACTTCGCCGAATGAAATCAGTTTTCGTATTATCATCGAGATTTAATGCTTCTTCTGAAGAAAATTTGTTTGTTATTAAGAACGTATGCTAACACCTGCATCAATTCTGGCCACTATCTCTCCGCAGCTGATAAAGTGAAAAAAGGGTTGGCTTTCCAATTAGCTGCACCATAGCTAATATTTTCTTTTTCTCATCTTACGAATATGCAGAGGACAAACGAATTTGTTTTAATAATTTATATCCTACATCATGTCTAATCGTGTCATCAACGAATCCTTTGCTGATAACTTTTTCTCCCGTTAAGTTTTCGTTTGTTTTAAGTTGTCGCAAATATACATTAATCTGAGCAGACAGATTTCTATGCATCTTTTTGTTTGCCAAATGTAAGCGATATTTGGTTTCGCACACTCTTATATCACTTCGTCTCAAATCGGATGAATATCGGACGGATGAATATGCAGACGACAAACGAATTTGTTTTAATAATTTATATCCTACATCATGTCTAATCATGTCATCAACGAATCCTTTGCTGATAACTTTTTCTCCCGTTAAGTTTTCGTTCGTTTTAAGTTGTCGCAAATATACATTAATCTGAGCAGACAGATTTCTATGCATCTTTTTGTTTGCCAAATATAAGAGATATTTGGTTTCGCACACTCTTCTATCACTTTCGTCTCAAATCGGATTAGATTCTTGCACTGTCCGATACATCTTCTGTAAGATCATATCCTCCGAAAACTCTAGGATGACATAATGCGTCGAAATGAGGTGTTTCCAAGGAACAGATTTTTTATCTTTTCCAGGTGCTATAATTTGAGCAACTTTAGCTGATTCTGTATTCCTATCTAGAAGTAAAACTTCATTGACAATCTCCTCTGTAATATCACTACCATCATCGTCAGTTTCGTAATCAACTGCATAACTTATTTTATCGCCCCCATCGTCTAAAATTTTGATTTTACAATCATTAACGTTATCTTTCTCATTCTTGCCTCATCCTTGTAAAGAGGGTTGGATGATAAGTAATTCAATGCTTTGAAAATAGCAGCTGGTCTTACGGTTTCATTCATGTAATCAGACTTACGCGTAATGTTTATTTTAAATATTAACTGTGCAATATTCATTCGATTAAATGGCCTCGGCAATATAACCACTTCATTTGCATTAGGTGGAACATGTACAACGCTTTTTTTCAATGACAGTTGTGAGTTTAATGCGTGCCGTTTCAAAGCTTTAATTTTTTTAAATGCTGTTAATGGCGATACTAAGACGGCTTCTAAATCTGACAATTTTTTCACGTATGCTGGTACGCAAGGAAATTGTAAACCATTACTAGTCGCCAATTTAGGTATCTTTCCGGCCCTAATGTTTGTATCACATGTCTTACATATTTTTAAAGTATTTTAGCCAATTAACTATTTTTTCTACGAAAACATCATCTAGCAATGCAGAATGACGTTTTGAGTTGCTATATTTAATACCGAATGACTAAACCACAAAGTTTCGCAACAAGCACAAATATTAATATTGGTGTAACTTTTCGCTTCTTAATAAACTTTAATTTCATAATAGATGCAGGATATTTCTCACTTCTAAAATCCCTTACATAATTTCTTCAAAAATTTTACAAAGCATGCAATCTTAAGTGACGTTTCGCATTTTCATCTTTTTCTTTCTCCTCTTTTATAAATTCCAAATCTTCCCTTTTTTTTATTACTTCTTGTTCTTTTTGTTCCTTTTACCTCAAAATCCTTTTCTTTAGCCTTATATTCTAGTCCGCTCTCTTTTTCCATCGATTAGTTACTTACTCATCAAATTCAGGAAAAGGAAATTATTTTAATAAAGTCTCGTTGAAATGAAAGGAATGAACTCCTTATTTGGGATATTGAAATCAATATAAAATTCTTCAGGGTCGATGAAAATTAACCTGTCATGAAATTCATCCAAATATTTTATAAATTAAATCCAGTAGTGTATTGAAAGCCATAATTCATTAGTGACTGATGAATTATAGAGCATAAAGTACAAAGTTTGTCAGATTATTTACATTTTTTTTTAAACTCATTCTTTAAATGTTTTAAACAATTTTTCAAAGATTAAGACTTTCATATTTTTAGTAAGCTATTGAAAGTGTAATTTTACAACTGCACGGAGAAAAATGGATGGTCAAAGTTAGAGGGTCAAAATTTACAGGACAGTCCATTCTTCTAGATGGTCTAAAGAACCAGTTAGCATTTTTTTTTGACATAGTCAGAGAGGCTCTCATTTTATGACCAGTCTGACTGTTATAAGAAGGCCAGACTCACTATCCGGGATAAGCAAGGTTACCTTTCGGGATGGTCAATGCGATCATCTTGTTTTGACTCATATCGACCATACAAGGAAGAGCAAATGACCCATCGCGGAGGGCCGACCTGATTAGTTACCTTTGGAGTGTTTATTTGAAATAATTCAATATCTAAGTCAAATGTTCACAATTGCTTTTCACATTTAATCATTTCAAATAAGCGCGCCAACCTTAACCAAACTGGTTGTCGACGCGATGCATACAATATGGAGACCGTCTAGGTCTAGACTCTGGATCATTTTTGGAGTCAGTAAATGTCAGTGAGCCGTTCAGCGTCACATTTGCTGTTTATTGAACTTAAACATGTTTTTCATCATTTTATACTGCTTTTCGATATTTCGAACATTCGTAGAGAGTGAAGTGCATAAGAACATGATGGAAAGTGAAGTAAACTTATTCCATTAAATTTTCAACATCAAATTTGATGCTTCCAAGGGAGTTAGGATAATGTTGTAACTGGACGTTGAGCTATCAATTTTTTGTCACCGTGCCGTTTCAAATTGAAAACGTGCAAAAAATTTCAGCATTCATTGATGATGCAGAAAGTAATGAGATGTAAGATATTGGTTTCTGAATTCACTTCAATGTTTGAAATCTTACAAAAATCACAAAAATGTCTTAAAATCTTCCGCAATTCTTTAAATTGTTGGTTTAAAGCATTTGTTACTTAACATATGAGGATATGTAGATTACCTTACTTTTCCCACAATTTTTGCTTTAAACAAAATGCACAGACATCTGTGTTTACGTTCTTTACGTCTGTGCGCTTTTTTTTGTTAATAAGAGTTGTGGAAAAACCCGGTTAATCTAAATTTGCTCATATATAAACTCACATAAATCACTTGAAATGCAACAAAAATCTTGAAAATTCCTTAAAATCTCCTTAAATCCTTAACATTAACGGATAAACTTAAACATCATTGCAAATCGTTTAAAATGTCTTCAACTTTTAGAAGATTTTTTTAAATTCATAAAAATCTATTGATACTTCTTAAAATTTAGTCACAATTTCACAGGAAGTTGATTAAAAATCAAACCATTTATTTATATTCCTTGACATTGTATAACAGTCTCTTAAAACTACCCAACAAAGTTTAAAATTCCCAAAAATCTCTTGAATTCCTTCAAATATCCGAAACCCCATATAGGACTCTTTCAATCTAGTTAATTTCTGGATAAACCTAAAAACCACTTAGAGTAAAATAATTAAAAATCTCTTTTAATTCTTCACTTTTTCAGAATATTGATTTAAAATCATAAAAATCTTTGAATTTAAATAACCTAAAATCTCTTTGAATTCTTTGAAATTTCATGAGATTGCTGGCAAATTATAGAATCGCTCTCAATTCTTTCAAATTTCACACTAATTTTGAACATTCCTTAAAATCACTTGTAATCCTTTACATTTTCATAGAAACTTAAAAATTCCTTAACTTTTTAAATTCGTGAAAATATCTCTCAATCTCTTAGAACTACACAACAAAGCTTAAAATTCCTTATAATCTCTGGAAATCCTTTAGATTTTCGAAAAAAAGTAAAAAACTCTTGCCACCCTTTAAATTTTCGCGGCAAAAAAGATAATTTTCAAACAAAAATAATTAAATTTTAACTTTTTCTCAGAATAAAATAATTAATCAATTTTAACATTTCAATTCATGACAAGCAATTGATCTTGACAATCGGATCATTCTGATGCATAATTTGCGGGTCAAGTCTAAAATCCGAAATATTTATAAAAACTTTGCGTATACAAAGAATGGGAAACTGAAAAATGGCAGTGAATTTTCTTTTTACCAGGGAATTTTACAATTTCGTAGAAGAAAAATCTATGCAGTTTTTAAGACTTAAACAATTAAAAATTAAATGCATTCGAATTTGGACATTTTTGATAACAAAATTTTCATTTTGATCAACTGTAAGAATAAATTAATGATTTTTAAACCTATACTATATTTTGAGTGTTAAAAGTTGAACAATAACTGATTTTATTAGACGTACATATTTTAACGTTGAAAATTGAAATTTTCAATTCGCGTAAACGCTTATCTTTAAATTTGAGCGTTAAAATTTCAATTATTTGATTAGAAAAAATTTTAATTTGTAAATTAAAATATTTAATTTTGTATGTATGTATGTAAACTTTTTCCAAATGCAGTAATATCCTCCATTTACCAAAGCAATTCAGTAAATTTCAATGAATAAATTTTCTCCGTGTACAATTTCGATTCAATTGAGAATTCGATTTATCAACTAGAATTTACTGTGAAACATTTATGGTTTATATACGCCGGATATTAAACCACTTTCGTATTGGGTACTTGGTTCCTAATGCAATTTCATTTATTTCTTCTGCGTCCATTTCTTCAACCTTTTGGCTGAAAATGTTTATTTTCGCTCGTATTCCGACTGGACCAGGAGGCATATATAGTCCACGAAAAATCGTATGCTTACATGTTGTTTTTTCCACTATTGCAAGGATGTCGCCATTGGCTGCTGATAAAACAATTTCTACTCCGTTTGGCAGAGCCGTGAGGGAATGATCCCTTCCTCTCAAATGAAGTGATGTACGGGGAGGAAAAGTGTATGTTTGAAGTTTTAATTCCCGATTCGGATTGCTGATGGGGTAAAATCGATAAAGTGGAAGTTCTTTAATTTTAATTCCAAGTACTGTAGAATAAATGGGCTTTTCAGGTGGAGACCTGGATCTGACACGAAGAGATGGCTCGGCAGGAGTAGAATATCTAGCCGGAGAAGGAGTCCTCATAGATGGACGAGTCCTGGCAGATGGACGAGTACTGGCAGGAGAACGAGTCCTGGCAGGAGAATTAGAAGGTCCGGAACGAGGAGCGTCAGTATTCTTTTCGCCCTTAGAATCAACATCCAATTGTAAACTCAGCTCTGTAATAAGAAACAGAAGATGGCAATCTCATTTTCTCAATTTTGTTGTCAAAAATTTTTTTTTTTATTTATTAGAATCACAATTCTGTTTGCTTCAAGATATTTCAACAAAGGTCTTATATCTGTGTCAAAACGATCTAGAAATAATTTTCAGTTAATGATAACAGTTGAAAAAAAATGTTCATTGCGTTATAGAGAAATTAATGTACAGAAGTTATTTTTTGAGATTGGCAAGTATCACGTTTAGCTCATTTGAATCCACAGTTTTGGTTTAAAATATAGGGGAAATTAGCATTTTATTACGAATTATTTGAAAATATGTTATTTGACAAATGCATACAAATTTATATGACAAAATCACAGTTTCGATGCTTTTCAACGAATAGGCTCAATTTTTGTATGGTATCAACTCAGAATGTCTTTGTAATGACTCTTTGCTAAGATACTTTTGATGTTTATCAAAATCGTTTCAAAATGCCAAACTCTGCATATGTATGAATAATTAATACTTTTTCTGAATTTTGAAAGTTGTTACAGAATAAAAGCCATCGATAAGACATTCTTGTAAAATATCATAGCAAAAAGTGATGGAAAGGAAATTTTTAGATGATTCCATATACAAAATTAAAAAAATTGGCTTTAAATCTTTCATATTTGGAAATTTTTAGAAATTATTTGAAACAAAATTTTTCAAAATAATTAAAAGTTTGAAATTTTGCCAGGAATCTTAAGAAAACTTTTTATTCTCTTCTTAAATTATTTTAAATTTTCCGCAAATATTATTGTGGGCAATTAAGTTCAATTAATTTTTTTGTAATTTCTTGGTGAACGGCACCGCAATTTTTTTCATTTT
Source organism: Andricus grossulariae (assembly GCA_011634705.1). Classification (NCBI taxonomy): domain Eukaryota; kingdom Metazoa; phylum Arthropoda; class Insecta; order Hymenoptera; family Cynipidae; genus Andricus; species Andricus grossulariae. The sequence goes on from JAABKJ010007545.1 coordinate 262,010,460, forward strand.
ATATGGTAAAAATAAAGATGGTCTAAGGTTTCGTTCATGATTTAATGTTTCATATCTTTTTGAAAATGTAAAAAAGTTAACAAATTGTAGTGTTGGTGCAATATTCTAAGAACAGAAGTATTTCTGAATCTCATAAAATCAATTACAATGAAAATTGTATTTCTTATCAATAAATTTTAGAAACATTCGTAAATAAATTTTATATTGAAATAAAATTACTTATTTGGTAAATTTGATTCACAAAGACTTTTCTACCGTAAATATTAAATTATCCATCCGGACGATCGATTTTTTAAGAAGAATGCGAGTTTTCGACAAAATAAATGAATTCAAAGAAAAAAGACTTATATTATAAAATAGTTGAACCCTCAACCAAAAAGGGAGAATTTCGGACATAAAATATTCATTTTTTACCAAATAATTACAATTTTAGATAAAACATTAATTATATAATATTGGGAAATAATTTCGTTCTCAACAGTTTACTCCTGCACTGCAATTTGTAAACTTTCTTATATTTTTAGAGATATGAGACAAATGAAATCAATATATAAAATCAATAAAAAAATATGCTGCAATGGTCACCAAAAAATTTTCGGTACCCACAATCATAGTTTTGGGAAAATTAAAAATAATTTTGGTGCGATATAAAATAAAAATAATTTTTGAAGATTGTAAGAAGCTCTTTCCAATTTAGGAGCATTTAAAAATTTTTTAGGGATACTTTCAGATACTTAAAAAGATATTTGCAAGTTATAGAAATTTTGAAATGATTTGAAAATAATCTCAATCATGAGAAAGTTTCAAAAGATTTAAAATAAAATGTAGATTTTTTAATATTTCAAGAAAAACGCTTTCGATGAATAGTGAAAGGTTTTAGAAGAATAAAAAAATGTCTTGAGATTCCTGGAAACATTTAAAACTATTTTTTATTTCGAAAAATTCCATTTCAAATGAATTCTAAAAATGCAAAAAAAATCTGGAAGATGGCAAGGCAATTTGCTTAATTTTTAAGGATATTTGAAGAATTCGACATAGACGTTACTTTAATTAAATATTTTTTTAATTTCATAAAGATTCGTGTGTTTGAATTTTTGATAAAAAGTTTTCTCCATTTTCTATCCAGGAACAATATTTTTCTATTCTTTTTAATTTTCCATAAGTACTACTTTTTCTAAGATTTTTAGATTTATTAAACAAGTTCCATAGATAAATAATTTTCAGTGGGAGAGAATAATTTAAAAAAAAATCATTACGTTATAGATAAATTAATGAAGAAAGGTCATTGCTCGGCATTGAGAAATACAAATCCAGTGTTTTGGTATAAAATTTTAGAATAATTAATTTTCCATTACGATTAATTTAAAATAGATGCTATTTGAAATTTTTTTAAACAATTCTTTTAAACAAATTACAGTTTGGATACTTTTCAACGAATTTAATTTTGAAAATTTAATTATTTTAGGGAATCAATATTGTGCGACAGGTTGCCACACACCGCTTGTAACACAGCTCCACAAAAAAAATCGAGAAAATTACCCTTGGAGTCTGAATATGTCTATCATATGTTTTCGGGATCGCTGAATCCAAATTCGAGGTCCATTTTGACCCATAAGTCAGGATTTTCCATAACCTTACAAAATAGGCCCCAAACCCCAATAAATCCTCTACCCATTGACCACTCAATCCCAATAACCCTATAACCCCTTGAAGCTATACTTCTTATACCCATAACCTCAAAATGCCAGAACCTAACGATTGGATGGGAAGGGAATAGGTTTAGATGGGATAGGGTCGGAAAGGAATAGGGTCGGGATAGGATTGTATGTGAAAAGAACGGAACAGGGATGGGATAGGATTGGAAAAATGGGATGGGAAAGGAATAGGGATGGGATAGGATTGGAAAAGTGGGATGGGATAGGATTAGAAAATTGGGATGGGAAATGAATAGGGATGGGATAGGATTGGATGGGGAGGGAAGGAAAGGGAAGGGGTGAGACAGGATAGGAAAGGAAGGAAAAGGAAAAGGGAAATGAGTATAAAGGGATAGGGTGGGATAGGGTGGGAAAGGGAAGGATGAACCGGAGAGGAAGGGATGGGATTCTTAATGAGAGAGGTGTGTATACGTGTGTGCAAATGTGTGCTCTCTGGTTTTAGTTGTTAATTTATTTATTTATTTCGCACCGTTACAAGGTAGGTGTGAGGAGGAAAAAATGTGTAATTATGAAAGTGTGGGTGATCTCATATGCATATGGAACTATAAAGTGTGTACATTTTCTTTGTTAAAGCCTGAGGAGGGTTCAAGTCCAGGACCGAAACGTTGCGCTCATAAAATGATATCCTTCCTTTTGGAACAAAGAATTGCACAGGACCACAAAATCTAAACCCTTGAAACACGGACCAGACTAGGTGGGTCTTATATTTTCAGGGTCGCTGAATTCAAATCCGTTTTCCGTTTGGTCCCATCACGTTAGGTTCAAGTTCAATTCAAGGTCAAACCTACAAAATTCATCGTTCACCAAATAAGTCAGGGCACCTATAAGTTTTCGGGGTCGCTGAATTCGAATCCGTTGTCCGTTTGGTTTGACCTTGAATCGACCTTGGCCCTATCCTGACGAGTCTAAAGGGACAACGGATTTGAATTTAGCGGCCCCGAAAACCTATAGGCACCCTGACTTAACTGGTTAACGATGAATTTTGTGAGTTTGGTCTTGAACTGACCTTGACACTGACCTAATGGGACCAAACGGACAACGGATTCGAATTCAACGACTCCGAAAATATAAGACCAACCTACTCTGATCCGTGTTGCAAGGGTTTTGATTTTGTGGCCCAGTGTTGTTATTATTTTCACACAAGGACCAGGCAAAGGCCTCGAATTAAATCGAACACTTCTTGAAAGTCAAGTAAACGGTCGCCAATCTTCTCAAAGCTCTTCCCAGCTGGCCTACTACGTCCTCGTCGTTGTTCCTGGGTTCGGCAAAACGTAGGTTCTCCCAACGAAAGTCTCGTTCTCACCGGGTTATGGGGTTTCGGAGTTATGGGGTTATTGAAGAATGTGGGTCTGAGGCTCAGGAAGCGTGCATGGCTCAAAAATACTGTGCTTCGTGGCTTTAACGCGCAAAGGTCTCTTTCCTAGCGGGTTATGTAGTTTTGAGGTTATTGCATTTTGAGGTTATGGGGTTAAGGGGTTATATACTTAAGGCTTCAAGGGATTATGTGATTATTGGGATTGAGTGGTCAATGGATACAAGATATATTGGGTTTTGGTCCTATTATGAAGGTTAAGGAAAATCCTGACGTGATTGGGTTAAATGGGCTCCGAATTTAGATTCGGCGAGCCCGAAAATATATGATAGACATGGTTCGACTCCAGTGGTAATTTTCTCGATTTTTTGTGGAGCTGTGTAATTTTTTAACACATGAATACATGCAAATAAATAAATATAAATGTTTACAAAGATAAAAAGAGTCTTGAATTTTATACGAAGTTGTAAATAAATGTGAAAAAGTATGAAGTGGGCCCGTCACTGAACGCAACGGTCACTATTTGGTCATTTTACGGTCACTCAATTATGTAACCGTTTCGTTCACAAAATTCGCTAGGGTATCTCTGCACATCTAGATTTCAACGTGCACAGCTGGTGTGTACAATCTGTGAACGTGCACATATGGGACAATCCTAACTGTACACGTCAGAATGTAGACGTGTCTAGTTACACCATTGGCATAAAGCTCATACTATCTTCCTTAAAATTATAGGTATATTATATTATTATATTCACCAATGCAACTGAGGATTACCGCCAATGATAAGACCAGAGTATAGACAATCCTCATCTTTTCTAATTTGAGGAAACACTGCCTAATGTAATAATGCACAACTTGATTTACAATGTCACTAATGAATGTTTTGGTTCTTCATCAGATTTTATAATCTATACAATAGTAGTCATTATCGTTATGTTTCAAAGTGTCAAGATTGCCTTCTGAGATATTACCATTTCATCAGAGTTAATGTTTATACAATCTTTCACGTTTTAAGGAAAGCTAGCCTTTACACGGCAATTTCATATAGTGTCTGCTATAACTGATTGATCGTTATCAGTACGCGCGAAGCCATCAGATAGAGCACCGAGCAATGTATAATAATCATTATCATTATTTTCATATCATTAGGCCGTTTCCCTTTCGGGGTAGGCGTGATTTGGTTTGTTGGAAAGTAGTAGTATGTGGATGGGTTATATAGGTATAGGGTAGATAGGTATTTAGGTGTAAGGTATAGATACTTTAGATTGATCTAGAATTCTCGTGTTATTTATTTAAATGACACGCTCATTCCACAAAACTGCTCCGACCCAGGTTGCTGCTCAACCTATCTAAGGATCACCCCACGTGGAGAGCCTCACAAAATTGTTATGTGTGGTTCACCACTTGGGACCATTAGTATCCAAGGTCTTTGTTTCAGGCGTCATTCACACTACTCACATTATTTTTATAAACTATTTGTCGCCACACTTTTCTGTCCTGGCATACTACTCTAGCTTCTCTCCACCGTATAGTACAGCCGGTACAAATATACAATTATATATGGTCATTTTGATTTTATTTATTTGTTTTTATTTCTGAGAACGGACCTTGCTCTACCGATAACCTTCTTACCCTCATTTATGCGCCTATCTAACTCCCCATCTATTTTCCCCTCACTAGTGAATAGGCTACCCAGATATACGTATTTATCGACTTGGTCTAGTCTTTCATCATTCAGGACAATATTGCACACTGTTTTTTCACTTTTTCCTTCAAACGCCATTACCTTTGTTTTATTTACGTTAATTTTGAGGCCGATGTTCTTTACGCTTGTATTAAGTTTATTCAACATTCCTTGCAAGTCCTCGATTGATTCTGATGTAACAATCTTGTCATCTGCGAAAGCCAAACCACGCACCTTCACCGTTTTGAGATCTACACCTTCTTCGTCGAAGAGGGCCATTCTGAGACCCTTGACCATAAATATGATAATATCGAACCAGTCACTCAGTTTCCCATCAACACACTCGCTTTACTGTCTGCATATATGCTTTGTATTGCTTGTAGGAGCCATGCATGGACTCCGTAATTCTCTCCGTACTTCTATAATTTCCATTACCCTACGAATAAGTATTTTTCAATATATTTTACTCAGGGTACTTAATAAGCTGATACCTCTCTAATTATTGCAGTTTTTTTTATCTCCCTTTCTTTTGTATATGGGTACGATAATCGCGTTTCAATCAATTCGCACAGCCTGTGAGGTATGTAGTTGCCACCCTATTTGAGAATTTCAGCGCTGATACTGTCTAAACCAGAAGCCTTACCATTTTTTTAAACTTTTAATTATATCAATAACCTCAGTGACACATACATTTTTAATTGGGTTTTCTAATGTATTATTTTCTATATTGCAGCTCACAAACTCTGTACTTTTACTTCTGTTCATGTCTTTAAATACTAGTTTCATGGTTTCTTGCAAGTCGTTTTCTAATTTCTTCTCTTCTTCTATTCTGATTTTATCTTTACTTTCCTTGACTAGTCGTTTAACTTTCCTCTTTTTGTATCTGTAATCATTTTCAAGTCTATCACCTATTTAGTTGAAAATTTATCTTTTTTATTTGAAAATTCATGTATTTGGTTGAAAATTCGTCTTTTTTTTTTGGCAGAAATTTAATTATTTTGTTTAAAAATTTAACTCCTTTGTTAAAAATTCATTTAAAAAAATGATGATTCATCTTTTTAATTGAAAATTCCACTCTGCGGTTGAAAATTCACCTATTCTGTTGAAAATTCGTTTTCTTAATCAATTTTTAAAACTGAAAATTTACCTTTACAATTCTTGGTTGAAAATTTAATTTCTTTAGCTGAAAGTTCGTGTATTTTGTGAAAAATCAGTATGTTTTTTTTTTAGAAATTTAATATTTTTGGCTTAAAATTCATCTTTTTGGTTGGAAATTCAACTATTACAGTTGAAGATTCATCAGTTTTTTTACCATATAATTAGATTTTGGGAAATTCAACTATTTCAGTTGAAGATTCATCATTGCAATTTAAAATTCATCACTTTGGTTGAAAATTTAACTATTTTGTTGAAAATTCGTTTTTTTTGTTATTGTAAAATTAATATTTTAAACTGGAAATTCAACTATTACATTTTCGGTTGAAAATGTATTTTTTTAATTTAAAAATTCACCTATCTAGTTGAAAATTTATCTTTTTTATTTGAAAATTCAAGTATTTGGTTGAAAATTCGCCTTTTTTGGAAGAAAATCAATGATTTTATTTGAAAATTCAACATTTGAAAATTAATCTTCTTGACTGAAAATTAATCTTTTTGGTTGAAAATTGAACAATTTGGTTGAAAATTCATTTTTCTGTTATTGTAAGATTAAATTTTTAAACTGGAAATGTAACTATTCCACCTTTTGTTGAAAATGTATATTTTTTATTTGAAAATTCACCTATTTAGTTGAAAATTTATCTTTTTTATTTGAAAATTCATGTATTTGGTTAAAATTCGTCTTTTTTTGGCAGAAAATTAATTATTTTGTTTGAAAATTTAACTAACTTGATTGAAAATTAAACTCCTTTGTTAAAAATTCATTTTTTTAAAATGATGATTCATCTTTTTACTTGAAAATTCATCTCTGTGGTTGAAAATTCAACTATTCTGTTGAAAATTCGTTTTCTTAATTAATTTTTAAAACTGAAAATTTAACTTTAAAATTCTTGGTTGAAAATTTAATTTCTTTAGCTGAAATTTTGTGTATTTCGTTGAAAATTAGTTAGTTTTTTTTCAGAAAATTAATCTTCTTAGCTGAAAATTAATCTCTTTCGTTGAAAATTCAACTATTACAGTTGAAGATTCATCATTCTTTTTACCATAAAATCAGATTTTGGGGGTCTATCAGAAATTTCGTATATGAAACTTCTTTTAGTTCCACTAGACCTACAATTTCTACTATTTTTCGTGAAAATTATTTTTTCACTGTAAAAAAAAGTTACCTGGAAAATTAAATTTTTTGTCCTGGAAACCCTGGAAAAGTCCTGGATTTTTTTTTAAGAAACGCTAGACACCCTGCACTTTATTTAAATAGCTACTTAAAGCAGAAGGCGAAGGCCTGAAAAATATCAAAGAATTTTTTTTATTACTGAAAATCCAAATTTGGCAGGGTGGGAGGAAAGTGGATTTTTCTTTTTTAAATAATAATAATATTTGAAAAAGTAACACTTTTAGTTAGTCCGGAAAATCTTTAAATAAATCATGAAAAAACTATGTACTCCAGAAGAGGTCGATTATTTTTTTAATAATTTTCTATCTATAATGGTTTCATTTTGAGGAAAATACTGTTTAAACAATTCTCATTACCAATATGAAATAACATAAAATAAAAAAAAATTAATCAGATCGTATTAAATTTATTAATTGAAATCCGCGGTAATCCTCTTGTAACTCTGAATAATCCACTTGTAAACAAGAAGAAAATTAAAGAAAAAAAAAATAAAAGAAAAAAATGCTCTTGTAATCTGAGGTATCCATTTGTATTCCAGAGTAATCCACATATAATCCAGGATAATCCATTTTTAATCCAGTTAATTGAAAATAATTTAGGCAAACTAAATAATTAACTTGTAATCCAAAGTAATCCACGTAATTCGGGTTAATTTACATAGGTACATAATCCAAATATTTTTCAACTTTTTTTATTAAAATTTGTTTAAAAATTAATTTTCTTTACTGAAAATTTAACTATTCTATTTTTTGTTAAAATCTTATTTTTAACAATTGAGAATTCATGTATGTTTTCGTAAATTTGCCTTTTTCAGCAGAAAATTAACCTTTATGTTTGAAAATTAACGTTTTTGGTTTATATTTTAATATTCTATGAAACATTATTCTATTGCTTAGAAAATTAAACTATATTGTAAAAAATTAGTGTTTTTTTGGTTGAAACTCAATTTATTTGACTGAAAATTGTAATTATTTCCTTTTTAGTTGAAAATTGAACTTTTTTAGTTGAAAATTTATATAATTTGTTAAAAAATCATCTTTTTTGGCAAAAGATTAATCTTCTTGCTTGAAAATTTACATTTCCGTCAAAAATTGCACTATTTTGGTAGAAAATTGAACTATTTTGTTCAAAATTCTTCTTTTTTGTTGTTGAAAATTAATGTTTTCACCTGAAAATTTTAACTGTTCTATTTTTAATTGTAAATTTATCTTTTTCAGATGAAAATTCAACTACTTGTTCGAAAGTCGAACCACTTTGTTCAAAATTAATTTTTTGGTTTAAGATGTATCATTTTAGTTGAAAATTCATCTCTTTGGTTGAAAATTTGACTATTTTCTAGAAAAAGTTATTTTTTGTTGAAAATTCAACTATTTGATTGACGATTAACTTTTTTGTTTGAAAATTCACATATTTTGTCGAAAACTTGTCTTTTTTTGTAAAAAATTAAATCTACTCGGTGAAGAAATAATTTTTTTGTTTTGTTGAAAATTTAGCTACTTGGGTTAAAGTTGAACTACTTGGTTAAAAATTAATTTTTTTTTGTTGAAAACTTAACTATATGCTTGAAAATTTAACTATTTTTTGAAAATTCATCTTTTTCAATTGAAAATTCCACTAATTGGTTGAGAATTAATGTATTTTATTGAGAATTCCTCTTTTTTGGTAGAAAATTAATTTTCTCGGTTGGAAATTCATGTTTTATTTTAAAAATTTAATTATTTGGTTACAAATTTCACGATTTTGTAAAAAAGTTATTTTCGTTGTTGAAAATTCAACTATTTTCTTCAAAATTACCATTTTTCGTTGGAAATTCATCTTTTTTAGTAGAAAATTAATTTTCTCCATTTAAAATTGAACTGCTTTTCCAAAAAAAAATTTTTTTGGATCTAGATACATCTTCATAGTTGTCAATTCCTTTCTTTGGATAAAAATGGAAATATTTTTATCAAAATTAGTTTTTTCTTGGTTGAAAAATTAATCTTTTAAATTAAAAATATAACTATTCCATTCTTATTTGTAACTTTATCGTTTCTTTAGTTGAAAATTCAACTATTTGGTTGAATTTTTTTTTTCGCTTCAAATTATTTTTTAACTGAAAATCTCAACTGTTCTATTTTTAATTTTTAATTGTAAATTTTTCTTTTTCAGATGAGAATTCAACTACTTGGTCGAAAGTCGAACCACTTTCTTAAAAATTCATTTTTTGTTGAAAAAGTTATTTTTTGTTGAAAAATCAACTATTTGATTAACGATTAAATTTTTTGGTTGAAAATTCATGTATTTTGTTGAAAACTTGTTTTTTTTGTTGTAAAAAATTAAATTTCTCGGTGGAGAAATAATTTTTTGTTGTTGTTGAAAATTTAACTACTTGGTTTAAAGTTAAACTACTTCGTTGAAAATTCTTTTTTTGTTGTTGAAAATTTAACTGTTTTGTTGAAAATTTAACTGTTTTGTTGAAAATGTATCTTTCTTAATTGAAAATTGCACTAATTGGTTGAAAATTCATGTCTTTTGTTGAGAATTCGTCTTTTTTGATAGAAAATTAATTTTCTCGGTTGAAAATTCATGTTTTAGTTTAAAAATTCAATCATTTGGTTACAAATTTCACGATTTTGTGAAAACTTTATTTTTGTTGTTAAAAATTCAATATTTTCTTCACAATTAACATTTCTCGTTGAAAATTCATCTTTTTTCGTGAAGAATTAATTTTCTCTGTTTAAAATAGAACTGCTTTTCCAAAAAAAATTTTTGGATCTAGATAAATCTTCATAGTGGTTAATTCCTTTCTTTGGATAAAAATGGAAATATTTTTATAAAAATTAGTTTTTTCTTGGTGAAAAATCAATTTTTTAATTTGAAAATATAACTATTCGATTTTTGTTCCAAACTTTATATTTTTTTTGTTGAAAATTCTTGGTTGAAGGTTCTTGTTTTTTTTGGCTGAAAATTTATTTTTTTAACTGAAAATTTTTATTTGTATTTTTCGGTAGAAAATTATTCTTTTCTGTTAACAATTCATGTTTTTAATTGAAAATTAAATTATTTTTTCAAAAATTTAAGGATTTTGTAAAAAAGTTACTTTTGTTGTCGAAAATTCAACTATTTGCTTCACAATGAACTTTTCTCGTTGAAAATTCATCTTTTTCAGTAGAAAATTAATTTTTTCGGTTTAAAATTGAACTACTTTTTCTAAAATTTATTTTTTTTTGAATTTAAATAAATTTTCATAGTTTAAAATTCATTTCTTTGGTTGAAAATGGAAATATTTTTTTCAAAATTAGTTTTTTCTTGGTGAAAAATTAATTTTTTAAATTGAAAATATGACTATTCCATTTTTATTTGAAACTTTTTCTTTTTCAATTGAAAATTCAACTATTTGGTTTAAAATGCTGAAAATTAAACTCTTTTATTAAAAAGTGTCCTTTTTGACTGAAACGTGAACTGGCTGAAAATTGATTTTTTTTTACTAAAAATTTTACTATTTCAGTTTAAGATTAATTATTTTAGTTGAAAATGTATGTGTTTCGTTGAAAATTGAACTATTTTGTAGAAAATTAATTTTTTAATTTTAAAATTACTTTTTTAACGAAAAAGTTAACTATTCAATTTTTGGTGTGAAATTTATCTTTTTTAGTTAAAAATTCAACTATTTGGCTGAAAATTGAACAGTTTTAGTTGAAAATTCACGTGTTTTGTTGATAATTTATATTTTCTGTAAAAATTAATCTTCTCAGTTAAATAAACTACCTTTCGGTTTAAATTTTAACTATTTTGTTGAAAATTCGTTTCATTTTTATTTGAAAATAATTTTTTTAACTGAAAATTTAACTATTCCACTTTTGGTTGAAAATTTATATTTTTCAGTTTAAAACTCAACTATTTGGTTAAAAATTCATCTTTTTTCAGTTGAAGATTCAAGTACTTGGTTGAAAATTCATTTATTTTGTTGTTAATTTATATTTTGTTCAGAAAATTAATTTTCTTGGTTAAAGAAACAACCTTTCGATTGAAAATTTATTCCTTTGGTTGAAAATTAAACTAATTTTCTAAAAGATATTGTATTCAATTCCATTTTTGGTTGAAAATTGTTTTTTTGTTGTTGAAAATTCATGTATTACGTTGAAAATTCGTCTTTCTTCGTTAAAAATTAATCTTCTGGGTTGAAAATTCATCCTTTTTGGTTAAAAATGCAACTGCTTGTTGGAAAATTCATCTTTTTTGGTTGAGGCTTCAACTTTTTTTCTCAACAATTCGTATTTTTTAGTTTATTTGAACTGTTTTAAATTTACAATTAAAATATTTTGTTGTCAAAATATTAGCTATTACATGTTTCGTGCAAAAATTTTTTTTTAAAATAAACTACTTGGTTTAAAGTTCAAATATTTTGTAAAAAAAGTCTTCTTTTTTTTTTTTTGGTTTAAGATTCATCTTTTTAGTGGAAAAGTCAACTATTTGGTCGAAAATTACCTTGGAACTATTTTTTTTTAAATTTAACTATTCTGTTGAAAATACGTTTTTCTTAGTTAAAAGTTAATTTTTTTATCTGAAAATGTAACTATTCCATTCTTGGTTGAATATTCATCTTTAATAGTTTAAAATTCCACTATTTGATTGAATGTTGAACTCTTCTCTTGAAAATTCATTTTTTTTTGAAGATTCATCATTTTAGTTGAAAATAAAACTCTCTGGCTGAAAATGTATCAATTTTACTGAATTTTTTTATTGTTAAGAAATAATCTTCTTTACTAAAAATGTAACTATTCCATTTCAGTTTAAGATGAATCATTTTAGTTAAAAATTTATGTCTTTGGTTGAAAATTGAACTATTTTGTAGAACATTAATTTTTTTAGTGTTAAAATTACTTTTTTAACGAAAAATTTAACTATTTAATTTTTGGTGTAAAATTGATATTTTTTAGTTGAAAATTCAACTATTTAGCTAGAAATAGAACAGTTTTAGTTGAAAATTCAACTACTTCGTTGAAAATTCATGTATTGTGTTCAAAATTCTTTTTTGTTAGAATATTAATCCCCTTTGTTGATAATTCACGTTTTTGGTTAAAAATTAAACTACATGGTAAAAATATAATCTATTTTCTCAAAAATGATAACATGTTTTCAAAAAGTAAAACCTTTTGCTGGAAAATTCACGAGAGTCTAGTTTAGGTGGAGTAATCCACCATAACTTTATGTAACCCGGAATAATCCCATTCTGTCCGGAGTAATCTTAGGTAATTTAGAGTGATTCTCTGTATACAGCTAATACAGGGTAATCCGCCATAATCCGGGTAATCCATCTCCGCTGGTCCGCATTTCTAGGATTTTATTCCCCATCGATTTTTAGGGGAATAAGTGAAGTGAGGAAAGGGGAAGTAGGGGAAGTATGGAAGGGGATATTTAGAGTAGTGGGGAAGGGAAGGATGGGATGGAAGGGGGAGAAAGTAAGGGAGGGGAGGAAAAGTAGGTATAGGGGAAGGGAAGCGTGTAGCGGAGGGGATGATAAGATAGGATTGAATAGGATAGGATCGGATCGAATAGGACAGGACAGAATAGGACAGGATAGAAGAGGAGAGGAGAGAGAGGGAAAGTGATAGAGAGAGGAGGGAGATTTGAACAACCTAATTAACTTCCAAATATCTAGGTTACAAAACCTTTTTTTTAGGCAGCTCTATCCTAATTTGCTCAAATTCTAAAATCCAAGATCACAAACGCAAAAATCCATTTTCCGCAGTATTCGAGTTCCAGCCCTTCGATAATATTTTTTCTTGAGAATAAAAATAAAAGTAAATGTTATTGTTTTGTTGTTGTTGTTGAATAAACTTGAAGACTGGAAAACAACGCGATAGAATGAGAGAATTTGTACTTGGTACTGAAATACCTTCCTGCGTATCACCTATCTCTCTGGATGGTGACAGTAATTGCCTAGTCTCGAGGAACAAGGCAAGTTCTCAAATAAATCAACTCTCTACAAAGCAAGAGGCTGCAGTTCTGAGCTACAATGTGGTGTAATGTTCATGCCTCATGAGGATTGTAGACACAGCGGCTGGTAAGAAAACACAAAAGACGAAACAGAAACTGCATGTTGCTCTCTGCCTGGCTTCTATTCAAGAGGTTGATTTATGACAAAAAAAAGCTTCAAAATATCTTTTATTTATAGTTTCATCTCCTTGATCTAATAAGGTCACCTAAATATTATCAGGAATCAGATTAAAGATTATAGTAATAGTCACATGATGTGACACATCCCCTATTTGTGTAAGAGAATCAATTGCTTCCTCATAGAGGGAGGTTTGATCATAACTCGGAAAGTAACAGAGCAATGGTCAAGAAATTTGGGCAAATTGTAGCCTTAATAGATTTCCAGGCCTGATAGGATTTTAAGCTAGATCGGCCAATTATAAGGGTCCTTTTTTCGTTCTGTTTTTATGAGAAAAACTTTCTTGATATTAGGAATAAGTTTCATTTTCTAGATCTAATCAAATCTCCTAGATATTATCAGGAATTAGATTAAAGATTATAATAATGGTCACATGATGTGACACATCCCCTATTTGAGGGTCAGAATAAATTGCTTCCTCATTTTGTTTGTAATGACCATAACTCGAAAAGTAATAGAGCAATGGTCAAGAAATTTCGATAAATTGTAGCTCTGATTGATTTGAGCTAGATCGGTCAATCATGAGTGGTTTTTTTTTCGTTGGAATATTTAGAAACAAAAATTATAACATGTTTATATGAGAATATTTTTTTAATTTTCAGAATACGATTCTATGGTGTATTTGTTTGTGTCTTTGAAGCGGATAGATCTACCTATTTTTGGACCCTTCATGACCTACTTGTACCGATTTATGAACGTTAAAAAAAAGGTTTATTCTGCTTTTATAAGAAAAACTTTCTTGATATCAAGAATAACTTTCATTTCCTAGATCTAATCAGATTTCCTAGATATTATCAGGAATTAGATTAAAGGTTATAATAATGGTCACATTATGCGACACCTCCCCCTGTTTCAGTGTCAGAATGAATTGCTTCCTCAAAGAGGGAGGCTTCTAATGACCATAACTCGAAAAGTAAAAGAGCAATCGCCAAGAAATTTTGACAAATTGTAGCCCTAATTAATTTCCAGGTCTGATAGGATTTTGAGCTAGATCGGCCAATTAGAAGTGGTTTTCTTCGTTCAAATATTTGGAAACAAAAATTATAGATGCTTACATGACAAAATTTTTGTTTTGTTTGATATTCAAAATACGATACTATGATGTATTTTTTTGCCTCTTTGAGATGGATGGATGTACCTATTGTTCGAAGTTCTATGCCCTACTTGTGACGATTTATGAACGTTAACAAAAATGGTTTATTCGGTTTGTATCAGAAAAACATTTGGATATTAGGAATAAGTTACATCTTCTAGATCTGATCAGATCTCCTAGATATTATTAGGAATTAGATTGAAGTTAATAATAATGGTAACATGATGTGACACCACCCACTGTTTCAGTGTCAGAATGAATTTCTTTCTCATTTTGTTTGTAATGACATGTTTATATGACAAACATTGTTTTTCATATTCAAAATACGATACTATGATGTATTTGTTTGCGTCTTTAGGATGGGCATTTCTACCTATTGTTGGACCTTTTATGACCTACTTGTACCGATTTATGAAAGTTAAAGAAAGGTTCATTCTGTTTTGATGAGAAAAACTTTCTTGAAATTGGGAATGAGTTTCATCTTCTAGATCTAACCAGATCTCCTAGATATTATCAGGAATCAGATATTATCAGGAATTAGATTAAAGTTGATAATAATGGTCACATGATGTGACACCTCCTATTTGAGTGTGAGAATGAATTGCATCCTCATAGAGGGAGGTTTGACCATAACTCGAAAAGTAACAGAGCAATGGTCTAGAAATTCTGACAAATTGTAGCCCTGATTGATTTTCACTTGTACCGATTTATGAAGGTTAGAAAAAATGTTTTATTCGGATTGTATGAGAAAAACTTTCTGGATATTAGGAATAAGTTTCATCTTCTAGATCCAATCAAATCTCCTAGATATTATCAGGAATTAGATTGAAGTTAATAATAATGATCACATGATGTGACACCTTCCCCTGTTTCAGTGTCAGAATGAATTGCTTCCTCATAGAGGGAGGTTTGTAATGACCATAACTCGAAAAGTAAAAGAACAATGGTCAAGAAATTTGGATAAATTGTAGCCCTAATTGATTTTCAGGGTAATCCACTTGTAATCCAAGTAATTCGAAGTAATTTGGGTAATCCAGGATAATCCAGGATATTTTTAGTTAAAAATTAAATTTATTTGGTTAAAAATTCGAATTTTTCGGTGCAACAATTTTTCTTTTTGTTGTAAATTCTTTTTTTGTTGAAATTTCTTCTTTTTGGGTTCAAAATTCAACTATATTTTGGTAAAAAATTGATTATTTGATTAAAAATTTAATGATATTGTTGAAAATTCGTTTTTTTTTACTGAAAACAATTTTTTCAACAGCAAATTGAACTTTTTCATTTTTAGTTGAAAATTTATATATTTTAGTTAAAAGTTCAGCTACTGAATTTTTCATTGAGAATTCATCTTATTTGTATTTAAGAATCAACAATTGGATTGAAATTTGGACTATAAAAAGGTGAAATTTCTACCAGAAGAGATAAATTTTCAAATAAAAAATAAAGAATTTATAACAATAGAGTTATATTTTCAACTAAGAAAGATTTTTTAGACAAGAGAAACCATTTGTAACCAAATAGGTGTATTTTTAACCATATAATTGAATTTTCAATTGATATATTTCAAAAAAGTAATTTTGTTGAAAATACACATTTTTTTTGGTCGAGAATTAATTTTTTAAACAAAAAATGTAACTATTTCATTTTATGTTGAAAATTTATATTTTGAATTAAAAATTGATCTCATATAGTTGATAATTTAAAAATTACGTTATGAAGTCATTTTTTTTCGTTGAAAACTCGTCTTTTTTTGTTGAAAAATGAACTATTTTGTAGGAAATTCTCTTTCCTTAGCATAGAAATTCATTTTTTTAATTTATATTTTTGGTTGAAAATATAACTATTTGGAAGAAAATAAATTTTTTCATGGCAAATCTTATTTTCAGGTTGAAAATTAAACTGTTTTGTAGATAATTCGTTTTTTTTACTTCAAAATTTAAAAATTTGGTTGAAAATTGATGTATTTTGTTGAAAATTCGACCTTCTTGGTAGAAAATTAATCTTCTTGGAAGAAAATTAATCTTTTTGGTTAAAAATTTAACTATTTGGTTGATAATGCATTTTCTTTTTGTTGCAAATTCAATCACCTATTTGAAGTTTTTGGTTAAGAATTTATCATTTATACGTTAAATATTCAAATTTTAGTAGAAAATTCATTTTATTTGTTGAAAATTTATTTATGTTTTGGTTAGAAAAATAATGTTGTCTTTTGAAAATTGAACAATTTTTACAGAAAATTCTTCTTTTTGACTTAAAAATAAATTTTTTAAAGTAAAAATATAACTATTCAATTTTTTGTTAGAAAGTCATTCTTTATCATTGAAAATTCGTCTTTTTCGGTTGAAAATTGATCGGTTTTGTAAGAAATTCTTCTTTTTGGCTTCGAAATTTTTGTTTTAAATTCATATTTCAGGGTTGAAAATTCAACTGTTTTACAGATAATTCGTTTTTTTACCTAAAAAATTCAACAATTTGTTTGAAAATTGATGTATTTTGCTGAATTTTTTTTTCGTAAAGAATTAATCTTCTTGGCGAAAAATTCGGCTGTTTGGTTGAAAATTGACCCTCTTTAGTTAAAAAATTTAACTGCTTTTTTGAAAGTTGAACTACTTTGTCAAATTTTTTTTTTCTGAGATTCAACTCTTCAATTGAGAATTAACTTTTTCGTTGAAAATTCATTTTTTTTTGTTATAAATTAATTCTTTTATCTCAAAATTAAATTATTTCACATTTGGCTGGGATTTTTTCATTTATAAGTTTGAAAGTCAAATATTTTGTAAAAATTTCATGTATTTTTTCAAAAATTTATCTAATTGATTAGAAAAATAATCTTTCTTGTTGAATATTTCTTCTGTTTGGTTCAGGATACAACTATTCGTATAAAAAATCTATTCCATTTTTGGTTCGAAAGATATCCTTTTTAGTTGAAAAATCAACTATTTGGTTTACAGTTGATCTTTATTGATTAAAAATTCATCTGATTCATCTGAACATTTTTCCTTGAAAATTCTACTTTTTGGGTTGAAAATTCAACCATGTTCTAAAGAATTCTTCTTGTCGTTGAAAATGCATTTTTGTATGTTGAAAATTCAACTATTTTGAGAAAGTCATCTTTTTTAGTCAAAAATTCAACTGTTTTGTTAAAAATTCGTCCTTTTGAATTGAAAATTCATCTTCAACTAATTTTTCGAAACTCTTCTCATTTACTTGAAAGTTTAACTATTTGGTACCTGATTCAACTGTTTGGTTAAAATATCATTTTTTACCATTAAAAATTCGTCTTTTTGTCTACATTACTTATCTGTTTGGAGGGGGGGGTTGACATTAATATGGTAGTCAGCGTGGGGGGAGGGGGGAGTAAAAAATAGTCCAAAATTGGTAACGTACTTTATGAACGACCCGTAAGTTGATGATGACATCAGATTAGATTGAACACACACTCTTGCGCCTTTGATACATCAGCTTTGATCATGATTTAAAGTTTAGGTGAGGACCCTTTTTAATTTTTTTTTCTTCCACTTTATTTCCATTTTCGTCCTCCGTCGTGTATTGCCAACGGATATATTACCGTAACCCAAAAATAACCGTCAAAGCATCGGCCTTAAGGGCCTGCAGTTCCGAGAGTGACTCGATCGAGAATTTCGTAGGCCAGTAGAAGATGCGATTAACGGTTGACAGAATGCATCTGACGAGTTTAAATCGTCGTTGACAGCTAAAGCTTCACCCTATGATGGATGGCTTACAGGGCGGCGAACTCACCCACGTGTCATTTGTATCAATAAAAATACTCGAAACCTTCACTGAAAATTAAAATTTCAATTTTTAGAATTTATTCCTAATTTACTTCTGAAATTAAGTATTTTTCTTTATTTTTTACGATTATTTATAATTATAATGGTGAGGAGGTAAGCCATTCATTGTCAGCCAAAAGAGATAAATTTTTCCACCCACGTGTCATTTGTATCAATAAAAATACTCGAAACCTTCACTGAAAATTAAAATTTCAATTTTTAGAATTTATATGCAGACATACAGGTATACAGACATACATAGATACAGACATACATACGTACATACATACATACAAATATACATACATACATACACACATACAGACATATATACAGACAAGCATACATGCAGAAAGACATACAGACATATAGACATACAGACATACATAAAGACAGACAGACTGATAGACATACATACATACACACGAACAGACATACATACACACACATACAGACATGCATAAAGACATGCAGACAGACATAAGGAAAGGCGGGAATACAGACATAAAAACAGACAGGCATAAATACAGCCAGAAATACATACAGGGAGACATACAGGCATGCATACATACATACACACATACAAATATATGGAAAGACGGACATACAGACATAATGACAAACAGACAGAAATACATACAGACATACATACAGACATGCAGATATACATACAGACATGCAGATATACATACAGACATACAGACATACATACCGACAGAAAGACATACAGACACACAACAAAATATATTGTCAGACATACAGATAGACATACAGATTTACAAACAGACATACAAACAAATATATACATAGACAGACATACAGTCAGACATATATACATATAGGCATACAGACATGCATACAGCCATACATACATACAGACAGACATACATACATACATACATGAATACATACAGACATACATACATGCATGCATACATACATACATGCAGACATACATGCATACACGCATACATACATACATAATACAACCATACAGACATGCATACAGACATTCATACATACAGACATCCATACAAGCAGACTTACAGACATACATACACATATACAGAGATACAAGCATACATACCGAAATACAGATATACAGACACACATGCAGACAGACATAATACATACAGACATACATACGGACAGACATAAAGGCATAAATACAGACAGACAGACATACATACATGCAGACTGACAGACATGCAGACATACATACAGAAAGACAGACGGACATAAAGACAGACATACAGACACATTCGTAAAAACCAGTTTTTCGGGTTCAGAGGGTCTCAAAACGTGGACATTTAACAAAAATGGGGGGGGGGGTCAAATTTTACGCAAATTTAATACCTTCTCTGATGAGAATGTAATAAGCATTTTTTTTTGTGGATTCTAACGAATTATATTTGCGCACTAATAAATTTGTTTTATGGTCGTAGTGATGTGATATTGTTTCTGTGATAACTATAAACCGCCTAATTAAACAAAATAGTCTTTAAAGGGAGAGATATTAAACTGTCATAACCAATAATTGAGCATAATAGAGACATGTTTATAAAACATAATTATCACAGCTGTTTATACGAAATCCAATCTGCAGAGTTATAAACTGCTTTGATGTAGCTTTTAATAAAAACAAATAATTCGAGAATAACACGTGTAGTTCAGAAAAATAATACAAGAATTTTTTAATTAAACGAGGAATTAGGTAAAAACTAGATAGATTTTTTTTTCATTTTGAAAATTTTTTGACGAAATGGGACGACTGAAAATTCGAGAAAATAAACATTGCCGGCACTGTGAAATTCCCGAATTGGAAAATTACGTAATAATAAAATTTCCGAAATTATAAAATTACTGAAATATAAAATTCCCAATTTATTAAAAATACAATAAATTATTTTGATCAAAGAAATTTTTCCTAATGTTTAAAATTTTTTAAATGTTTGAAATTATTATT
Organism: Andricus grossulariae; assembly: GCA_011634705.1. Taxonomy (NCBI): domain Eukaryota; kingdom Metazoa; phylum Arthropoda; class Insecta; order Hymenoptera; family Cynipidae; genus Andricus; species Andricus grossulariae. The sequence goes on from JAABKJ010007545.1 coordinate 262,030,513, forward strand.
TGAATGTAAAGTATCAATGATTCTATAAAAATTGTATTAAAAATAAATTCAAAAACATGTCCGCCTCGAGCGAACAAAAACTTCGCCCTAAATTTTCTTTCCAAGTAGTTTTCAAAATTTTCTTTAAACAAACTTTCTTTTTAATTTTTTTGTTTTAAATTAAAAATTCGATTTTTAAGAACGTTTATTTATTTATTTTTCAAAATAACTTAATTTTTTTGTAACATTTTATTTTCAAGGAATTGATTTTCATAACATTTTTTCTTATTACATTTTTTACAAAAAAATTTTTTTCACATAATTAAATTTTTTCTCCAATCATAAAATGCTTGACAGAAAATTGTATAATCATGTAATTTCCTAACTAGAACATTTTCCAATTTGAATAATAATTTTAAAAAATGTAATAAATTTTATCTATTCATTGAAAATAAAATATTTTTTTCAAAGAAAACTTTGTATTATTGTTTGAATTTAAAATTAAAATAATTCTATAGAAAATTTTGAAATTTTTTCCGAAAGTTTTTTTTTAAGAAAGGTTTCAAAAAAATTTTTCAACCAAACTTTGTATAATTCCATTCAAGAGTGATTTATCTCGAAATTTTTTTTTTTAATCAAAAACTCGATTTTAAGAGCGTTTTTTTTATTTTCTTGTCGACAAATTAAAAAAAAAATTTAATACATTTAATTTGAAAAATATCTTTTTTTCATAACTTTTTTTTATAAAATGTTATTTCAGAAAGTTTTTTTTTCAAAGAACAAAAATGAAACAGCTACAGTTTTAGTCAAAAAAATTATTTTTCACAAAAAAAATTAATTTCAATAAACTAGTTAAATTTTTAGGTAAAAAAAAATTTTAACTAAAATAATGAATCTTCAAGAAAAAAATGAATTTCCAACCCAAACGATGATTTTTCCCTAAAAAATACAAAATTGAACAAAATAGATGAATTTTCAAAAAAATAGTTAAATTTTTAATCAAGAAATTATAAAATTATTAATACATATTCTTTATTTACTTATTAAAAAATATATAATAAAATATTTTTGCCAAAGAAAACATTTTATCAAAGTTTAAAGTTTACAAAAATTATTGTTTGAGTTTAAAATAACAATAATTCTACTAAAATTGTATTGAAAAATAAATTTAAAAACACGTTTGCATCTAGCGAACAAAATTTTTACTTGCGTTTTTCCAGAACATTTTTTTTTAAGAAGTTTTTAAAATTTTTTTAAAACAAACTTTGTATAATTCCATTTAACACTGATTTATCTCGACATTTTGTTTCAAATTAAAAAGTTGATTTTTAGAAAGTTTTTCTTTATTTATTTTTTTCAATAAAATTTAAAAAAAATTATAACATTTTGTTTCAAAAATGTTTTTTTTTATACATTTAAAAAAAAATTGATTTTAGAAAGTTTTTTTTTCAAAGAAAAAAATAGAACAGCTACAGTTTTAGTAAAAAAAAAAAATATTTTTCACGAAAAAAATGAATTTCAATAAATTAGTTAAATTTTTAATCAAGAAATTATAAAATTATTAATAAATATTCTTTATTCACTTAAAAAAAAAATATAATAAACTATTTTTGTCAAAGAAAACATTTTATCAATGTTTAAAGTTTAAGAAAATTATTGTTTGAATTTAAAATAACAATAATTCTATAAAAATTGTAATCAAAAATAATTTCAAAAACACGTTCGCCTCTAAGGAAAAAAATTTCTACCTTAATTTTTTCCAAAAGTTTTTTTTCTTTTCAAAGTTTTCAAAATTTTTTTCAATAAAACTTTGTATAATTGCATTCGACACTGATTTATCTCGAAATTTTTTTTCAAATTAAAAACTCGATTTTTAGAACGGTTTTCTTTATTTATTTTTTTCAATGAAATGAAAAAAAAACAATTTATAACATTTTGTTCCGAAAATGTTTTTTTTTTTTTATAAATTTTGTTTTCAAAGAATTTTATTTCAGAACGTTTTTTTGGTAAAGAATAAATTTTTTCTCATAGAATAAAAAAAAATTTCACAAAATTAAATTTTCTTTTTAAAATTCCATCAAGACTGACAATATAATGGAATTTGAAAATTCCCTAATAATAACATTCTCGAGAGAAAATTGCCGAATTAAAAAATAACCTCACTAGAGAAGTCCCGAATTTGAATAATAAAAAAAAATTTGTATCGAAAGAAAACTTGTTATTGACATTTAAAATTGTTAAAAATTATTGTTTAAATTTAAAATAACAATAATTCTATAAAAATTATAATAAAAATTAATTTAAAATACTAATAATTTTATAAAAATTATATTAAAAATGAATTTCAAAACACTTTCGCCTCAAACGAAAAAAAAATTCTTCCTATATTTTCTTTGAAAATGTTTTTAAAATTTGGTTTAAACAAAATTTGTAGAATTCCATTTAGCACTGTTTTATCTCGAAATTTCTTCTCAATTTTTTTTTCAATTTAAAAATTTGATTTTCGAAAACGTCTTTTTTATTTAAATTTTAGTTTCAACATAACTTTTTTTTTCATAACATTTTTTTCAAACAATTTTTTTTCGAACTTAAATTTGCTTAAATTCTATTAAGACTTATTTTGTTTCAAAAATATTTTTTTTTTCAAAAACTGTTATTTCAGAAATTTGTTTTGCAAAGAAAAAACAAAAAAATAAATTAATTCCGGATTCATATTCCTTGAAGTTTTTTGATAAGATGATGAAATGTTTATACTTCATAATAAATTTTGACGTTTTTGTCAGAATTTACAAAAATATGTTTTTTCCCATATAATTCTTATGGCAAACTTCAAGGGATTGGCGGATCTACTAAACAATATAATAAATAAAAAAACACATATTGACTTTTTTGTCTACTTAAAAAAATGGGGATTGTACCGGAAAAAAATCGAAACTTTTAGATTCACACTTACCCATATTCTCTTCTGATGAAAATCGAATTTTTTGAGTGCTGAAAAAAATTAAAAAACGCAAATAAAATATTTTTTTCATGTTTTTTTTTTCTCAGAAAATCAGAATCCTCAGACAAGAGACTACATCCATGTGACATAACACTCAATTTAATTCTAACAAAGTAAACTGTTACATTACACACGATTCGACCCAAGGGATAATAAATCATTATCTTTTATCAATTCGGCTTCCAGAGCTAGAAAGGTTTGAGAAAGATATAAAAAACTAATACCTAATTTTATTGTCCATATATTTGCAATGCCATTCAAATTTTTTCGGGCCAAGGTGCAATATTGTCAGTTGGGATTCTTATCTGTCTGAGGTGATATTCATTTTTATCAGAGTTTTATTTGATCATGAAAGTGTCTTTCATATGGAAAAGGCCACGAAGAATTAAAATAACAACTTGAACGATAACAGCTGATACCTCTTCCGGAAAATATTTGTCATACCTATTTTTAATGAAAGCAACAAGTATCATTTTTGGTAGATAAGAAAATTCACAACATAATTTATTATAATGACAAAATAGGATGAAAAATAGTGAAATTGTAATAATTTATAGAAGCTTTATTTCTTATCTAGTTCAAATATTATACACGCATTTAATGTTTTTCAGGTTCTTCTTTTCTTTTTTTCAGGTTCATCACTTTTTTCAGGTTCTTCATGTTTTGCAGGTTCTTCTTTTTTTTCAGGTTCTTCTTTTTTCACAGGTTCTTCTTTTTTTACAGGTTCTTCTTTTTTTACAGGTTCTTCTTTTTTTACAGGTTCTTCTTTTTTGTCGTTCAGATAGGAAGTGATCCACTGTCTGTATTTGGGATAAGCTACATTAACGAAAACATCAGGTTCGCCATTGCCTGATACTCCACCCCAAGACATGACACCAACCAATCTATTATTAATAACAAAAGGTCCACCAGAATCACCATTGCAACTGCTTTCCTTTCCACTTTTATCAAAAACACAAACTTCCTTTTCTGTAATGTCATTATTAGGATAGGCTCTCCGACATTCATCATGGCTCAGTACAGGTACCGGGATTGATCTTAAATCTTCCGGAAAAACTACTTTGGTGCTGAAAGAACGAATTTTCCGTTTAAAAAAATAACTTCTCTAAATTAATGTTATCAAACAAATTGTTGGAATCTTACTCAGTTAGTACGGTGCATCCCCATCCACTGAAAACACCCTTAGTACCTGGTAGTAATTTTCCTCTGTGTAGTGTAATGTTCCGATTGGGTGAATGCACAAAATCAAAAGGTGGTTCAACGAAAAGCAAAGCCAGATCATTCGGAAATTTTGGCGCATGAAAATCCGGGTTTACTATTTTGTTCACTACTTTGTGATGTATTCCTTTTTCTAAATTCGATGCACCAGATATAACGGTGTATGTGGCATTCATTCTACGCAAACAGTGTGCTGCTGTCAAGGCAATTTTATCGGAAAGTATAGTGGCTCCACATTGATTAGCACCATCCCTTTGAAGATTGACAATGTATGGAACATCTTCAATTTTTGCTGCCTTATTTCCGTGCGGCCTTCTATCAATTAGACGTTTTTTGCGAATTATAAGACCCGAAGATTCTTCAATTGTTAAGATTAATTCAATTATTTCAAATGATTCTGCACAATTGGTTGGATGTGGGGTATATTTGAAAATATGTTACTTACTAATTTCATCTCCTTCATAGGGTAGAGAAATAATTCCTTCTGACAATATGGTACAAAGAATAAAAACACTCAACTGTGCTCTGCTCATTGTTCACACAAAGTTTGAGGAAATCTTTCTTCCTCGAGTCGTGAGAGTAAAGCCGATATTAATCTGAGTAACTTAGTGAAATGCTCGTAATTTATAAGATTCTTCTGTTTGCAGTGCTCAAAAATACAAGTATTTTATAGAACTGAGGTAAAATGACGTAAATGATTACTTTGCGAGCTTATCTTGGTAATAACGAACTTGTCATCGTCTCTTGTGTATTCAATATTCGGAGTGTCTACACTCTGCGAAGATATTTGTGCTACATCACCAAATTTCCGTGAGTCCAACCCAAATTCTCCGTTTTTCGAATGATAACATCACCTGCTGGAAATTATTACACGGCTAACGCAAGCGTGGCTGAAAATCACTGATGACTTTGAAACATGTTGACTCGATCGAAAATACACCTACACATTTTTACATTCTCATCATAATAAGAAGGTATTGGCTTATCGAAAAAAAAAATATAGTTAATGCTTTCACAATATTTCATTATGATGAATTGAATAAATAATTTTTGTTTTTAAACATGATGACAACTCTAAAAACCCTCCATTAAATTTATTTAAAAACATAGATTCAATGCTTTCACGATGATTCGTTATGATACATTGAATAAATTTTTTTTTTGTTTTCTCTCTTTTAAACATGATCAAAACACAAAAACCCTTCATTAAATTAAAATAAATAAATAAATAAATGTAATGCTTTCAGGATGATTCGTTACGATACATTAAAGAAATAATTTTTTTAAATTATTAAAACCCTCAATTAAGTTTATCAGGAATAATAATAGATTTGATGTTTTTACGATGATTCATTATGATAAATTAAATAAATAACTTTTTTTTTAACATGATTAAAACTCGAAAAACCTCCATTAAATTTATCAGAAAAAATAATAGATTTGATGCTTTCAAGATGCTTCGTTATGATACATTACATAAATACATAATTTTTTTGTTTTTGCTTTGTTTTAAAGAAATGATTAAAACCCGAAAAACCTCCATTAAATTTATCAAAAGAAAAATAATACATGATGATTAATTATGATGAATTAGATAAATAAATAATTTTTTTTTAAAGACATGATTAAAACCAGAAAAACCTGCAATAAATTTATCAGAAAAAATAACAGATTTAATGCTTTCACGATGATTCTGATAAATTAAACAAATATTTTTTTTCTTGTGTTTTGACATGATTAAAACCCGAAAACCCTACATTAAATTTATGAAAAAAATAAATTTAATGCTTTCACGATGATTCGTTATGATATCGCATGATTTTTTCTTTTTTTTTTTCAAAGACATGATTAAAACCCGAAAAACCTCCATTAAATTTATCAGAAAAAATATTACATTTAATACTGTCACGATGATTCATTATGATAAATTAAATAAATAACTTTTTTTTAATATGATTAAAACCCGAAAACCCTCCATTAAATTTATGAAAAAAATAGACTTAATGCTTTCACGATCATTCGTTATGATATATTAAATGAATAATTTTTTTTCAACATGATTAAAACCCGAAAAACCACCATTATATCGATCAGAAAAAATAATAGATTTTTTTGAATCGTATTTGAACAATGAAAATATTTTATGAATATATTTTATTGGATAAAAAGAAAATAATGAAGTATTATTTTTGAGAATTATTTTTAATGTTGAAATTTTCAAAAATAAATATTTATATTAAAAATAACAATTATTTGAAATAATATATTTCTTTAAAAATCAAGAAGCAAAAAAATAGTCACCAAGAAATATATTATTTCAAATAATTCTTATTTTAAATTCAAATATTCATCAATGAAATCTTAAACATTAAAAATAATTGTTTGAAATAATATTTCATCATTGTCTTTTTATTTAATGAAATATATTTATAAAAATTTCAACTTTTTAAATTCGGGAATGTTACAATTCGAATATCTTATAATTCGGCAATTTTCTGCCGGAAATTTTATTATTCGGGAATTTTCCAACTTGGTAATATTATAAAATCTTCGGCAATTTTATTATTCGAGAATTTTCCAATTCAGGAATTTTATTATTCGGTAATTTTATTTTTCGAGAATTTCCCGATTCGGGAGTTTTATTATTCGGTAATTTTATTTTTCGGGAATTTTTCGATCCGGGAATTTTATTATTCGGAAATTTTATTTTTCGGAAATTTTCCAATTCGGGAGTTTTCCTATTTGAAAATTTTCCAATTCAGGAATTTTCCAATTTGGGAATTTTCCAATTCGGGAATTTTATTATTCGGGAATTTTATTATTCGGTAATTTTCCAAGTTGATAATATTATGAAATGTTCATGAATTTTATTATTCGGGAATTATCCAATTCGGGAATTTTATTATTCGGGAATTTTCCAATCCGGGATTTTTATTTTTTGGAAATTTTATCATCCGGGAGTTTTCCTATTCGGGAATTTCACAGTGTCGGGATTTTTATTATTCGGTAATTTTCTAATTCGATAGTATTATGAAATGTTCATGAATTTTATTATTCGGGAATTTTCCAATTCGATAATATCAAACTGTCGGGAATTTTATTATTCGGCAATTTTTCAATACGGTAATATTATAAAATGTTCGGGAATTTTCCAATTCGGTAATATTATAAAATGTGCGGGAATGTTATTATTCGAGAATTTTATTATTCGGGAATTTTATTATTGGGGAATTTTACATTGACGGGAATTTCCTTTTTCGGGATTTTGCAGTCGTCTAAATTTTTTTCTATATCAGTATTATTTATTTAAAAGAATACAATAATCGAATCTTGAAAAAATTGTTTTTAATGTTTAAACTTTCTAAATTTATTGGTTGGTTTTAAAATAACAATAATTCAGAAAAATAGACTTCTGGATGATTTTTTAAAAATTACTGTTATTTTAAATTAAAAAAATAATATTTTTAGAAACTCTAAACATTGAAAATAATTTTCTTTTGTTATAAAAATATTTGATTATTACATTCTTAATCAATAAATAATATTCATATGAAATTTTAATTGTTTAAATTCGGGAATTTTCTAGTTCGGATGGTTCATAATTCGGCAATTTTTTTCAGGAATTTTCAAATTCGGTAATATAAACTGTTCGATAATTTTATTATTCACGAATTTTCCAATTCGGCAATTTTATTACTCGGGAACTTTATAATTGGGGAATATCATTTTTCGGGATTTTTCAGTCGTCCCTATAAAAGTATCCAATGCTGTGAAATTCCAGAAACTACAAAATTCCCGAAATATAAAATTCCCAAATTCAAACAATTAGGAAAATGGTTTACAAAAATATGATTTATTTATTAGGAATAAGGTATTTTCCATTTCGGGAATTTTATTATTCGGAAATTTTATAATTCGGGAATTTTATTATTACGAAATTTTCCGGTAAGGGAATTTTATTATTCGGAAATTTCATTATTCGGGAATTTCATTATTCGGGAATTTTATTATTTGGGAATTTTATTATGCAGTAATTTTCCAATTCGAAAATTTTATTATCGGGAATGTTTTTTTCTCGAGATTTTTCAGGAGTTCCATTTTATAATTTCGGGAATTTTCCAATTTGAGAATTTTACAGCGTCGTGAATTTTATATTTCAAAATTTTTCAGTCATCCCATTTTATAATTTCGAGAATTTTACTATTCGGGAATTTTACAGTGTCTGGATTTTCATTATTCGGAAATCTTTTTATTCGGGATTTTTCCATTTCGGGAATTTTATTATTTAGGAATTTCATTATTCAGGAATTTTATTATAGGGAATTTTCCATTCAGGGAATTTTGTTGTTCGGAAAAATTATAATTCAGGAATTTTCAAATTCGATAATTTCACAGTATCGGGAATTTTATTTTTCAAGATTTTTCAATCGTCCCATTTTATAATTACAAGAATTGTATTATTCGGGAAATTTCCAATTTGAGAATTTTACAGTGTCGTGAATTTTATTTTTCGGGATTTTTCAGTCGTCCCATTTTATAATTTCGGGAATTTTATTATTCGGGAAATTTATAATTCGGAAATTTTATTATCAGGGAATTTTCCAATCAGGGAATTTTGTCATTCGGAATTTTTTTTTCTGGAATTTTCCAATTTTCCAATTTCACAAAGTCGGGAATTTTGCTTTTTGGGATTTTTTAGTCGTTCCATCCTATAATTTCGGGAATTTTATTACCCCGGAATTTTATAGTGTTGAGGATTTTATTTTTTGGGAATTTTTCAGTCGTCCCCGGGAATCGAAATAGAAAATTCCCAAATTTATAAAATTGCCGAAAACTAAAAATCCCGAATTGAAAAATTCTCGAATAATAAGATTCCAGAACCGTTTATAATATTACTGAACTAAAGAATTTCCGATTAATAAAATTCCGAGCACTAAAAAATTCCTGCATTAAAAAAATTTTTAAAATGTTTTTTTAATAAATATTATTTCTTTTTTAAAAATACAATAATGAAATAAATAATATTTAGTAAATAACAATTAAATTTTTTTGTTTAAATTCGGGAGTTTTATAATTCAGGAATTTTTAAGTGTCATATATTTTATATTTCAGCAATTTCCTGTCAGGATTTTTATTATTCGGAAATTTTTATATTCGGCAATATTGTAAACTACTGGGGAATTTTATTATTCGGAAATTTTGCAATTCATCATTTTCATATTTGGGCAATTTTATAATTTCAGAAATTTTTTATTTTCAGAAATTTTTTATTTTTAATCTATACTTTTTTGGGAATCTTACAGTTTCGGGAATTTTATTTTTCGGCATTTTTGACTTTTCTCATAATTTATAGATTTTGACAGATTATTAGAAAAATATTTCTCACAGAGAAGAAAAAGGTCACGATGTATCATTTTTCAGTTTATTTTTTTACGCACCTGTCAGAATCCTTGTTTCTCGAATTTTTTACAACGAGATAATTCTCGTTTTTTGTTCCATTTTCGGACATTTTCAAATTATTCCCTAATCCTCTCAGCTGACTGAATTTTCTGCTCAATGAAGAGAAAATGTCAAAATTTTATTTTCTGAGAGGTTGAGTTTTATCCTTCCACTCTCATCTTCCGTTGTTTCAAATCGATAAAATCGTCTCTCTTTTATTTCCTGCATAAAAGGTTTGAAAATTTCAAATATTTTTATAATTTTAATGTCAAAAAGAAAAAAAAATCCGAAATGTTGAATTTTCAAACCAAAAAGACGAATTTGAAACAAAAAAGTTACATTTCCAACCAAAAAAGAATGAATTAAAAAAAAATGGTTCATTTTTGAAATAAATAATTAAACTTTAAAAAAAAAAAAAAATCAACCAAAAATCTTTAGCCAAGAGGATAGTTTTCTACGAAAAAGATAAATTTTATACAAAATGTACCAATTTTGAACCAAATAGTTGAATAATAAAAAATAAAATAGTAATGAGATAAATTTTTTATCAAACGAAAATTGTTAAATTTTCAGGTGAAAAAGTTTAATTTTTAATTTAAAAAAGGCTTTCTTCAAGAAAATAATTACATTTTCAAAGAAAGAAATTAATTTTTTAACTCAAATTAAAAATGAAAAAAAGAAATTGATTTTCAACTTAAATGATGAATTTTCAACACAAATTTTCAACCGTTGATGTTTCTGGATTTTTATTTCCTAAGGTTAAAATATGAACAATTTAAAAAGTCGATATGAAAAAAATTTTAAAATATTAATTTTTAGAATTTTTTGAAATAATAATTAATAAATTCCAATTGCAAGAGTTTGAAATAAAAAAAAAATGTTGAACGTTTTTGAACTGAAAAATGTCAAAAACAATAAAAAATTAAGTAAAATTTTGAAAAAAAGAACAATATTTTGAATCGAATGAAAAGGAATTGAACTTGTATAATTTTTAAATAATAGCGCTCAAAATTGAATAATTTTAAATTTAAGTTTTTTGAAACTAAAAAATTAAAAAACAGAAGCTCTCTGAATTGAAAAATTAAAGATTGAAAAATTAAAAAAAATGGTAAATCAATTAATTCTATTTAAATTGAATGTACGAATTTTGAACCGAATAGTTGAATTTTCAACTAAAAAAATATCAATTTTGAACCAAAATAAAAAAGGTTAAATTTTCAATTGAAAAAGTTTAAATAAAAAAATTTTAAAAAGCGTTTCTTCAAGAAAATTGTTAGATTTTCAAACAAAGAAATGGATTTTAATCTAAAAAGACGAATCTTCAACTATATTCTTAAAATATATTATTTTAACTCTAACATGTCCAAATTTGATCAAAATCCAATCAGCGTTTCCAGAAATATGAAATGAAATTACTGAACTCTATCAAACCGTGAAAGGAACATCGGGGAAAAAGCAGCTACCTCCAAGAAAACCCCTTGTCAGCACCGTAAAAAAGCAGTCTTATTTCAGGGCTAATTTCGGGTATCAAAATAAGACTCAGAAAAAAACAGTTTCTAGTGGTAATAAAATGAGTTATCATACTCGAAAACAGGACACACAAGATATGATACCGTAAAAAAAGAGATCTCTAGTTCCTACAGTGAGTGTTATAACGCGTCATCAAAAACGAAAATATTGCCACTCAAAGAGTAACATAAGTTTTTTATTTTTGTATTAAAGAAAACAAGAAAGCACTTTCAAGCTATTACCCAAATTTATTTAATCGTGATAAAACAGGCAAGAAGAAGGAATCATAAAAAATACCAAACATGGGTTTTGGCCCACGTGTAAATCAGAATGAACATAATCTTCTACAGAGACATGAGTTAAGTCAAAACAATTAGTTTGAGTTTAAAACGCATTTCTGAAATTTTGCACTTACGGCCTTATGCCCCTGGACACGAATGTGTCTTCAAAGGTAAATAAAGTCTTTTTGGAATGCTTGAAAAAATGAAAATTAGTAATTTTATTTCATAAGTAAAGCATCTAAATACAGGCTTTACCATTTTCCCCCTGTTTTCAAGAAAGTTCCCCTTATCTCGTTTTTTTCTCTTAAATGCGAACTACATGAATGCAAATCAATGAGAATTAATCCAGCTACACATTTTTCGTTGAAAGTTAATTCTATTTAATTGAAAAGTCTTCTATTATGTTTTTGTTTCAGAATTAATCTTTTTTGGTTAGGAAATCTACTCTTTGGTTGGATATTTAACTATTTTGATGAAAAGTCTCGTTTTTGTATTTGCAAATTAATTTAATTTTTTTGACTAAAAATTGATCAGTTTTAGTTAAAAATTCAAATATTAAACTTGCTGAGAATTCATCGTGTTTGATTGAAAATTCAACTGCTTAAACATTTATTTTAGTGGTTGAAAATTAAAATATTTGGTTGAATTTTTTTTTATTTTTGGTTGAAAATTAATTTTTTAAACCACTTTTTATTTTTTTTAAATTGATCTTTTTAGTTAAATCAAACATTTTGGTTGAAAACTCATTTGTATTCTCGCAAATTCGTCTTTTTTGGTAGAAAATTAATTTTTTTCGATTGAAAATTAAACTATTAGATTGAAACTCGAACTAGTTTGTTAAAAATTAAATTTATCAGTTAAAGACCTATCTATTTGGTTGAAAAATTAACTATTTTGTTGAAAATTCTATTATTTTCGTGAAAAATTAAACAATTTGCTTGAAAATGAACCTTTTGGTTAGAAATTCTTATTGTCGGGTTAAAAATTCAACCTTTTTCTGGAAAATTAGCCTTTTTGGTTTAGAAATTCATCTCGTTTAATAGAAATTTAATCTTTTTTGACGAAAAATGCTACTGCTTGATTAAAAATATATCTGTTTTGGTTGAAGATTCAATTATATTGATGAAAATTCGAATTTTCAGGTTGACATATCAACTATCAAATTTTTCATTAAGAATTAATCTTTTTGGTTAAATTCGACTGGTTTTATTTCAAAATTAGAATATTTTTTCCAGTGAAATAACAACTATTATATTTGTCAGTGATGTTTTGATTGAAAATGCAACTACTTGGTTGAAATTGAACTTCTTGGTTGAAAATTCTGTTTTTGTTATTAAAGATTCATAATTTTAGTTAAAAATTCAACTATTTTGTTGAAAAATTTTGCTTTTTAGTTGCAAATCAATTTGCTTTTTTTGACTAAAAAGTGATCGGTTTTAGTTGAAAATTCAAATATTAAATTTGTTAAAAATTCATCATGTTTGATTGAAAATTGAACTGCTTAAACATTAATTTTAGTGGTTGAATATTGAAATATTTGGTTGAAAATTCCTTTTTTTTGGTTGAAAATTAAGTTTTTAAATCACTTATTTTTTTTTGTTTTGAATTGATTGTTTTTAGTTAAATCAAACATTTCGATTGAAAACTTATTTGTTTTCTCGCAAATTCGTCTTTTTGGGTAGAAAATTAATTTTTTCCGATTGAAAATTAAACTTTTTGATTGAGACTTGAACTACTTTGTTAAAAATTCAATGTATCAGTTGAAGACTGTCTTTGGTTGAAAAATTAACTATTTTGTTGAAAATTCTATCATTTTCCTAAAAAATTCAACTATTTGATTGAAAATTCTCTTTTTCGGGTTAAAAATTTTACCTTTTTCTGGAAAATTCGCCTTTTTGGTATAAAAATTCATCCCGTTTAATAGAAATTTAATATTTTTTGGTAAAAAATACAACTGCTTGGTTAAAAATTTATCTTTCAAAATGAGAATATTTTTCGCAGTGAAATATCAACTATTACAATTTTCAGTGATAATTCGATTGAAAATTCAACTACTTGATTGAAGTTGAAGTTCTTCGTTAAAAATTCGGTTTTTGTTATTAAAGATCCATAATTTTAGTTAAAAATTCAACATTTTGTTGAAAATTTGATTATTTTGTTAACATTTTAACTATTGTGTTACAAATTCAGCTATTTGGTTACAAATACAACTGTTTGATTGATGATAACTTTGCTTTTGTTGAAAAGTCAACTATTGGTTAAAAAATTCAACTTTGTGTGTCGAAAATTAAACTATGTGGCGAAACATTTAATTATTTTGTTTAAAAATTCAACTATTTTGTTTAAAATTCAACTTTTTTGTTCAAAAGTTCAACTGCTTTGTTGCTTAAAATCCAACTGTCTTCTGAATAATTCATACTTTTTGCTTGAAGATTCGACTATTTGGTAAAAAATGCAACTGTCTGTGGTGAGAGTTAATTCTTTTTTGTTTAAAAATTCGACAATTTGGTAGCAAATTTGACCTTTAGAATTTAAAATTCAACTGTTTTCTCAAAAAATTTAATTTTTTAGCCTAAAAGCTATACTCTTTCGTTTAAAAGTCATCTCATTTGATAGAAAAAGAATCTTTTTTGTTCAAAAGTTCAACTATTTTGCTGAAACTGCAATTATATTTCGACTTGAAGTCGTAGGCCTTCAATATTATATTCAATATAATAACAATACCTTAATTTCATTTGAAACAATATTTTTGGAATTATTTTGACCGTTTTTGAACGGCCCCATGAGTAAAAAGGTTATTTGGTCTTCTTTCATTTTGAAAATTTCTCTTCAATGAAAAGTTGGTTCAAGGCAAGTTTTAATTCTTCAAAAGTAAATTAGGCAATGCTATATTTTAACAGACTTTTTAGTAAATATGAAAGGAAGTAGTCTCCATCAAGTGGTAAAGTGGTCGGAATAGATTTTAGTATATGCAATAAAACAATTTGGTTTAAAATCTTTAAAAATATTTCTTTTTAAATTTCTTTGTAGATTTTAAGTAAAATTGGCTTGATGAAAGTTTTCATCTTGTATGATTTTATTCACTAAATTTATATTATAGCTATTATAAATCTGCATTCGGAATACAGGGTTTGTTAACAATATTTCGAGTTTTGCTTTATCGACAGAATTCACTGTCACTCTTATTTTATTGCGACCCAAGATTGATACCTATTTGAATAGTAAATCGAAATTGAGCCTCGAATCACATAGAACGAACTACAAAGCAATTCTAACTATATGCGTTACCCCTTTGTAATGCGATATGCACTGTAAAGTTTCAAGCGAATGGATAGATCTGCCTTCTCGTGCAAATATTCTACATGCGAGAATCAATAGCATTCATTTTTATTTATTTTATTCATTATTTAGGTTTTTTTCATCATTACGTAGAAAAATATCCATAAAAACAAAGTATTTTTCACATTTTTTAAGATTACCACTACCCCCAAATTTATTAAACATTTCTTATGTGGCTGTGGCTTTGCTCTACTTAGTAAATATACCCCTAGATTTGGTCATCTACTTCTCTTGATTTGACGATAGATTAAATAGGAAGTAAAAATATATGAAACGTGGTGGGAAGGGAGGGGTACTTTATGTTTAGCGTAGAAAAATACGTAATACGAGTGTATTTCAAAAAACATGGAAAAAATCGAAATTTTCGATAGTGAAAATCTTGATATCTCGAAAGCGGTAACAGAACGACACTTTTTTTCGGGCAGATTCATGTTCAGCATAAAAAAAGACATAAAATATGTGAGTTTCACCAAAATAGGAGGTGATCGATCTTTCATGCAGTTTTACAAAATTTTAGTATCTCGTTTTATTACATTTTAATTAGCGATCATTATGATCGCAATCTTTCATTAAGTACTGTAAAAGATAATTAATATTCATATACTAAAAAAGCTACGTCGGCTTTCATACTATTTTAATTTTGAAATGCTTTCAGTATTCGGTATACAGATTACTTTTATTTAAATAAAAGATTTTATTCCAGTAGGAATTATAAGCAAATGAATAAATTATTAAGTTAATTTGGGATTTTATATTGAAGTAAGGTGTTCTTATAAGACACGCATTCAGAGGGCGATTCTTTCATTCGAATAAAATTTCTTTGAATTGAAGAAAAATATTCATCGGCTTTTAGTCCACAAAAATTTTCTTTAATTTAAAGATTTCATTCAAAGTAATAGTTTATTTTGTTCCAAAAAAAATTATTCTCCAATTCAAAATCATTTTCTTCATTTTAAAGTTATTTTTGGCCAAACCAAAAAATATGTTAAGGAAACGGTCTCTTCAATTTAAAACAACAATTTATTCAAAGGGTGGCAGTACAGAACTAGATAACCAATATATTTTCATTAAAAAATTAGTTTATTGCATATAAAGTTATCCAAAATTTATTACACATTGTGGTAAAAGGATTTTCTTTTCATATCATTTTTTGATACAATTTGAAACAAAGTTTTGAATCAAATGTTAGTTAAAAATTGGTAATATAAATAATTTGTTTATCCTTTCAGCAATGCTATTTGTTCAAATTATTGTCATTCAAAAAAATATATATTATTTTTTTTCTTAAGATTTTTAGCAAAAGAAATGTCTGTCTTACTGTCATATCGTGATTTTCAATTCTGATTTTCTCGGAACAAAATAACTTTTTTGGATCAAACATTTTTTATTCTCATTTAGCATTCCCATATGTAGGAGGCAAGTTCTTATTCTTGTAGCAAATCGAATATTAGATCTTGAATCGCTATCTGAAACAGATTTTGAAAACCCATGCAATTTCAATCTCAAAAATCTCGGTGGATTTTCTCGAAATTGGCTAAGTTTTTTATATCAATCCTGTTCCAGTTTTACGGTAATGTCACTTTCAGATTGTCAAATTCCACATCCAGTTTTTGAACCTGGGTAACTTTCTTTAAATGAAACTTATCTGGTCCAAATTCAGCTCTATCTTAGCTCAAGAGTAGACGTCTTTTTTTTCTTTAAATGAAGATTTAGATTTTACTGAACGTTTCTTCTATCGTTTGAAAAAATCCCATTTTGTTGGTTATTGAGTTCAGTACTGTTACCCTCATTTACAATTAAAAATTCGATAACTTGTTTAATTTTGAATGTTTATAGTTTAAAATCATGAAATATATAGCATCTTTTTGAAATGGGTCTACCTTGAAGATTTACAATTGAAGATTCATCAATTTGGAATGTTTAAAGTTTAAAGTTATGTTATTTTTAACTGGCTTTGGAATATATATGTAGTTCGATTTTAAAGATTTACAATGGGAACTTCTTTAATTTGGAAGATTTGCAATCGGATACTCTTTAACATTTAATATATATAATTGAAAATTATGCAATTTTTAAAGATTTGAAATTAAAATTAATTCAATTTTATACATTCTTCATCTGTGTATAGTAAAAATGAAAGCGTTGATTTTTTTTGTTTTTTTATTTTTCTCTCTCTATTCGCGTCTTCCTTTTGTGCGGCGATTCGTAATTTCTCTAAAGACTCCTCTTTGATATCCCCACTACTGTCATGCTACCAAAGCATGTATATGCTATCTTCTCTCTCTCTTCACTCTCTTACTATGCAATCTACTCAAAACTCATGATGATTCCTCACGAAAAATTTCCAAATTATTACATTAAAGTTTCACTTCTGTCATGTGGCCCCACTGTCAAACAGTGGGTTTTTATTTGTAGCAACAAATTAATAAAAAATTATTTTGAGACCATAATTTTTTCTATCAGAGGCTTTTATTAGAGTTGTGAGATTATTCCATTAATCTAATATCTATTAGTGTTATCAAAAATAATTTTGAGGTTGTTCAACCCCCTAACGTTTTTCGACGAATTTGCTAAAATCATACTTTTGATCTTCATAGATAGTTCATCCTTATTATATTTTTTTGGAAAATTTGCAAAAATTCCGTTTTTCTTGTCTCTCTATGAGGAAATTTTTCTGATTGGTTTTTTACGCAAAAGCTACTTTATTTCAGAGAAACATAATAAAATGTAAGTACGGCTGTTTACTCCCTGGAAAATAATTTTTTGTTAAAATTTAAGAATACGTAAACTTTATTTAATTATCATGAGTAATATATATTTTTCCGTAATATTTTGGTGGTTCAGGGTGGTTATGCTTTGCAGTGTTTTTGTCTATTATATACAAAAATTTAATATTCGGCGTATGACATAATTTGTTCCTTTTTTTGGTTACATTTTAATTTAGGGCTAAAAACTATGTATGTTAGATAAAAGATTGTTCACCTCGTTGGGATTGATTTAAATTGAAATTCGATTCAAAATTCATTTTTGAATCATCATTTTAAAAATGTTATTACCTCAAATACATAAAAGAGAGGTTCGAGTTTTTTTACTGAGTTCTTTCGTTGAGAATTTTCCAGAAGAGAGGAGAAGGTAAAGGTTTTCTTCGGTCTCATTTGAAAAGCAATTTGTGATTTTTTGTTGTCATTCAGGTGAAGATACGAGAATGAGATTTAGTTTGGCACCCCAAGCAGGAGAAAGTGGTTTTGCGCAATGGCTGGATGCTATGAAAATGGTTGCCAAATTACCGGGAGGAATTCCATCGGAGTTTCGAAGCACGGTGAGTTTTATTAACCATTTATTCCCAAGAAATAAATATCAATATGGAGCGTGATATAAATATGATCCGAAATATAGGAAACCCTGATTATAATCTTGATAGCATTATTTATACTTTTAAAATGCTTTCCGGTACAATACGTCACTGTACTGTCACAGTAAATTTAGATACTGTTACTAATGAATAAAAGTAAAAAAAAATAATTGAAGAATTGCTAATGAAAAAATATGTATAATAAAAGGTCGAAATTCAGTTACTCGTTGGTAAAATATTTCTGAATGTTTTCAGCTATGGATAACACTGGCAGAAAGACATTTAGATCAGCGTAGAGTGGATTGGAAGCAAGCGGAAAAAGTTTGTTTCAACGAGTGGAGCAATCCAGATGACGAAGAACTGGGTACTCAAATTGTCAAGGTGATTAGTTTTAAAAAATTTTCAACATTTCTCCGACTTGCTGGAGTCAGCTCTTTTCATGAAGATACCATCCTACAAAAATACATTTCTCATTAAACTTGTTTTCTTCTTCTGGAGATATTACTGGACAAATTTATCACAGAGAATAAATTTGAATGACTTGTATGTTTTAGCATTTCAATTGGTGCAAACAGATTTAGATAATAAGGAAACATAAAAAAAGACAATTAAAATTTAATACTATTTTGCGTCGTAACTATTTTTAATATAGTGAAATAGTTCTCTGTATTTCTATTATTGGTTCAAGTACTTCTGTATCTCCTTTAAAATGTTTGCAATTTTTCGCTATTTTAAAGTTATGACTCTAGTCTATCGGCGGAAAATTTGTTCGCACAACTGCACTTAGTGAAGAGGTATGCTCAACAGTTCGTGCTTTTTAATTCTCTCTACGTAAAGATTAAAAATTTATGGTATTCCGAGGCGACAAGTGTAAACAATGCTTGTACTATCTGAGCTTCAGCGTATGCTATCCAATTTTATGGCGAGGGAATTATATTTTAAAGAATGGAGGGATTAGATATGAAAATTTTATTGCGAAGAAGAGGCTTCTCGAATGGTAGAGAATATTGTGAAATAGGTTGATCAGAGATCGGATCACGATTAATTCATTTCTTTAAGGTTTCGTAGGAAACCATCATAATATCATGCCCGCGTGTCTGTCTCTTTCCTTGGCTAAAGAAAAAAAAACTATTCAAGCTGCAAAGATGAGATTTTGTTTTCGCCCCATAAAGTGACTACTGCCGAGCATAGAAAAAAACCATGAAACATGGGTAAAATATGCTTCCTACGTAAATAAATATGCTTCATACGTAAATAAATTCAAAATTTTAAGTAAAGAATCATTTAGGGAGGAAGGAGAAGAGATAGCGAAATTTAGGAGTGAAAAGTTTCCGGTGCTCCCTGCTGGAAGTAAAAATATTGAAAAATAGAGAAATCGGGGGATAGGAAAGAATGAAACTATTCTGTCTCTCTCAATGTTTCACATTGCATCTCTAAAACGCTATCTTTTCATGTCCCCAATCTCAATAGTTTTCTACCTTTTTCTCTGCCTTTCGTGACCGAGGACTCTTATCTTTTTCTATCCCTTAGTCTATCTATCTATTACGAATTTCAATCTTTTTCAATCTCTTTCTCTATATTTTGTAACCGAGGACCCTTATCTTTTTCTTAACTAAATTCTGTCCCTTTAATATAAATTTGCACTTTCGTCTTTGTTTCTATCTCCCGTAAAAGAGTACTCTTATCATTTTCTATCACTCACAATTGGGGAATCCATCGAAAAAATCGGGAATTTATTTTAAAAAATTAAATTGACTCTGACGACCTGTGTCGAACTTGGCAAAACATACCGCCTATCTTTCTTAATCTCCTATTCTCTATCTCCTCGTGCCCTACATCTATCAACGTATATCTTTTTCTATCTTTTTGTTAATCTAAATTCGCGTTTATCTTTTTCAATACCCTCTTCTCTATTTCATACTATCCTTTGTTCATCCACGTCAATATTTTCCTATTTCTTTGGCAAACAAAATTTACGTCTATCTTTTTCAATATCCTCTTCCCTGTTTCATCGTATCATACATCTGTTAACGTTTATCTTTTTCTATCTATTTTTCAATCTAACTTAATGTCTATCTTTTTCAATACCCTCTTCTCTATCTCATCCTATCGTTGATCTATTCATGTCAATCTTTTTCTATCTCTGTTAACCTAAATATCCCTCTATTTTTTTCAATCGTCTTTTCTCTATCAAATCTTATACTACATCTATCAAGGTCTATCTTTTTCTTTCTTTTCGTCAATCAAAAATTTATATCACGTTGTCTTTCTGGTACGTACTTAACGTCAAATTAATTTTTGAGATTGAAAAAGATTGAAAAATATAGACGGAAATTTCATATTAACAGAGATAGAAAAAGATTGCCATCAATACATAAGGGATAGGATGAGATAGAGTAGAGGGGATCGAAAACGACAGACGTGTATTTAGATTGAAAAATAAATTAAAAAAGATACGTTGATAGATGTTGAAAATTGAGCTAGTTTGTTGAAAATTCGTTTTTTTTTTGTTGAAAATTAATTTTTGTAAATTGATCCTTTTTAGTTGAAAATCAAACAACTTGAAAAAACGTAGTTATTCTTCGTGAATAAACAACTTGGTTGGAAACTTATGTATTTTGTTGAAAATTCGTCTTTCTCTTTCTACTTTCTTGAAATTCAACTGCTTTGTTAAAAATTCATTTACCAAAAATGGATTTTGACACACTTTTATATCGAATGGGACCATAATGTTCTACACAGACACGAGTTAGGCCAAAAAAATTAGTTTACGCCAATAAAACGTATTTCCGACATTTGGTTTAAGAATAAAACAAATATTCAAATATAAAGAAACATTAAAGTAAAATAATATAAAAATAGAATATAAATAAAAGACATGTATTATCATTATGAAAATATTTATATTTTTAAATTAGAACAAAAAGTGAATAGACACGAAAAGAATTCAAACAAAATTTCAAAGGGTGTAGGTTCCCCATCAGGTCTTTGTCAGCCAAAACTGGTTCATTGACAATATAACTAAACACAAATTCTTTGCATTAATTTGTGCTGCTATGGTCGGATTTACACCGACAAGTGGAATGTTAGCTACACGCGTGTTGAATTGTTGGGGGGAGCGAAACTTTCACCTCGGATAGAGCGTGAAAAAAGGGTTACCAACTTATAAAATTCATATACTCCAGCTGATCGAAACCGTCAGTGACGTAGGCCATTAAAGTGATGATGCACACAAGCCGCAGATTCGTACGGATTTTTTTTTAAGTCTGAATAATTTGATCATTTTAAAAGTGTTTATTGTCCCAAAAAACTTTTGTATATAAATATTCAGAGTGGCAACAAGACAGTACATCTTTTAGGTTATGTTTGTATTGCTTAAATGTATTTTTGGACAGTTTCGATCAGCTGGAGTATATAAATTTTATAAGTTGGCAACCCTTCTTTCACGCTCTTTGCGAGGCGAAAGTTTCACTATACTTACAGTTCTACGCGCGTGTAGGTAACCTTCCGCTGGTCGATGTAAAGCCGACTGATTTACAAAAGCTTGAGGAATAGATTGAATATTACCTAGCCTCGCTTACATTTACTTGGCCAAACAATGAAGCCTGAAAAATATTCCACAGGATCTCCATAGAACTGGATGCAGCTTATTCTGCGGAGCAGCAGGTCGAGATAATCAGGCTGTTCTTCGTCGAGTATTACTTGGCTTTGCACGTTGGAACAAGTCCGTGGGCTACTGCCAGGGTTTAAATGTCCTGGCAGCATTGATTCTTCAAGTAGTCGATCGTGCAGAGTCGTCTGCTGTTAAGGTGATGATCCACTTGATAGAGGGTGTCCTGCCGGAAGGATATTTTGCTGATAATTTACGGGGACTTTCGGTCGATATGGCAGTATTTCGTGACCTTTTGCGAATGAGACTACCCAGGTTATCTAAGCATCTTGAGACACTACAAAGCCAAACCAAGGACAAAGCTACAGGTCTCTAACCACTCTAATTAATCAATTATTGAAAAATACTTCAAATTTATGATGAGATGATGAGTCTAATTTAGTTCGACTTCAAAAAACTTATTGAAATATATTCTATGGTGAAAATAAAAGCACATGTATTTATCAAAAAATGTTTTTTTGATTTTTTACAATCATTCGAAAATTACCTGCGACTTCTGAAAAATTGACTTTACACTCAAACTTGGATTTTAGCGAACTGAATTTCTGCGTTCCGAGAATTGGTGCTACGGAGATTCCGTGATGCGGGGTACCTGGTTTTGTGTTCAAGGTCATAAGCAAAACCGTCCACAAATACAAGTTCCAGTGTATTTTCATTCAAAATGCTGTATTTTACGAACGAACATAGGTATTTAAGATTTTCCTTGTTCATTCGACGTGTGGATTCTTGCCCTTTCAATTGAACCCCCCCCCCCCTTCAAAATACGGGCGATTTTCTAAATTTCTTGAAAGTTGATTTTATTAAAAGCTCCACTTTTTAGTTTTTCTTTTGTTTAGAAATAGTTGGTAATATGTAATACATATTTTATAACTTTCGTTCTTGGTAAACCACTGCTTTAAATTGGAAAAATTATTTTGAAAAAATACTATTTTTGCATTTTTTTGGAAACAACGAAGGGTATATATATATATATATATGTATATATACATTTTCCCGGCTTCAAAAATTAATAAGCCTGCATTAAGCTGATCGAATGTCCTTTTTATACTAGCATAATTTTCCTTCAAATATTGGAAGAAAAAGGTGGGGCTCACCAGAAAATTTTAATTATTTTTTTCATTAAGTTTTGAAAATATGAAAGGAAGGTTTTTAGGAAACCCACACATTTTTTCAATTACTTTAAGTAGTATGTGCTAATACAAAAAAGACATCCTATCAGTTTCATGCGGGCTAAACCAATATTCAGGCTGCGAAATTTTTTGTAGAACTTTTCTGGAGATGTGAACTTTTATTTACAACATATCTTTTTTCAATGTGAAGCATTAGTTGTAATTTTGTAATGTTTCAAAAATTATTGTGAATCACTTAAAATAACAAGAATTCCCATGCCAAATAAAAAAATAAAATCTGAAATACCTACCCTTGTTCGGAAAATAATGCATTTTGAAAAGAAATTATGATAATTTTTTTATAATTCGCAGGTAATCTTCAAATGATTGCAACCAATCCCAGAAATAAGAAAATTGAATGAACCCTGAAATACGAGTTGCTTTATTTTCAGCATAGAATGATATATCCAAATACCAAATCATTCTGACATTATAACGTAGACTTATTATGAAATTTGGCCTTATTTGAAATGGAATTAGTCCTCTATTAATTTGATTAAAATAAACATTTTAAAAATCGCCTGTATATTCAGAAACTGATATGTAGTTATGAGTACCTATTAAAAATCCATTGGAAAACTGTTAAAAGGTTCAAAATTAACAAAATGGCGTCGATTTTTTTGGAAATATAAAGACGTAATTTTCACAAAAACCCCACCTTTCTATTTTTTCCATTTTTATTATATATATATATATATATATATCATTTTTTAGATGACAGTTGCTCCCAGTGGGACCCTGCGGTGGTTGTTAACCTTTAGTTTTTAATTATATATATATCTGTAGAATATATATATAAGCTGAAGGAGCAGTAGAATATTCATTAGTTACATTGTTAATGAAATTCTTCATCAATACTTTAAATATTTGTTTCCTCATTCAAAAAAATGAAGATTCTCTGGATTCTGGTTTTTGAAGCTTCACGAAAATCAGAATCATTCCCATCATCCCCAAAGTAATAATCAACAACACCAAGAAACAAACGCTAGCATATTTAACGAAACCCATCTCAACTGTCTTCAACTGAAAGCGCTTAAGAAAATTTCAGCTAGAAATGAGTATATCAGTCGTCTAATTGATAATCTAGTAGATATCTCCATCCTCACAGTATCAGGAAAAAATTTGAAAAAATCACCCACAGCACTATTAATGAAGCCCATTTTCGCTGTCTTCAACCAAAACAGCCAAAAAATGTCTGAAATGAAAATAATCACACTAGTCAGATTTCCAAGAATCTAGTAGATATCCTCATGTCCACAGTGATATGCATGCACCATAAAAAAAAATCTAGCAGAATGAACAAACCCTATCGGATAGACCATGATGCCGTTCTCTAAGGTTCAGTTCATAGTGCCGTTTTCAAAAGTTCGATTCTCTGTTATCTCTATGAAACCTTCTTAATTTGTTAATGATGAGCTATTTCAAATAATCATTTCCACAGATAAAATCGTCATACCTTTCTGAGCAACTTTACGCTGAACGTTCTTTGTAGTTCAAAATTAATTTGAAACCCTATAAGCTTGAAGACATGAATGCATGATTTATTTGAATATCAGTTGAAAATGTATAACTTTCGAATGAACAACATTTTTCATATGTTACGCGCTTGATAAAGTTTCAATATGGGTGAACCATGGCTCAACATTGTTCAGCATAGGATAAGCGTGGGGTAAGCGTGGTTCTAAATGGTGCTCATTTTCACCCATGGTCGTCTCATGATTATGAACAATGACTCAATAATGGTTAATGGCCACACTGCCAGTATTCGCGCATGATCGAACTCAAGTAGTTTCATTGGGCTTTGCGAAATTTTTGAAGACGGTCACTATTCAGTCAATTTTTCTCGAACTTTCAAGAGAATTGAAAAAAAAAATACTTTTTTCAGACTCTACGAAATGTTTGAAGCAGGACACAATTCTATCATGTTTTTTTGTTGCTTTTTAAAGGTACCACAGTAGGGTTCCGGACCATTAAGGGGCTTTCCAGATTAGTCTTGAAGCAATTTCTTTAGATGTAAGAGCCTTCAGTGCTGCTTGACCGACAGAAAAAATGTAATACGCTGCCCTTCGAAAGCCCGCTTACAACTTGTCTCCGCGCAAGCGTAATACCTATTATTTCGTCCTGGAAAACTGTAGAAAATGTTCCCAGTTTTGTTGTTGTCTCAGCCCAGGGCATCTTACGGAAGGTGCCTTTGAATGGTTTCATGAAGGATAGTTCCCTCAACGTAACATCAGTTTGCATAGCGAGAATATTATTATTGCATAGCATGAATTTACTGATATGTAAATCCAACACCTCAACATCACTAAGGTTGCCCCTTACTAGGATTCTATAGACTTCCGCTGCCGCAATCTTCCTTACGAAAAGGTGCAGCGGTGGGACGTCAAGAAAGACCTCAAGAGCTGTTGTTGTTTTCGTAGCATCAGTGATCGCCAAGCAGTCCTTGGCAACCAGATCATTGATGCATATGCTATTATGAGTCTGATTATCATTGTATTTAACCAGCAAGTAAACCTGGGTTTTGAACCCCAGTTTTTTCCTATTGAGCATTTACAGACCCGAACCCCCATCTTCGCTTTCATTACCATCGCGTCAACATGGAGTTTCGAGTTTAATAAAGGCTCAAATATTACTTAAGATTTCTAATGTCATGTGGATGAAAGAATTCCTCCCTTCGGGCATCGCCTTGAAACTTTGGTCTTCACTTCATCACCATGTAGTGAAGTATGTACCGTTCTGCTTTTCAATATGGAGTGCATCCACCTGATTACGGCGACACAAACTCCGTTTGTTTTAGCGAAACCGTATATGAATTTAATTAGGGTGTTATGGAATGCCAATGTGGGAAAAATTCTATTGAATCAATGGGCAGAATTATCACCCTCCTTCTGAAGCACATGATATTGATTATTGGTCATGTCTGCTGTTCATTCAAATACTTACAAAAATATTAGATGTGCGTTCACTATGCTAATTTGCGGGGAAAAATGGTAACATCGTTCAAATCTTGGAAAAGTGGAGTAATTGCAATGTTTTTGCTCTAGTTTTATTTTGAAAACACACTTGTAAGTTAATAAATCGTAATCGGGAATCTTTTCCGATCAGTGATAGGTGAAAAGTCAAGGTTACTTAAAAAAAGCATTAAAATAATATGTGAGAAACTAGTATTCATAGACAGAAGTAGACCCTCTGTCGACTTGAAAGTGGCTTTCCAAATAATAAATAGACGAAAATGTGGCACTTTTTTCACTTTTTCAAGGTGTGGAAGATCTGATCATTCTCTCACAAATTGATACAGTATAAATGTACTGTTTTTACATCTTTCCAAAAGTATTTAAACCAGTAGAAGAAATTATTGTAAATCAAAGAGAAAGCATTACGTGCAATGTTCATATTTTTTGAAAATTTGTTAGTTTAGAATCTAGCCTTTGAATTTTGAGAAATAAATCTCTTATATTACAAAATCAAAATTAAAAATACAAAATTAACTATGTGTGAATCATAAATTACATATAACGGTTATTTCTGAAATTCTGTATATAAATAAAATATTTTAAACATAGATCCAATGAATATAAGTCTTAAATTTTCAGGTAGAATTGTTATTTCATTACAATTTTGGAAGTTTTCAAGACATACGTGAAACTTATTTTGATAAAAGTGATAATTTCTCAAGGTTGAAAATTGTGAAATGAAAGTTTATCAGTATTATATGTGAGTCTAAAGCTTACAGAAATTTGAAACCAAATAGACATTCTTCGTTACTTATGCTCAAGGTGATTAAGGTAATGCAATCAGAAAATATAATTTTTGGGTTTTTGATTTTTTCAGAATCATATTTTTTTAGAATTGTAGGACACTTTTGGAAAGAAAAGAATGTGCAAAAAAGAAACAAATTTATAAAAAGTGAGGGAATGGATTTTTTCAAATATATTTTTGTTTTGCGTAATTGATCAGAACTATTTCTGAGAAGTTTTGGAATTTCTAAAACTGTGCTAAATCTGAAACTACCCTAAAAAAGTATTAACAGAATGAAAGTCGCAGAACCATATTCCTTCCGGCTTCTTCATGGTTCTTGCATTTGTTTTCCATAGTTTTCTATTGCCAGATGCCATGCCACCTTATACGATAGAATCAACTTGGCAATTTCAGTTTTAAATTGTTAAAATTACAAGCCGTACTAATTTGAAGATTTACATTTAGATAATATGAAAAGCAGAAAATTAAACTATCAACTGACGTCAATCAGACAATTTAACACCCTGGTATAAGTTTCAGACAAATAAGAACCTTTATATGTCATATGAATAAATAAATTATGCGGAATGCATTATGGCATACGATTTTGCAAACCTTGAGTACTTTTAAATATGACTTGATTCAAATAACCCAATCTCTGTTTAATCTCCTTCTCTTGTCTGGAACACGTCAAAGAAGACAAGCAATTTCACAACTTAGTTCTTATTGTTAGAAAATCAATTGTCTGGAAACAAATTGAAAAATTTTCCAAACCAGCACGCTTCAATTGTATCCGATAAGAATGTTGATATTTATTGAATTATTTGTCTTTAATCAGTAA
Source organism: Andricus grossulariae (assembly GCA_011634705.1). Classification (NCBI taxonomy): domain Eukaryota; kingdom Metazoa; phylum Arthropoda; class Insecta; order Hymenoptera; family Cynipidae; genus Andricus; species Andricus grossulariae. The sequence goes on from JAABKJ010007545.1 coordinate 262,058,049, forward strand.
AATGTGTACAGTCCAATAACGGTACTTTTTCCTCCACCAATTCTTTTGAAAAAGCGAGGAAAATTATTAGATTGTATCTATCCTCGAAAATTTCCCAAAGTCTAATAAAAGAACTTGAGTTCGATCATGGACGCGTACTCGGCAATGATCAATCATCATTCATAATCATGGGACGACTATGGAGGAATATTGGCCAAATCTTGAATTTCGTTTTTCTCACGCCTATCCCATGCTGAGCAATGTTGAGACATGGTTCACCTATTCAACCTTTTCCACGAGAGTATTCAGTCTGGAAATTGTAGAACATTTCAAAGAATATTTCCTGTAAATTTGATGAACAAATTCGAAGTTTTATGAAAAAAATTTATTAGCCAAAAAACGGGGTTTTCGGTTTCACTTTGAAAACGGCAAACGCTTCCACTTTTCCGCCTCTAAAAAAGATGCGTGATTAAATTTTCTTTGAGAAGCTTTCTTCCAAAGCCGTTCAACGAGAATAATATATAGGCAGTTTTAAAACTTGGATCTTCAACACAATCATATTCACAACTCATCATGTACCAACATACGATTTTCTACTTGAAGAAAAATGTAATCCTCTATTTCTTGTTGCAGAATTAAGTACACAGTCCGAGCATTTCCCTGATGGCGACTCTAATCCTGATGTTCCTCGTTGCAGACCTTCCTCTGCTTCTTCTTCTAAAAGACAATCTATAGAAAGAACTCTTCCTCTTGCCAGACCTCATTCTTTTGCCGAGTCTCTTCCTCCTGCCGAGGCTCTTTTTCGTGGCAGGTCAAAGTCTCCTCCTGCCAGACCTCATTCTTCTGCCGGGTTTCTTCCTTCTGCCGAGCCTCCACTTAGTGATACGTCCGGGTCTCTTTCTCTCAGGGAAACTTTTCCTCGCGTACTTAAATTCAAGTTTGAAGAACTTAGATTTATTCGTCTTATTCCCCTGAGGAATCCAAACCGGATATTCGAACTTCGGATATACGTTTTTCCTCCCGATACGTCGATTGGATTGAGAAACAAACAAAATGCTCTAATTCCCATGCCAACCGAAGAAAAAATTGTATTATCAACGTCCAATGGTGACCTGTATGCGATATTGGAAAGAATTTTCGGCAAAGGATCGATTTTTCGCGGAATATATAAACGTATTGATATGCGGTCTAAGCGGGCGAAAATAAACATGTACAGCGGCGTGGTAGGAGAATTGACACAAGAAGAAATCGCGGATTGTCCATTAGGTAACCAAGTTCCAATCTCAAAAAGTTTTAAAGTATTTCGTGTGTAAATTACAACTCTTTATATTGTTAATAAACAGAATAAAAAAGCGCGCCCGTGTGTCAGATAACGCCCTTTGCGCTCATTCTTTATGCTTATCCCACGTTTATGCATAGGCCTTTCAAAATTAAATTTTGACACAGCGATCAAATTAATTTTGTCATATTTGATTTCCTTTTCAAGGTGCAGCTGGAACGGAAAACTATTATTTGAAACAATATTTTTTAAAAGTTTCAGCATTTTTTCTTACAAAATAATTTTTTTTTTCATTAGAGATGACTGATAATATTACAATTCCAATAATCATATGAACCTTTTTCAATCAAAGACCTGATTTCTGGCACCACAGCTACCTTAATTTAAAGTAGTTCAATTGGAAAGTTTTAAAAGCTATCTATTTTACACGTGTACATTGTTAAGCGTTTGAATTAAGCATTTCTTAATCTTCAATGTTTAAAGCTTGCGAACCTGGAAAAAACCGTGAATTTTTTCTTTCGATCGAAACGGCCACTCTGAATTTTTGAAGCTCCTGTGGCCTTAAAAAAAATTCTTAGATCACTTGTCTCGAGCTTCGCGTTCGATTAAAGCATGTCTGAAATTGTGAAATTTTCTACATTATGTTGAACTTTATTATATTGAATGTATGTATTAATTATTCCTGTATTTGGGCCGAGACTTCTGATTTATATTTTGCAAAATGAAGGATACATTTCATTCTTTATCATCATTTCGCTTTCGTTACCCTAGGAAATAAACACGAAAAATGTTTTTTTGATAATTACGAAGTTTTCCTTTTCAAATTTTTTTCACATATATGCTTAATTATGCTAATTGTTTCAAATGAACTTTTTTATTTACGAAATCAAGAGCGAATTATAATCTTGAAATCTAGATGAAGGACACAAATAAATATCACGCGATTGCTGAGTAATCATGAAAAATTTTACACGTGGAATGGAAATTCTTGCGAAGATAAAAATACGAGATTCGTCGCGTGCGTTAATTTTTTATCATAATTGTTCTTTGGAAAAATAAATATTTTACCTTCATAAATGACGATAAAAAATTATATGTGTTCGAATTTCGACCTGTGAAACAAAACATTTCTGTTGGTTTGATATTAAAAGGGTTACAAGTCGTTGAAGTCGATGTTACCCGAAAACGAAATTCTCTTCTCCAACTCAGTAAATATGTATTTGTCTTGATGGTAAAATTTTTATGTTTTCCCAAAATCCCAAAGATCTTTTTTTTTTGTCATCAGCAGTTTTGACGCCCCAAGGGATGCTTTCAGTGCTGCGCCCTTGGGTATTTAATACGCCTCTATTGAAACCAGGTGTCTATGTCTGAAAAAACCTAATTGAATTATATTACTAGTGTTTTCACCATACTTCTAACAGTTTATGTTCGAAATTTGAGTGATTAGCCCCTCAGATTTAGATCATAATAATATAAATTATTAGAGCGAGTTGAACAGTGTATTAGTTATTATTTTTATCATATATATAAAAACAATTATTATTATTTGACATAGTGGTCTGTGAACATTTTAAGTCTCAGATAAACTATAAAATAATAATGAGCCATGAATATTAATGTTTTTGTAATAAAAAAATATCTTTGGGAGTTACTGGTAACTTCTTTTTCTCCGAGTAATTTCTAAAGCACTAGATGAAATACACGAAAGTATAAATACATATTTTCAAGTTTTTTAACATATTTCGTAGAATTTATATTAGTTTTTCAAAGCTTTAGATGGGTCATTATAGTAGATATTACATAAATTTGCAATAAAAAAACAGCTTTCCCTGAAACGTATAAAGAATTAAACAAATGGTCACATCAGTTTTAATTAAATTCGTAACCATTTTTTTTTAACTGGCTCTTATCAAATGTTAATATTGTAGATGAAAAATCTTGCCGCCTTTAGTCTGAAAGATAATGACTATAATATAGAACTATAGAATATATCAGCTGAAGAAGCAGTAGAATATTCATTAGTTACATTGTTAATGAAATTCTTCATTGATACATTAAATATTTGTTTCCCTCATTGGAAAAAATGAAGATTCTCTGGATTCTGGTCTTATTCTTGGCTGCTATACTGAATTATATTTTTGAATATAATAATATAATATATCTATAACTTCAAGTTAATTCTTCTGATTTTTTTTACGAAAATCGGAATCGTTCCCGTCATTCCCAAAGTAATAATAAACAACATCGACAAACCAACCTTAGCATATTTAATTAACCTTATCTCAATTACCTTTAACTGAGAACTCTTAAGAAAATTGCAGTTAAAAATAAGTACACCAGTTTTCTAATTATTAATCTAGTAAGTATCTTCATACCCATAGTATCGAAAAAATTAAAAAAAGCACATCCAGCACATTCAGCGAATCCCATCTCAGCTGCCTTCAACTAAAACAGTCAAAAAGTGTCTCGAATGAAAATAATCACACCAGTCAGATTTTCAAGAATCTAGTACATTTCCCATGTCCGTAGTGATATTCATGAACCATAAAAAAACTAATCTAGCACAATGAACGAACCCTATCCCATAGACCTTCATGCTATTCTCTAAAGTTCAGTTCTTTGTGCCGTTCTCAATATTTTGGTCCTTGGTCAACTCTATACAATCTTCATAATTTATTCATGAGTTATTCAATAATAATTTTATCCGTAGAAAACATACTTATTCCTTTCCGAACCATTTTCACGCTGGAAGCTCTTTGTAGCTAAAACTTTGTTCGAATCTCTATGAGCTTGAAGTTATGAGTGCATGATTTATACAAGTTTCATGTAAAAGTGTATAACTTTTGAGTAAACAACAGTTTTTATATGTGATCCTTTAGAACAAGTTCAATATAGGTGAACCATGGCTCAACATAAGATAGGCGAGAGGTAAACGTGGTTCACCATTGGGTCGATCTTCACAATTTAAACATGTTTTCTTGATTTTGAAGAAGATTGGTGGATAAATATCGACGGTCCCGAGCCATTTTGACGTATCTCCATCCAATGCGTTAAAACTGTCGTATCTCGTTGTCATGTTGTACAAGTATCGTAACTCGCAGCACCAATTCCATAGTGCCGTATCTCTTGATAGTCTTTTAAGAGTATCGTAACTCGCTTTTCAAGGAAATACGACACTATGGAATTGGTGCTGAGAGTTGCGATACTTTTCCCACATGAAAACGAGGTACGACAGTTTTAACGCATTCGCTGAAGATACGCCAAAATATATTCAGGACCGTCAATATGTTCTTTTATTGTACTTTGTAAAAGTTTTGAATGCATGTGACACTTTGAGACGTTAATAGATGACGCAAAAGAGCGTCTCTGTCGTTCTCATAATTATGACAGTAAGGCAAAATTCATACTAGTCATATTTATGAGAGAGACACAGATGCTGACTAAGAGACTAAGATGCTCTTTTGCGCCATCATCTAACGTCTCACTCATACTCACGTTACCCTATGACTACTATGAAATTGGCCTTATGATATATTTAAATTATAAAATTATTGTCTCAGGCCTAAGATGGTCACTGCCCAATATCTCGAAGGCATTTTTTTGTTGGGGTTGGGTTTTTTTTTTTTTTTTTTTGAAACGTCTGCACAGGGCTGTCAAGGTTTATATCAACAGTGAAAGATGCATTTTTGTAATGCAATCAAGTCATCCAATGGAAACAGTGTGCTTAATTAGACATATTATGCAAAACCTGGTTTTTTACCCCATTATTCACGGGCCGGATTGCTATAAGTTTATTTGATACGATGTATGGAAGCTTTTGCGATGATATTGTAGGTGCAAAACTAGGAGTATGGTGTAGTTTAGAGTTCATCTTTTACCGCTGTTATCCTAACACAGTGGCCGCGAACAGGTTTTTAGTTGCTTCCTGATGGTCTAGAGAGTTTCTTACAATGAGACAAGTGTTAAATGAAATCGCCTTCTAAACTGCTGCCAGTATCCCCCTGACTCTTCAATGTTCAAGATGTTCAGTGCACCTTGCGCGCACATTGCCTGTAGTCGAAATGACAACATAATGAATAGATGCATGTTTCATATTCCTTCATATTGTCTTTACTTCACGCGTTCGCTCTCTGCACTTATGGATCTTGGTTGTATGGATTGCCTGCAAATTTCGGTTAAGAATACAAGCATGTCGATGATGTAGACTCTTCCACTTTTTTTCTCGCATCGCGATGTCTGGTCGATTGGCTCGGATATAATGATCCGTCTGAATAGTAGCATCTCAATATAAGATGTTATATTCGTTTTCTGAAACGGGTATTGAAATGTATCTATAGAAAGGCACCCCTTCTGTTAAGAGTCAGGGCGAGTTGTTTGTGAATAATACCCGCCACATAATTATTTCTGTGCATATATTATCTTTGAGCCATAACGCGATAACTATCAATAATGTGCTAGATGAATTCGTTGGTATCTCCATATAATTGGCACCGGTCAACCACGTCTTGAAGTAATACGTGTTTGCCATAATTTCTGATGCTGACAACCCTGCCCTGAATTACATTGACGAATCCTTTCGTTTCTGGATACAGGACGCCCTTTTTCGGCCAAATATTGGATGCCTCACTATCTAATTCATATGGTTCTAACGTTTTGGGAAGCTAGCTGTGGATGAATTTTTGTCTCCATTGCGTTTCTAATTTCTCTACGGTTTTTATCCTGATATTCAAGGCCTCCTCTGAGGATGAATTCAAGAGCGTGTAATCAAGATCTGCTTCAAAGATGGTGTTGTCAAGCGCAACATCTCGCTCGCTGTTAAAATAGTCTCGAAATTCTATAACTTGTGACTTACACAATTTCTTGACATCTACAACACCCCTACCCCCTTTGTGTCGTGTTAGAACCACCCTTTCAATCACCGAATTACTGTAGTGCATTCGGTTTTTTGTCATTTCTCTGCGGAGAGTTCTTTTTAAGCTTTCAAGGTCGTTTTCGGACCATTTGATGAGCCCAAAGGAGTACTTGAGGACAGGGATGGCATAAGTGTTGATTGCCCTGATCTCGTCTGCCAAATTAGGAGAACTCTTCAGAATCAATCTGAGTCCCTTAGAAAAGGCAGTCGTTAGGCTTTCCTCAACTATCTTATGCTATATACCCTTAGATTCGATAATAATCAGGTATTTATATGACTCGCCCTCAGCCATTGCCTCGATTTCATTTTCAAAATCGTTCTCTAGCTCTGCGGTCCTTAATTGTGGACTGTGTTTGAAGTTTGCTAAAAATGTTTGTGGCGCGTATGAGCGCATTCCATGACAAATGACTCCATATCCGTAATTTTGAACTTTATATCACTGTCGAAGAGTACTACCTGCGTCCCAATGCCCCCCTCCCAAAATGCTATCTTTGTTGATTAGTTAGCGCAATATTTTTCAGTGGTGGCGCATTTGAGCGCATTTCAAGTTATGAAAGATAGCTATAATGAATTTGAAAAAATTTAATTATTTCAGAAAAATCGCTACAGCCCCCTCCCCCTATTTCGATGGCTGATAACTCGGTTATTAATGGGGCGCAAATTTTTTGTTGATGGCGCATATCAGCGCATTTGGAGGTCTTTAAGGTCATGCAATGTAAACTTTGATTTTTGAAATGGGAGCTGGCGTATCGCCCGGCCCCCACACGTAACACCTGCTATAACTCCTAGAGTTTCGTGTAACAAAATTTTTTATTGCTGGTGCATATAAGCGCATTTGCGACTATATTCAGTTGGCAATGGAAAACATGAAGATTAAGAGTAGGGAGGGGGGGGAGGTGGCTGATGTGACTGACTAAACGTCTAGAGGCATTTGCCTGATATGAAGTATCCTTACTTGCTTCAGAATATAGATTGCCTTAACCTTTCTCCATGCTTGGGGGTGCATCTTATTGCTAAGCATGACCGTAAGATCTTGCACAATGAACCCACCAAGGACTGAAACTTCAAATGATTTAAATTGTTCGAATACCCATTAAATTTTTGAATGAGTGACAATACGACTAGCTTCTTTCCAATCTTTCATTCTATCTCTGAAATTTTTTTCTCTTGAGGGGCTTGACTCATGGACCGATTCGTGTCATCCAACTCTGAGTTCGGGAATTGTACCCTCGCTAGGTGTTCAAGGATTTCATCAGTCGTCTCAGCCATTTCGTCAGGAGGCAATAATAATGCGCTCAGTTGAAATGATGATTTATCCTTAAGGTTCTCTGAGGACTAGCTTAACCCTCCATGAGTCTCTTGCGGTATTTTGTAACTCATTATTACATCACGTTAAGGTTTCCCTGTACAGGTCCCAATTCCTACTCTTTTTAGCCCAGTTGAAAAGGCCTTAAATGTCCTTTTCAGGTTCTTAAGTCGAGGATTCTATCAGGGTGACTCTTTGTCTATTTTCTTAATATGAATAGGACAATTGACCCATTCAGCTGCTTTAGGGTCCGTACAGCCCAAAATCAAATTAGATGCGTTAGCATCACATCCTATGAATGATCAATGGCCATCCTTTAACGCAGGATCTGACACCCAAATCTCTCCATTCCTTAGATGTTCGTGCATCCTGAGAGTCTAATAGTACGTACGCTGAGAAAATCTCCATAAGTTAGGGCCTGCCTCGTAAATGGTGCTCGATCTCTACTGCCACCAAGTCTCTAGAAAAGAACCTTGGTAATTCAATACATTTAATATCGCGTCTGACATAAAGTGCTGTCCTGTGAGTTTTTACGGAACTATCATAAATTACTGATTAACATTTGTTACCCAATCCTCCAACTTTCTCCTTATAAGTCCAAGATCCTTGTATGAAAGCAAAACCCGTTTGTTATGCTGTGAAACGTCTGCTTGAGATAGCAGACGCTCCTTTAGCGTAGTGAAGGTTCATGTGGATAAAATCGAGACTGGAAGGGGTAAATGTAGTTTCCATTTTAACTTCCAGTTGTCTCCTCCGATTCATTCGGAAACAGAGCCGGAGCTCTATCTTTGGATGTCACTTTGCTTTTTGAGAGGAGTTTCATATTGATCCTCTTCAACCCATAGTGAGGCCTACATTCGATCTTCTTGAGACTCTCGACCGCTCCTTGCTCAGCAGTTATAACAAGTTGAGTAGCTTGACGGATACTCCAGGAATCCGAGCCAGGAGCTTTAATGGCTTTGGGAGGTCTTTGCTGTCGATCACTTCGATCTTAGATCCCGCCCAAGGTTGTAATCCGCCAACAGTTTCAATAAATTAAGTTCGGATCGGGAAGTTTTATCGATTTTCTTCTCTAATGTCGCTTCGATGTCCTTGACCTGATCGTCATCGAGTTTGCTTATTGGGATCCCCTCAGCGACTATATGGTCACATTTATGTAACTTTTAAGCTTCTGACTATGAGAGACTGTTAGACCTCTCAGCCGCATCTTTTTCTGCTCCCTGATTTGATTCGTTGTGCTGCTATGAGAATCGGGTCAATGTAGTGTCTGCTAAATGTTCAATTATCACAGTAGAAAGAATTGAGCGACCTGAATCATTGTTTTTCCAGCCTGCTATAATACAAAATTATGTTCTATGTCGCAGTTCTCTTGCCCTATACCTTCACCTCCTAATAATTCTTTAAAAGAGTCTTTTAAAGCGTCTTCTATCCCGTCTGTATCATATAGCATTTCACCTTTGTTGTTTCTCATGCTGACAAGCTCTGTACTTTTACTTTTGTTAATCTCTTTAAATATTATTTTCTGGTTCCTGATAACTTGGAGTAATTAAACTACTCGGTTGAAATTTGAACTACTTTGTTAAAAACTAATTCTTTTAATAGAGAATTCATCTGTTTCCTTGAAAAATTAACTATTCCAGTTTTAGAAAATTAGTTTTCTTGCTTAAAAAATCATCTTTTAGGTTGAATGTTGAACTCTTTTCTTGAAAATTAATTTTTTTTAATATTCATCATTTTAATTGAAAATTTATCTCTTTGAATGAAAATTTAACTATTTTGTTGAAGATACGTTTTTTGGTTGAAAATTAATTCTTGTAACTAAAAATGTAACTATTATTTTTGTTGAAAATTGGTATTTCAAATTGAAAAATTATATTTTCTGGTTAGAAATTCAACTCTTTGGTTGAAAATTCATACATTTTGTTACAAATTCGTCTTTTTGGTAGAAAATTGAACTTGTTGGTTGAAAATTCATCCTTTTTAGTTAAAAATACAACTGTTTAGTTGTAAATTAAACTATTTTAGTCGAGGATTCAACTACTTTCTTGAAAATTTGTCTTTTTTGGTTGGTTTGAATTTTTTATTTGAAACATCAACTATTACATGTTTCGTTGGGAATTCATCTTTTTTAGTTAAAAAATCTACTAGTTGGTTTAAAAACTACTTTTAAACAAATTAATTTCTGGGTTTAGTTGAAAATTTATATTTTCGAGTTGAAAATTGAACTGTTTTGTAGAAAATTCGTCTTTTTGACTAGATTTTCAACAATTTGCTAGAAAACTAAACTATTTGCTTAAAAATTAAACTATTTGGTTGAAAATTAAACCATTTTTATAAAAATTTACCTATTTATGTAGAAAATAATCTTTTGTGTTGAAAGATCATATTTTCGGTTTGAAAAATCAATTGTTTCGTAGATAATAATTCGTTTTTTGTTGCTTCAACATTCAACCATTTTTCCGACAGTTAATGTGTTTGGTTAAAAACTCAGATTTTTTAATTCAACTCTTTGGTTGAAAATTTAACTTTTTTGTTGAAAATTCGTTTTTTTGTTGTTAAAAATGCATTTTCTATATAAAAAGTTAGCTATTTTATTTTTGGTTGAGAATTTATTCTTTATATGTTGAAAATTCAACCGTTTAGTAGGCAATTCATGTATTTTGTTGAAAATTCATCTTTTTGATTGGAAAAATTATTTTGTTGATTAAAAATGTCTACCTTTCGGTTGAGGATTCAACTATTTGTTTAAAAAATCATATGTTTTGGTAGCCAGTTTATCTAATTGCGTACTCAACTATTTTGATAAGAATTGTTTTTTTTTCTGGTTCAATTCAAATGGTTAAAAATTCGTCTTTTTGGCTTGAAAATTCAACTATTTCCGGTTGAATTTTAATATTTTTTGTTTGAAAATTTGGCTGTAAATGCAGATTTGTAGGTTGAAAATTCAACTATTTTGATAAAGATATCTTGTTTGGTCAAAAATTCCACAACTTTGTTAGAAATTTCTCTTTTTGAATTGATAAATCATCTTTTATGGTGGAAAAGTCATCTTTATTGGTTGAATATTTATCTGACTTCGAAAAAATTCATCTTTTTGGCTTGAAAGTTTAACTATTCGGTTAAAAGTGGAACTATTTTGTTGAAAATTCATCTCTTTTGCTTAAAAGTGCAAGAAGTTAGTTCTTAATGACATGCAAAACCCAAAATGCAACATCCTTTGATATATTTTCCACTTCTAAAAGAAAGGCAACTTTTTTCATTTATTTTATTTAATGTAATTTACGCAGTGAAGAATTTAAATAAATAAAATTGTAATCTCTTATGACGATTTTAATAACTTTAGAGTAACTACTTTCGTTTTACCTTGAAGTAACATGTATAAATAGAGATGTGAGTGTAAAACAGTAAATTAGGTAGCAGAAATAACAGCACATATTTGTACTTTAATAAACTGTACAATGTATAATGTTCATAAAACTATTTATTACTGCTGTAAGATTGTAGAGTGTAGATACAACACATAATCTAGAATCTAGACTAGAATCGTCATAGGGGCATAAAAATGTATTATGAGAAGGGTAACAGGTTCTGTTATTTATTATGTACATGTATTATGTATGTATACCAGGAATAATTATTTATTCTCAATTTAAAGTTAACTGTCATAATGGCATCTGCCAAGATTATCAGCACTTTATTCCTATTTTAATTTGAAATCTTTTTAAATTATTTGAAAAAAAACATCACATTCTAAATGATTCTAAAACACTTAAATTAAGTTGAATTCATTTTAAACTTTCGATACCTTTGAAATCCTGTATGAAATTCTTTATAATTGATTGAAATCCTATGAAATTCCCTGAAAACTTTCAAATTCCTTGCATTTAAAAAATTTTTTTTTAAATCCCGTGAAATCTTTGAAATCCTTTGAAATCTCTTCAAATAACGTGAAATAAACTGGAATCTCAACAAATCCATTGAATACCTTTGAAACTTCGTAAAATCGTTTTCAATTCTTTGAATTAATTTCAATTCTTTTGAAATCCTATGGAATGTTTTAAAATATCTTTAAATCTCTCTAAATCTATTTAATTTTGTTAAAATTTCGTAAAATCACTTTGAATTCATTGAATTCTCTTTAAATCCTACGAAATCCTTCAAAATCTCTATAAATCCATATTCCTGTAAAATCTTGTGAAATAAATTTAAATTTAATGAATTCATTTAAAATCGATTGAAATTAATCCTGTGAAATTCTTTGAGATCCCATAAAATCCTGTGAAATCTCTTTAAATCCATTATTTTTCTTTGAAATTCTTTAAGATCTTTTAAACTCCATTGAAATCCTATATTAAGTCTTTTAAAATCATTGAAATCCTATGAATTCTCTTTACATCCATTGAATTCCTTTGAAATTTCATGAATTAATTTCAAATTCATTAAATTTCTTTGAAATTTTATGAAATCATTGTACATTTATTGAATTCTTTTAAAATCCTATGAAAAGTTTTGAAATCTATCTAAATCCAGCGAATTTCTTTGAAATTCCTTTAAACCTATTGAAATCCTATGAAATCTCTTTACATCTATTGAATTCCTTGAAAATTTCGTAAAATGATTTTAAATTAACTGAATTCTTTTGAAATTTTGTGAAATAATTTTTTATTTCTTGAATTCATTGAATTCTTTTGAATCTGCATGAAATCTTTTGAAGTCTCCTTAAATCCATTGCATTCCTTTGAAATTTCGTGAAATCACTTTAAATTCGTTAAAGTCTTTTGAAACCCTATGAAGTGTTTTTAAATCTCTTTAAATCCATTGAATTTATTTGAAATTTCTTGAAATCACTTTCAAATAATTGACTTCCTTTTAAATTCTATGAAATCCTTTGAAATCTGTTTAAATCCATTAAATTTCTTCACTTTAAATTTAATGAATTCTTTTGAAATTCCTTGAAATCAGTTAAAATCCATATCCTATGAAATTCTTTGAAATCCTATAAAATCCTTTGAAATTTCTTTAGATGATTGAATTTCTTTGAAACTTCTTTGAAATTTCGTGAAATCCTTTCAAATTCATTGACGTCTTTTGAAATCCTATGAAATGTTTTTAAATCTCTTTTAATTCATTTAATTTATATAAAATTTCGTGAAATCACTTGAAATTGGTCGAATCCTTTTGTAATCCTTTGAAATCTCTTTAAATCAATTGAATTTCTTTGAAATTCCTTAAAATCCTTTGAAATCCTATTAAGTCCTTTGAAATCATCGAAGTTCTTTGATGTCTTTGAAGCCCCTCAAAATCTTTGAAATCCTATGAAATCTCTTCACATTAATTGAATTCCTTTGAAATTTCGTTCAATCCTGTCAAATTCGTTAAAGTCTTTTGAAATTCTATAAGGTGTTTTCAAATCTCTTTAAAACCATTGAATTGCTTTGAAATTCCTTAAAATCCATTGAAATCCTATTAGGTCCTTTGAAATCAATGAAGTCCTTTGAAGTCTTTGAAGCCCCTCAAAATCTTTGAAGTCCTATGAAATCTCTTCACATTAATTGAATACATTTGAAATTTCGTTTAGTCCTGTCAAATGCGTTAAGGTCTTTTGAAATCTTATGAAATGTTTTCAAAACTCTTTAAATCCATTGGATTTCTTCAAAATTTATTGAAATGATTTTCAAATAATTGAATCCCTTTTAAATCCTATGAAATCCTTTAAAATCTCTTTTAATCCATTGAATTTCTTTGAAATTTCATGAAATCACTTTAAATTCATTTAATTATTCTTAAATCCTATGAAATTCTTTAAAATGTTTTTAAATACATTGAATTTTTCATTTTAAATTCAATGAATTCCTTTGAAATCTCGCGAAATCAATTGAAATCCATATCCTATAAAATCCTTTAAAATTTCTTTAGATGATTTCATTTCTTTAAAATTTCTGTAAATTACTTTCAAATACTTGAATTCCCTTTAAACACTAATGAATTGTAATTTCGTGAAATCGCTTAAAATTCATTCAATTCTTTTGAAATTCTTTGAAATCTCTTCAAATCCATTGAATTTTCTGAAATCCTATGAAATCTCTTTACATTCATATCGAATTTCTTTAAAATTTTGTAAAATCACTTCAAATTCATTGAAATCCTTTGAAATTCCTCAAAATTCATTGAAATCCTATTAGGTCTTCGAAGTCCCCTCAAATCTTAGAAATCCTATGAAATCTCTTAACACCCATTACATTTTTTTGAGATTTCATGAAATCACTTTTAATTCATTGCATTTGTTTAAAATCCTATGAAATCATTTGAAATCATTTTAAATCTTTTCAAATTCATTGGATTCCTTTGAAATTTCGTGAAATCACTTTAAATTCATTGAAGTCTTTTAAAATAATATGAAATATTTTTAAATCTCTTTAAATCCATTGAATTTCTTTGTCATTCCGTGAAATCACTTAAGATTCATTCAATTCTTTTGAAATTCTTTGAAATCTCTTCAAATCCATTGCATTTTTTTTTAAATCCTATGAAATCTCATTACATTCATATCAAATTTCTTTAAAATTTCGTAAAATCATTTTAAATTAATTGAAATCCTTTGAAATTCCTCAAAATTCATTGAAATCCTATTAGATCTTTGAAGTCCCCTCAAATCTTAGAAATCCTATGAAATTTCTTAACATCCATTAAATTTCTTTGAGATTTCATGAAATCACTTTAAATTCATTGCATTTGTTTCAAATCCTATGAAATCCTTTGAAATCATTTTAAATCTTTTCAAATGCATTGGATTGCTTTGAAATTTCGTGAAATCACTTCAAATTCATTGAAGTCTTTTAAAATAATATGAAATATTTTTGAAACTCTTTAAATCCATTTAATTTCTTTGTCATTTCGTGAAATCGCTTCAAATGCATTAAATTCTTTTGAAATTCATTGAAATCTCTTTAAATCCATTGCATTTTTTTGAAATCCTATGAAATCTCTTCACATTCATATCGAATTTTTTTCAAATTTCTTAAAATCACTTTAAATTCATTGAAATCCTTTGAAATTCCTCAAAATTCATTGAAATCCTATTAATTCTTTGAAGTCCCCTCAAATCTTAGAAATCCTATGAAATCTCTTAACACCCATTAAATTTCTTTGAGATTTCATGAAATCACTTTAAATTCATTGTTTTTGTCTAAAATCCTATGAAATCTTTGAAAGCATTCTAAATCTTTTCAAATCCATTGGATTCCTTTGAAATTTCGTGAAATCACTTCAAATTCATTGAAGTCTTTTAAAATAATATGAAATATTTTCAAATCTCTAAATCCATTGAATTTCTTTAAAATTTCGTAAAAAAATCACTTCAAATTCATTGAATTCTTTTATGAAATACTATGAAATCCATTAAAATCTGTTTAAATCCATTGGATTCCTTTGAAATTTAGTGAAATCACTTTAAATTCAATGAATTTCTTTGAAATTCCTTGAAATCAAATGAAATCCATCCTATGTGATTCTTTGAAATCCTATAAAATCCTTTGAAATTTCTTTAAATTATTGAATTTCTTTTAAATTTCGTGAAATCCTTTTAAATGCATTGAAGTCTTTTAAAATCCTATGAAATGTTTTTAAATCTCTTTAAATTTATTTAAATTCTATGAAATTTCGTGAATTCACTTGAAATTGATCGAATTCTTTTGTAATCCTTTGAAATCTCTTTAAAATATCTTTTAATCCATTAAATTTCTTTGTCGTTTCGTGAAATCACTTTAAATTCATTAAATTCTTTTGAAATCTCATTAAATCTCTTCACAGCAATTAAATTCCTTTAAAAAATCGTGTAATCACTTTAAATTCATTGAATTCTTTCGAAACTCTTTGAAATATTTAGAAATCAATTCAAATCCTATCAAGTGCCTTACAATTTTTGAAATTCCCTAAAACCTTTAAAATCCTTTAAAATCTCACAAAATCCTTTAAAATCTTCTTACATTCATTCAATTCTTTGAAGTCCTGCGAAATCTTCAAAATTCCTTAAAATTTTTAAGTCATTTGAAATCCTGTGAAGTTTTTGAAACACTACGCAATCCCTCGCAATCACTTTAAATCATTGAAATTCTTTTGAAATCTCTTGAAATTCTGTGTAATTCTTTCAAATCATATAAAACTTTTTGAAATCCTTAAAAATGTCTTAAAATCCCTTGCACTTTTAATACCTGGTGTACGCTCAAAAGTCCAGTAGCTGACTCTTTGCTGAAACGGGCAAATTCTACATATATTAATTGTTATACAGGATAACCAAAAATAATGTACAATATTTGTTTAACGCAAAAACAAAATGTTTATAACCCTGAATTGAATGATATAATTATTTGTGTAGAGTATCTGAAGATTGTAATACGATTTCTATACCAAAATCTATTTCCGACTCGATTACTCTTATGGTATTGAAAGACTGGCCCGAGTTTGAAACCGGTCCTTTCCGTTCATGTTTGGAAACAAGAGCACAGCGAGTATTTGATGTGTAACGAGGATTTCGACGTTACACTCGAGAGTCAGTCCGTCGCGTCGCTTGTAAAACCAGTTTTCCCTGAAACTCATAAAATATGCAAAAAGAAAGATACTCCTTACAAAAAAGAAAGTTAACATAATGTTATACTGATTTATGATTACTTTGTGGATGATGTACGCGGCTTCTGGCTACTCGATCGCATCCAGGGTACCTTTTGCAATATAATTGAAGATTAAAAGCGATACTAAGCGATTAAACTCCTACTCAAAAGTCTTCCATGCCATATCCTCAAGTAAATCATACCAGGAAAATAAGAATTATTTATTTTTTATCAATTCATTAGTCACGTCTTTAATATTGTTATTAGGAGTGAAAGAAGCCTGAAACGAACGACCTAGGATAGTAATGAGCCCTCGTAAAGAACCTTAATCAGTAGATGTGATTGGAATAAAGATTATGGATCTTACTATGGGATTATTAGTCGGTTTGCGTATTTTTCGGTGATCTATGACACATGGTGACTTTATGAAGCTCCTCGCGTGGGGTGATTGCTAAAGAGATTGATCAGCGACCTGTGTCGGAGCAGTGTCTAGATTGATCGAAAATTTATACCTCCTCCTTTATAACTTCTCTTATACTTCCCTTTATCACTTTTCTCATACGAATTCCTTGATCCCTGG
This sequence comes from Andricus grossulariae, assembly GCA_011634705.1. Classification (NCBI taxonomy): domain Eukaryota; kingdom Metazoa; phylum Arthropoda; class Insecta; order Hymenoptera; family Cynipidae; genus Andricus; species Andricus grossulariae. The sequence goes on from JAABKJ010007545.1 coordinate 262,074,711, forward strand.
CCTAATGGTTTAATAACAATAATAATAATAATAACACAGCCTCACAAAACAAAGCAGGAGTGCCGACGAATCTTACGTATTTTCGGTCGCTGAATCCGAATCCTAAGTCGGAATTCCGTAGTTAATTCTTGTTTTTTTCCTACCCTCAAAATTTCCTAACATCAAAAAAGAATTTTTTCTTACATTTTTTGCGGCCTGGTCCGGTTTTTGGGTCGCTGAATCCGAATTCGGATTCAGCGACCTGAAAAAAAATTAAATTTTTTTTGGGGAATTAAAATTAAAAACCCAAAAAATTTATTTATGTTTGGGAGAAAATGTAGGTTTTTGTAAAAATTTGTTTTTTTGCTCCCATCTTTTTTTTAAGGCTAAATTCTAAAAACCGAAAGTGCCAATGTTTTTTATAAACATTATCCTACATTGTTGTGCAAAAAAATATGAAAAATTGAAAATTACAATTTCGAAAAAATTAGTGGAAAAGTAATCTATCAGGGTGTCTACTAACTGGGAAATAGGAGGGAATTAAAATAAAACCGGGAATTAACCGGGAATACAAATTCGAGCTAGTAATCACATTTAAAATTTTGGAAAATGTAAATTTTGAAAGGTTTCAAGAGAATAAAAAAATTTCCTAAGATGTCGGGAAAATTTTTTAATAATTTTTTATTTTGAACATTTATTTCAAGAGAATATTTCAAAACATTTCAAAAGATTTTCAAAATTTTCAAAAAGGAACCCCGAAGATTTTGAGCTAATTTTTCTAATTATGCAGAATTTTATATAAATTTTAGGAAAAATGCCATAATTTTAAAATATAATTAGAAGATTTAGTTTATACCAAATGATTTCAAAGTTTTAGGAATAATTCAAGTCAGTTTCGAATATGTTTGGAAATTCTTCTCTTAGTATAGAAATTTTACCTTTGCAATTGTTTGGTTTAAAATGGATCTTATTTTGTTAAAAAATCGTATTTCTTTATAGAAAATTAATTTTCTTGCCTGAAAATTCATCTTCTTGGTACAAAATTCAATTAATTGTTTAAAAATTGTACTACTTTGTTAAAAATTCATGTTTTGGATCAAGATTCATCCCTTCCTTGAAAATTCATCTCTTTGTTTGAAAGTTTAACTATTTCGTTGCAAATTCATCTTTTCGGTTGAAAATTCATCTATTTGGTTAAAAATTCAACTATGTGGTTTAAAATAACCCTTTTGGTTGAAAATTCATATTTTTGGGTTAAAAATTAAACTATTTTGTAGAAAATTCATCTTTTTTTTTATAAAAATGTCATCTTTTTGGTTAACAATGCAAATGCTTGAAAAATAATTTTTTTATTGAAGAAACAACTATTTTGTTAAAAATTTGTGTTTTTAAAACATAATTTAAATTTTGATAAAATTTTTCAAAGTTAATAAAACATAGAAGCGTTTTAAGAATTTTAAAAGATTTCAAGAGAATGAAAAATTTTTCTTAAGATTCATGGGAAAATTTTATATGCATATGATTTTTTATTTTAGAAAATGAATTCTAAGAGAAATTTGAAAAAGATTTCAAAACATTTCAAATGATTTACCAAAATTTCGAAAAAGAATATAAAAGATTTTGAAGCAAAATTTTTCTGTTTTGCAAGATTACAAAATTTTAGAAAAAATTCGAGTAAGAGCTATTTAGAAGTTTTGAAAACTTTTGAAAATAATTTAAAACTTGTCAAGATTTTTGAAAAATGGAAACAAAGTATAGATTTTCGACGATTTTGAACAAAAAATTGAGATATCTTTTTTAATTTCTTTGGTGTCAGCAATAAATAATAATTGCATTCAAAGAGCAACTTTTTTCATTTTAAACTGGTAAAATTGAAGCTTACAAATTTTCAAATTCAAAGATTTCTGGTTAAAAAATATAAATCCACTTTATGATTTTCAATACTTTAAATTTCAGAATGAATTGATATACATTTCAAAAGTTGACAATTATATCACATTGAAACAATTTTAAGTTAGAAACATTGAAAATTGAACGATTTTGAATTTTGTTTAAAACTAAACACTTTTTGATATAAAACTTGAATTGTTTTGATTTAAAAAAAAATTAATTTATTGTCGAACAGCTATTTATTTTTTAATTTTATTTGTTTTTAAGGTTGTACAAATATGATTTTCTTAAGATTCTTGAGGAAATTCAAACAGATTTTTGAAGATATCAGATGTGTCAAATCAAAATTCGAACCAAAAAGTTAATTTTCAACCAAATAAATAAATTTTCATCCAAAAGAGATAAATTTCCAACAAAATAGTTGAATCCTCAACAAAAAAAGAGTAATTTTCAACCAGTTGTATTTTGAACCAAAAGAGGTGTTTTTTTTGTCAAAATAAACGTTTTTTCTATAATATGGTTTAATTTTTTAACCCGAAAATATAAATTTTCAACAAAAAATTCATTTTAAACCAAAGAGATGAATTCAAAACTGAAATGATGAAACTTCAACAACAACAAAATAATTTTTAACAAAGTATTTCAATTTGTAACCAAGCAGTTGAATTTTCAACCAAACAAGATGAATTCTGTGAACGCAAATTTTTTAATTTAATACTTAAACTAAAAATGTTTTAATTTCAAATAAAAAACATTTTAATTTTAAATAAAAAAGAGTAGAATTTATCTAAAAAGGACGACATTTCAATAATTTAGTTGAATCGGCAACCAAAACAGATTAATTTTCAACCAAACAGTTGCATTTTTAACCAAAAGATATAGAGATGAATTTTCAAAAATCGTTTCAACTAATTTCAATTATTCCTAAAATTTAGAAAAAAATTTCAAAATAAAAAAATTACCTAAAAATCTTAAAGAAATACGAGTTATACAATAAAAGATTAATTTTTAATTTAAACGGACGAATTTTCAACCATCAGTTTAATTATAATTTTTTTATTTTATTTGATTTTTCAACGAAATTATTAACCTTTCAACAAAATAATTCAAGTTGTAACCAACTAACTGAATTTTTAACCAACAAAGATTGATTTTAAACCAAGAAGATTAATTTTCTAACGAAAGATGAATTTTCAACTAAATCGTTGAATTTCTAACTAAAAAAAGATACGTTTTACACCAAAAATGGAATAGTTAAATTTTCAGTTCAAAAAATTACTTTTCAGCAAAGAAAAAGTTTTATGGACCAGATGAATTCAACCAAAATAGACGAATGTTTAACAAAATAGCTGAATCCTCAATCAAAATGATAAAAATTAATTTTCAACCCAAAAAGACGAATTTTCAACAATGTACAATTCAGAAAAAAAATTTAAAACAAAACAGAATGGTTTCAAAACTTCTTAATATCTTTTAAAATAGCTCTTCATAATATTAGTGTAAAACATCAAAAATAAAAAAAAGTTTCGCACAATCTTCCGGTTTTTTCTTCGACATATTTTGATATCTTCAAAACTTAAAATTAAAATTTTAAATAAAACCTAAATCACCTAAATCATCAATAATGTTTAGAAACATTAAAAAATACATTTCATCATAAAATAAAATTATTTAGTTCGAAATTTTGATATACAAAATTGATGGTGCAGAAAATTCTTAATATTCATTAATAGATAAAAGATAAACAAACTGAAAGTAGTTACTAAAAGTCATATTCGCGCAATGTTGACAACAACGTATGCGATATCTCGTGACTACAACTTTTTAAGAAAATTATTATCTAAACAAATTATCACTGTCTGTAAACTTTTATTGGCATCACATCGCATCATTGGCAACATAATTGAAGAAAAATTACAAAAAAAAAATTGTTTTTTCCTATAAACTTCCGTAACATAATTTGAGGTGATTTAATAAAAAAATAAATAGAAATGCATGAAAAAGTATGTAAGATAAAAGGAATATAAGGTGAAAGTTCTTCCAATTAATTTATTTTTTATTTTGTTCTACTTTTTGTATCTTTTGTTTTGAGTATTCAATAATTTGGAAAGCGAATATTTCATGTTAAGCATTTTGTATACAAGTTCAGGAACAAAAACAAAATGAAACAATGATTAGATAAATAGCAATAACAGTTTAATAGTGTTTTTTGAGTTGCTTAAAATCATCTAATTTTTATAATGAAACAAATTAAGAGGAGATTTGATATTCACAAACGGGAAAATCCCGGGAATTGGCTGGTGGAAAATTAGTAGACACCCTGTCTATGATTTAAGAGAATATTAGATAAGGATAAGGCATCATCATAAGTAGGACACTGTTAAAGAAAGTTTTTGGTAAAACTGGTATCGACACCTGCATTGTCACCTGTCTTCGGAGTTACATAAATAAAGACAAATTTCGAAAACCTGCAGGATGGACAACTAATTCTAAGGTGGATATTGTATAGCAGACACCCTGGTGTTTCCAGGCGCCTTCACGCCAGACACCCGAGATTAAACAGTCTAGACCTGTAGACTCTGGACAATCTATTCCCGATCTTCGGCCAACCAGAGCTTTGATGATCATTTAAAAAATGGTTCTCTTCAAAAAAATGAAGAATTCCCATAGTTAGATCCTTTCCCAAGCGCGATTCGTTTGGAACGAAACACTTCCACTAATTAGAACAGAGTTCAGAAAATGCCATTTCAAAATGCAAATTCCTGCTACCAACATTTACTGACATAAAAGGTTTTTATTAAAAACCTTCAATGGTTCTCTTCCATATTAAAAGGGGAAATAGATTGATTTTTCAGGAAAATAGAGGAATAATAGTATAGGTTTATCAGACAATTTGACCTAGAAAAAGCATTAGACAAGGTAAATAGAAGTAAACTTTGGGAAGTCCTTAAAGAGTACGGAGTACATGGTTGGCTCCTACAAGCAATACACATTTTTTAGATGACAGTTGCTCCCAGTGGGACCCTGCGGTGGTTGTTAACCTTTAGTTTTTAATATATATATATATTTTTTCTTCCTGTGAATTTAGCCATTTTCAGCACAACTTTAAAAATACGTAGGGGTGGCTTACCCGCTTCATTTTTTTTTTGTTTTTTTTTTTTTTGAGAAAATTACGTTATTCATATTTCATCACGAGGAAACTTTTCCAGTAGGTTTGGGCGAAATCAATTTTGTTTTTCTACACAAAACTATACAATCGACACTTGCGACCCCTATCTTTGAAGGGCTGTTTCACCCTCTTAAAATGTTTTCCCGCAGATAAAAAAAAATAAGATTCGCTTAGTTCTTCGAGTACTACAGCATATATCAGGGAGAATCAAATCCTCGAGGGACACCTGGAGTACCTTCCTTGTGAGTGAAAACTTGACAAAATGTTGAATATTAAAAAAAACCGAAACTCTTTAGCATTATTCAAAGACAGTATTTATAAAAATATTACCTTATTGTTTAAAAATTTATTTCAGTTAACTTACATCAATTATTACCTCATTCCAATTAAAAAGTTGAATTTAACTGGAAAAGTCGGAAAAAATCGCGACCTTCTAAATCGATTCTAACAGAAAGTTGCTAAAAACAATAATGAATTGTTTAAACAATTTATAGACACAACTTATTCTCAGTATAAAGTAGTATTTTATGTACAATAAAATTTATTATTCTTTTTAGCAATTCTCTGTCAGAATAATAATAATAATTTATATATATAATTTTTATCTTTTAAAACAATAGTCTCTGAATAATAGTAGAAAGTTGCGGTTTTTTTGTAACTTTCAACTTTTTGCGTCTACTTTTCATTTCAAGTGTGGTAATGAAGAATAAAGTTTAATAAACGTAATTGTTTAAACAAATCAATACTGTTCAAAACTATCTTCTTCTGTATTAATGCTAGATAGTTGCGGTGTTTTCATAACAATTGAAATTTTGATCATTTCTAAGATCAACAGAAAAACAAGTTTTTAATTTTAAATCTTCTTAATTAAAAATTTCGAATACAAAGCATCAAAATTACAGAATTTTTAATCGTAAAACTTAAAACTTGTATTGTTCCTAATTGCAAATTTTCAAAATTAAGAACACTTCAATTTGGTTCGAGACGGATCGATTTACTTATAATATTAATATATTTTATTGAAGAGTAAAGAGTAAGTTTTGGACATTTATAATATTTGATTAATCGGGTTTTTGTGTGGTTAAACTCTTCTTATTAACATAATTCAAGTTTGATGCAACAACATAAAATATTCTTGGTTCGAGATGAATCGATTGATCTATAATATTAATACATTTTATTGAAGAGTAAGGAAGTTATGGTCATTTATAATATTTGAAAAGTTTTTTTTTATAGTTAAACTTTTTTCATCAACATAATTCAAACTTAGTACAAGAACCGAAAAGATTCCTTGATTCGAGACAAATCGATTGATCCATAGTATAAATCCATTGTATTGAAGAGTAAAAAAGTTATGGTCATTTATATAATTGAAAAAATCTGTTACAGGCAGAAAAACTATTTCCATTAGAATAATTTTAAATTGTTGCAAAAATGAAAAATATTCCTTAATTCGAGAAAAGTTGATTGACTTATAATATTAGGACATTTTATTGAAGATTAAGGAATTTATGGTCATTTATAATATTTAAAAAATCGGTTTTTAGAGTTCAACTTGTTTCATTAACATGATTCAAAATTTATGTGAGAACGGAAAGGGTTTTTCAAAAAGTTTCCCCTTTTGCCCCTGTCTTCGAGTTAAAATCTGATTTTTGGATTTTCTAAATCCTTGAAGCAGAAAATTCTTTCTTGTGGTGAAAAAGTTATTCACAGTTTTTAATTTTTCTATTAAGTTCTTTAAAATTAAAAAAAAAAACAGAATGCAACGATCAATTTGGAGTTGATTGATTTTTAAAATTTTATTTGATGATTTAAAAAAATTAAAATAAAAAAGATGAGAGAAAAAAAAGAAGGAAGTGGATTTAGAGGTTTCCTTATGTTTTTTTCCATTTTTCTTTTTTAATTTAAATTTCATAGAATAGAATTCGATTGTTGATTTTTTTTTAATTTACAAAAACATCGTATCAAAATTTGAATGTTCAAGAAGTATTTAAATTTTGATTTATTCTGAATTTAATTTCTTCAATTCTCAATGTTTCATCAAGATTGAAGGTATCACTTCTGTACAAAGATGTGATGTTTCTTCAAAATTCCTGGACTTGGAAATAAAATTTTGAAGGGTGTCTAACATCCATAGAATTTTGTGATAAAATTTCAGGATGAAATTTAGCTCTCAATTTTTCTTTGAAATATGAAACTCATGGAAATTACTGGTCACTCAATTAAAAATAATTTCATATTCTATAATTAAAACTATTAATTTAGTACGTTACAAATTTTGTTCTATAAAATTATTTTTAAATCAATGAAACCGCTGGAGTCTAAAAAATAATAAGGAATTAGCTTTTTGGCTTGAAAAAATGCAAATAAATACATTCAAATACCTACAAGAATCGTCGGTAATCACTATCGTAATAGTTTTTCATACAAAAATTTCAATTTACTGAATAAATTGGTTCAGTTAGTACATGAAATTATTTGTAATTATAAATATTTACCAAGAGTCTCATATATAAAAAAAAATTAGGGTTACATTTACCACCCAAAACTAAAATTTATCATGAAATAAAAAAATCTAAAAAATAAAAATTATTAACTTATAAAAGTTGAATATCTGTAACAAAACAACTTTAGCGACCTCTAAATATTTGTTAAAGAATCGGACAATACAGTTACTTACATTAAAAGTGCTTAAAAAACTAGTTTTTCTTCCCCTATTCTGTTCCCTATTTTTGTGAAAAAATTTCCCCTTTCCCCTATTTTAAGAAAATTTTAAGATGTGACGCATGTAATAAAAAATGTAGAATATCTATTTTAGAGCGGAGTGAAGATGCTAAAACAAATCAAATCTTTTAGCCGTTTTTACGAGTGTATAGTTATAAAAAATTATGAAATAACAATACAATTTTTTGTTTAATTTAAAATTTTTTGAAAATGTGCAAAAATCATGTTTTTTGGATTGATCTAAATGCACGCTTTTTTTAAAGTTGAAAAAAGTTTTTAAAAAAGTTTTAAAAAAATGTAAAAAATCAAAATTATTAACTCATAAGAGTTGAATATCGGTCACAAAACAACTTTAGCGACCTCTAAATATTTGTTCAAAAATCGGACAATACAATTAATTACACTGAAAGTGCTTAAAAAACTAGTTTTTCTTTCCCTATTCTGTTCCCTATTTTTGTGAAAATTTCCCCCTTTCCCCTATTTTAAGAAAATTTTAAGATGTGACGCATGTAATAAAAAGTGTAGAATATCTATTTTAGAGCGGAGTGAAGATGCTAAAACAAATCAAATCTTTTAGCAGTTTTTACGAGTGTATAATTATAAAAAATTATAAAATACCAATACAATTTTTTGTTTAATTTAGAATTTTTTGAAAATGTGCAACATTCATATTTTTTGGATTGATCTAAATGCACTTTTTTTAAAGTTGACTATATCGAACCTGAAATTTCTTTAGCTTGAATCAAAGAAACACGCCCTTATTTTTCTTTTATGAAAACACATTTTTTCGTGGTTTTTAAAGCCTTCCGAAATTCAGAAGAAAATATAAAATTGCAAAATCACGCTGAAGGAATTTTAGATTCAACGTATTGAACTCTTTCCAAAAAGTGTGCATTGAACTAAATCCAAAAAAAATTTTTTTTTTGAAAAGTTTAAAAAATTCTAAATTGAAAATTTTTTTCTTTTAATTTACAGTTTTGTATTACTATTCACTAGCATAAACTGTACATACATAAACTTTGCCATGATTTTCGAACCCACAGGAATTTTTTTTTAAATTTTCAAATCCAAACAGCAAGTAGAATATACACACCGATTTAAAAAAAATTATACTGTTTTCGAATGCCAACCCTGATCTATATTGCAGTGTCACGTCTCGCGACAGGCAATAAACCGCAGTAATTAATTGCATTATGTAAAATAGATTACCTGATCAATAATTTCTATAATTTGTTGCGTGTGCTGTTTTTGAATAGGATCACTTCATGCTCTTGTCCTCAATGTAAAACAAATGAACTTGGGGTTCCCAACAGTGGTCTCATTTTAGTCCGACTCGAGAATGTATTTCTGATTCTTATTATTAATAGTTACATAATAATAATATATTAATACTTATATGTAATACTTTTTTGCAGTACGCATTGAACAGTTTTCCCAAATTGCATAAATGAGTAAAGATGCCCTAAGGCTACATTAGAAGGTTAATTAGACTCTTCATCTGACATGCACGATGTCAGGTGAACTTAGTCAACCATTAACATCAACTCGGCCAGCTTAGTTCAGAATTTACTTCAGTCTTCTTCAACTCAGTCAGTCAGCAGTTCGGTTCGGTTCTAATCATCTCTGAACATCAACTCGTTCAGTTTTGACTGCAATACAACCAGTAAACTATCGGAATTTCTCAGGAATATCAAATCAGTATCGGTTTGGTCCCTGAGTGCAACCTTTCCGTTGGATTTTATCTAGAACTTCAATCAGCAGTCAGTACTATTTTTCTTCAATTTCACTTTTCACTATTTCTCGTTCACGATTCTAGTTTTCTTAGACCTTTATTTAAGGTACTGGTCATTAAACGAGGACGAGTCACCAACCTCCAACTCCATACAGATAATTCAGAATTGTTGTAACCTTTATCAAATAAATTTTTAAATCAATGTTACTATTTTCCTTATTCCTTAGTTAAGATCCTTCTGTTCTTTAGATGAAACGAGGACCTATTAGAATAAGAGAGTATTATGTCACGTTGGACATAACATACCCTCTTTTTGGGGCATCGAGCGGAAAACCAAAAATAAGTCAGTCAACAATCAAAAGAAAAGTCAACAACTCTTAGAAACCTATACATTGAAAAATGAAGACAATATTCAAATAATAATATGAACCCATCAATATACCTTCCCCAACATCAAAGATTAAAATTGCATTGGCATTGCAATAAATACTCAATTGAATCATCATTTTAACTATAACTGTTGTTAACTATAACGACAACGACGGCGATGACAATGAAAACGAACAATTGAATCAAGAAGACAATAATAATCCTAGAGAAAACGCTGACCCAATTGTCAACAATGAGAATATCAGGGATCATGGAGTTATGGAATAATCAGCAGGTGTCCCTAAGAGAAGTGTTAAAAGCAGTTCCAATATTCGACGGAAGTAACATCCCCTAACCATATTTTATTGAAGGGTACTTTGAAGCAAAGGCTATCTTGCCAACAGCCCCCGCTTAAGAAAAGTCGGCACGCTTATTAAGAGGAAAATTATCGGGAGGGGCACAAGAGTGTATTTATAGGACTACTAAAAACAATATATGGCCCAGTTAAAAGTGTTTACTAATTGTAAGGGGAATTAGGAAACCTGTATATGTGTGGGAAAATGAAAATGTGCCGTCTTATGCCTCGCGAATAAAAGGAGTAGCCGACAACATTGGTCCACAGATTAAGTAACAATGAACAGGTAGACAACATGTTCAAAACAAATTTAGAAAGAAATGCAATCCAATGTTTTATTTACGGTTTACGTCCTGAATTAAAAATCCGCATAAGAGAAAAGCCAGCGATTAGGGAAGTAATTAGTGACACTATAGACGTCGAAAGAAACCTAGCAGCTCGCTCCGCATTAATAAAGGAAAATCCAAGGAACAATACCTTTAATAACAATGCTAATGGTGAAACTACCCAGGTTTACGTATCATGAGAAATATGTTTAATTCGTAAAAAATCTAGTAACGCAATAAAAAAAGTTTTCATTTAGAAGAAGCTCAAGAAGCTATTAATAATAAACAACCAGAAATTTTAAATGAATAAAACCAACAGCGACAATGGAATGATAATAATTTCTCAATGGATCCTAATTACAACAATAACAACTTCTCAAGGAATTCAAACTACAATAATAGTAAGAACTTCTCAAGGAACCCAAATGAGAACAATAATAACAACTTCTCAAGAAATCCTAAAAATAATAGTAACAATTTCTCAAAGAACTCCAATTACAACAATGATAACAACTCCTCAAGAAATTCTAACTACAATAATGGTAACAACTTATGAAGGAACTCCAATTACAACAATATTAACAACAGCTTCCCAAGAGATAGAAATAATAATTACAACAATCAAAAGAATTACTATAATAATAATTTATCCACAAAATAAAACATGTATAATAAGAACACACTGAACGGAAAGATTGGCTCAAGATTATTTGGAAATAAGTAGAGCAGAAATGATCAAGGATACCCCCCCCTCCCTCCATAATTCAGAAATAATTTGAAATTATTGCAGGAAAACTGAGAATATCGTAAGAAGTTGCGAACTGAGACTAAGAAATTAACAATTACCACAAGAACCACAGCACTAGAGAAACTCAAGTATTCTACCCAGCCTTAATGCACAGAGGGAAGCCTAAACCAAGAACAAAAAGCATCCACATCTAGCGATCAAATAAAAATAAAAGTTAATTTATCTACCGCCTACAAAACCCAACACGAATGATGATCGATACCAACATTATTCAACAGCATCCCTAATGGAGTCCCTATTGTTGAAGATAGAGTACTAGGATCTGCTGAATTTTTTCATGCCAATAAAGTAAAAATAAACTATACTCCAAAATTACTGGAGATAAAGAACAATCATTACCCTTTTGAATGAAATTAAATATTAGTCACTGCAGCACGAACAGTTACGACATTTTATGTTCATACTGAAAAAGCCAACACAAAAGAAGGCTATATTCCCAGATTATACATAGGAGACGGAATCTATGCGAGAGATGCAGTAGTGAGAAGTTATGAAGGCAAAGCATATTTAAAATTCGCATACACCAACAAAACCGCGGTAACAATATGTATTCCAACAATTAAGCTAAAGGAATTTAAAGAATTAAACTTTAATAACTCCAAGAAAATTATTGAATCTAAGGAACTAAGCAACGATGATATAACCGCAATAATATACTGAACAATTGTCTAAAAACAGATAACTCTTTTGACAATACATGTGAATTTTATAATATAAGGGTGTAGATTGAGCAGAATGTATTAAAAAACTTCTGCGTTTAGAGCATCCAAATCAAAAAGAATACGAACACATAGGAAGATTGGTTACCAACCACGCAGATAGATTTCAAATTTCAGAAGAACCCCTTGTAATCACTATCCCACATAACACGCAATTTTGCAGAAATATTGCTGGAATATTTAATTAAAATATTGGCAACATTCCAAATCAATATTGCAGCAGTGTTCAAGCAATATGAAAATGTCCGACCCAGGCCATATGTCTGAAATATTTTAGCAATATTCAAAAAGAATACTGAATTAGGCAGCCGTATGTGTCTGCAAAGTGTCCGCGAAATGTTTTCAAAATATTGTCTCTTAATTTTTAGTAATATTTCTGTGTAACTTTGTCGAAACATTATTTAAAAAATATCGTATAAATTTCAGTAAAAAAATGCCTTTGCCACCCTTAAAAGTTTCTGTAGAGCTTTGCTAACATTTTTATGACGAATAACAAAAAGAACCTAAAGGATACTGTTAAAAAATCGGAGTTGTTGGACAGCCTGAGGGCCAGAATGGAATTAATATAACTTCGCTGGAGTCTAATAAACTCCATTCTGACCCTATAGTTAATAAAAAATTCCGTCTTTTTTACCAGCGTAAAGAAATTAAGTACTCGTCACTTAATTAGAATTAACTTTTGCGTAAATGGCGTTTATTACGTTTATAATAAAATACATCATATTAGATTAGGGTAACTTTTCCGAAACTGATTGAATATTAAAAAAATTAATCATCAATACAAAGGCGAATCGAAACATAGTAATATAATTCCATATAATAATTTTATTATTTCAATTAATCTTCCTCAAAATCGCCTTCTTCATCATCTGCATCTAGAAATACGTCTTTCATTTCATTTTCTTCATGGACGAGCTCGTCTTCTATTTCTCCGCCCTGTTGATCTTCTGTATATCAGTTTGATATCTGTTTATCAGTTTTTTATGGTTTTTTGATTATTTCTTCACTTTAGAGCATACCACTGTAAAGTCATGTCAACAAAAATTGTAGTGTATTAAATTCCCCGTAAAACTAAAGAAAGAAGAATTTTTTATATCATATGGTGTAGCAGATACAGCCTTGGGCCTTTACATTTTCCTGAAATATTTGTAAAAATAGTATTTAGTTTTAGTTTTGTGAAAAAAACATATTTCCTATGCACTGCGGACAAAAATAGTCACAATATCAGTTGAAGCAGACTTACTAAAAAGGAAAAATAAAAAAAATGTTATATCTCTCACATGACCGAAGTTATAGTGTGTGGAACAATACCCATTTTTATGAAAGTTGGTTATGTTTGTTTATGTACTTTTATTATTATAAGAACAACTTTTAAATCAAACCCAATAGAGACGAACGAACTTTCATAAAATTGGGTATTGTTCAGAAATTATGTTTTAAAAAAATTCCTGGACAGAAAAATGGTTTAGCTCGCATCAAAAAGATATAATACCTTTATTTTGTTTATCAATATAAGCATAGTGGGCAAAACATTTGGCGACGTCTTTACGACAACTTTACGACATGGTCATAGCATGTATTAAAGTCGTCGTAACCCCTATAATACACAATGTTGCAGAAATATTGCTAGAATATTTATTTGAAACATTGGCAACATTGAAAATGAATATTGTAGCAACGTTCAAGAAACATTAAAATGTCCGACTCAGGCAATATTGGTCAGGAATATTTCTGCAACATTTCAAAAGGATATTGAAATTGCGCTCGCTTCATGTGTGTGAAAAGTGTCCGCGAAATCTTGTTTAAATATTACCGCGCAATGTTACTGAAACATTGGCTGAGATATTGATGGAATATCTCCATGAAACGTTTTAAAAATATATTGGTGAAAATTTATTTCCAGGTTATATTATTTTGAATTACTTATAGACCTATAATTAACTTATAAGGCCTTATTTTAAATTCAGTAACAGACATTCACGAATTTATTTTTATTTGTGATTCTGTTTACATATTATTATTATTATATCATTAAGCCGTTTCCCTTTCGGGGTAGGCGTGAATTGTTCGGTTGGAAAGTACATGTACATTCGAAATAACTGCATTTTTTGTTAGATGCAATAGAAATCATTCTTCTGAACTCATATAATAACTCATATAACTCTTCATAACTCGTATAATTTTTCTAGTATTGTGTCCAACGGCTATTGCGAGTGAGAATTACATAAGCCATATTTACAATTTTGGCACACTTTCTTTTGAAAACTATACAATAATTCCGAATATTATTTTAAAATATATTTTATGAAATAGTATGAACGAGTAAGGGCGGTAAATTTATATTTTCGTATAGCTTATAGAATAATAAAGACAAAAATATTGCTAAAAGTAACTTAGAAATTCATTTTGACGTCGAAATTGATATCAAAAATGATCTTTCAAAATTCAAAGTTTGTAGTAAATTTTTCGTCCTAATTTCACATTTTTTATAATAAATTTCATGAATCTTGCAAGAAACTAAAGAGAGAAATTGCAAAACGAAGGATAAATTTAACCTTCTTGCCTGCAAATTGTAATTCTGCTCGAAGCGATATCATAGATCCAGGAAATAGTCTTACTGTCGTCAGGTAGTTGGATAATGTAGAAATGTAGGAGAAGAAAATTTGTAAATGACTATTTTCTTCATTATCATATCATTATCGTATCATTTTTTCAATTCCAAGTCCATATTCCTGCGAACTTTGTATCGGCTGTCGAAAATTTAAATGTCAAACTTGGTAATTCAACCTTATATGTAGAAGAAGGACACCCCATTAGTTTAATGGGGGCTTAAACATTTTAGGCTCCGTGTTTTTTTGTATATTTTTTAAATATGTTTAATTTTTTTCCGTAAACGATACAAAATTTGCAAGAGGTATTTTTTGTAGAACTTTTCTAGATGTGTGATCTTATATGTGAACATTTTTTTACCTTTTTTTGTTTCCGAAAAAAATGAAAAATACGATTTTCTTTCAATATTTTTTTTTCAAATTGAAGCTGTGGTTTACCAAGAACGAAACGCACGAGATATGTGTTATATATTGCCAACTATTTCTAAAAAAAATTTCAAAGTGGGGTTTTTGAAAAAATTCACTTTCCAGAATTTTAGAAAAACAGCCGCCATTCGGTCATTTCTCAAGGTTTTTTTAATTTTTTAGAATTTAATTGAAAGAGCAAAAATTTCCATGTCGAATAAATAGAGGAAATCTACAATTCATAAAATTGAAATACGTATCAAGATGAAAATGGTTAGCAGTGAAAATAGTTTTTGGTATTTTATACAATTTTTTAGGTTACAATTTTTTTGAAGCTCTGTAAATTATCTTACAAAATTGTTGATCCTCTAGAAATTTTCGTTGACTGCTGATACAAATTCTGGCCCAAAATATGATCCCTTCTGTCGATTTTTGATTTCAGGAAAAGAATGGGGCTTTTTGTCAGGAACAAGGAAAAATCATACAGGAACCGGGAAGTTATCAGAATATTTTTTTATTTTTCAAGATGAACTTTAGTGGCAAACATGTCTGTTGACTACGTTTTTTATTTGTTATAAACAACTGAATGTCAAAACATGACACTTCAAATTAACTACGTGTAAAAATATTAGATTGTTCATCTCCATGTTAACAACTTCGAGCGTATATTATAATTTTGAATTAATAAGTTTGACAATTGCATTTTTGACATCCGACAAAATAGTTTTACGGGAAAATTTAATGCACTTAAATCTTTGTTGACACGACTTTGAAGTGGCATGCTCTGAAGTGATAAAATATTTTTAAAAAACTATAAGAAACTGACAATCTGGTGAAAATCTAAAATTGTCTTCATATGTATCGAAACCAATTAACGGTATTCTTTTGCAGGGATAAGAAAACAGAAGATCAACAGAGCGGAGAATGGAAGACGAGCTCATTCTTGAATAAAATGAAATTAAAGACGTATTTCTAGATGCAGATGATGAAGAAGGCGATTTTGAGTAAGATTAATTGAAATTATAAAATTATTATATGGAATTATATTACTATGTTTCGATTCGCATTTGTATTGATGATTAATTTTTTTAATATTCAATCAGTTTCGGAAAAGTTACCCTAGTCTAATATGATGTATTTTATTATAAACGTAATAAACGCCATTTACGCAAAAGTTAATTCTAATTAAATGACGAGTACTTGATTTCTTTACGCTTATAAAAAAGGCGGAATCGTTGATTAAATATAGGGTCAGAATGGAGTTGATTAGACTTCAGCGAAGATATATCAATTACATTTTGGCCCCTTAGCTGTCCAACAACTCCGATTTATTAATAGTGTATCCTTTGGGTTTTTTTTTTATTCGTTATAAAAATGTTAGTAAAGCTCTACAGGAACTTTTAAGGATGGCGAAGGCATTTTTTTACTGAAATTTATACGATATTATTTAAAGAATGTTTCAACAACGTTACACAGAAATATTACTAAAAATTAAGAGACCATATTTTGACAACATTTCGCGGACACTTTGCAGACACATATGGCAAACCCAATTTAATATCCTTTTGAAATATTGCTAAAATATTTCAGACAAATATTGCCCGGGTCGGAAATTTTCATATTGCTCGAACGCTGCTGCGTAACGTGTTGAAATATTCAATTCGAACTACAGATGATTGTCCAATCTTTTCACGATAGTATCGTTTTCCACCTGTTCACAAAGAAGAAATCACGAGAAAAGTTGACCAATTATTAAATAACGGTATATTAAAACCCTCACAATCACCATATAATACTGGATAGATCTCAAGAAATCTTGATCAAAAGCAAAAGCAAAATGGAGAATGGTTCTCGAATTTCGAAAATTAAATGACAAAACAATCGGAGATTCTTACCCACTGCATAAGATAAACGACATACTTGATTCAGTAAGATCTGCAAGATACTTTTCGGTATTTTACCCAGCCACCAGATTCCATCAAATAGAAATAGATTCTAAAGATTCTTAAAAAACCACTTTTTCGGTACCACAAGGTCACTACAAGTTTGACCGAATGTCCTTCAGATTAAAATCAGCCCTAGCAACTTTCCTGAAGTTAATGGATTTCACTTTAACAGGATTAATTAGAACCGAACTATTTGTATATCTCGACGATATTGTTATATTTGTTTACAGCCAAGAGGAACACGAAAAAAAATTTAGTAATCTAGCACAACATCTTATAGGGACGCGAATTTACTATTACAATCCGAAAAATACAAATTCTTATGACCTGAAGTGAGTAACTTGGGTCACATAACACCGACACACAAAAAAAGTGGTCTGCCCGGCGGACTACACCGGAATATATATATATGTCTTTGGGGTCGCTGAATCCGAATCCGGTGTCCAAATATCCAAGTTAGCTCGTATTTTTCCAAAAAACGCAAAAATAGACGTAAAATCGACGAAAACAGCGATTTTTCTTGTACTCAGCGAAATATTTGAAATCCTTGTGCCATTTTTGAAATCTACTAAAAATCTTTGTGAAATAATTGAAGGCTTTTTGAAATCTTTCAAATCTATCCGAATTCTTTGTCAAATCTTTGGAAAATCTTTTCGAAATCTTTGGAAATCATTACGAAATATTTTAGATATTTTTGAAATACCTGATAATATTTGGAAAATCATTAAAACCTTTGTGAAATCTTTGGTAAATCATTGACATGTTTGTGCACTCTTTGAAATCTATCGGAAATATTTGTCAAATCTTTTCAATCTATCCGAAATATTTGAGAAATTTGTGGAAAATCATTAAATTCTTTGTGAAATCGTATAGATCTATCCGAAATCTGTGCTAAATATTTTAAATCTCAGCGAAATATTTGAAATCCTTGTGCCATTTTTGAAATCTACTAAAAATCTTTGTGAAATAATTGAAGGCTTTTTAAAATCTTTCAAATCTATCCGAATTCTTTGTCAAATCTTTGGAAAATCATTGAAATCTTTGGAAAATCATTAAAATCATTGGTAAATCATTCAAATGGTTGTACAATCTTTGAAATCTATCCGAAATCTTAGCGCAATATTTGTGAAATTTTTGGGAAATCATTCAAATCTTTGTGAAATCATTGCAAAATATTTGAGAAATTTGTGAAATGTTTGGAAATTCATTGAAGGCTTTATGAAATCTTATAAATCTATCCAAAATCGGCACTAAATATTTGAAATCATTGCGCAATCTTTATAATCTATCGGAAATCTTTGTGAAATAATTGAAGTCTTTGTAAAATCTTTCAAATCGATCCGAATTCTTTGTGTCATCTTTTTGCTCAAAAATGTAACTACTTAGTTGAAATTTGAACTATTTACTTTGTTAAAAATTTATCTTTTTGGGTTGAAAATGTATCTTTTGTAGTTAAAAATTCAACTATTTGGTTGAAAATTCATCATTGCTAGTTAAAAATTCGTGTACAATCCAAGTTACAAGAAAATATTAAAATAAAAGTTTACACGCCTAGAAAAGTTCAGCAATAAATATTTCTTGCTCTTTTGTGATATTTTGCATCGATAATGAAAAAAAAATAAATAAAAAATTATGTTTGAAGAAAACAATTTTTGAGGACTTGATACTAACGTTTTTTTAGCATGAAAAACGCAAATTGAAAAATATTTGGTTTAAATTTTCTCAATTTTGGCAGGTTTCCAATTTCAAATTTTACAATTTTTTTTTTAATTGTTTGGGTTCAATTTCAGTCAGTTTTAATTTTAATAATTTGAGATGCAAATATTCCAAATTTCTTGGTTTCAATTTGAAACGTACAAAATATTCTGGTTACACAAATTTTAAACGTTTTTTTAGAGTAATTCCATGTTATAGGTTAATATTAAAAAAAAATCTATTTTAAACAATGAAAATAATGGTGAATTTATTTTTAGATCCTAGAAAAATTTATCTAATCAATTTTAATGTTAAATTATCATTCTAATCCGGAAATATTCCATTTTTAACGTTTTATGTCCTATTTTCGAACTTTTTTAATGAAACGCTTTCAATTCAAAATTGTTCAATACATTTTGTTTAATTTTAAACGCATTCGATTCAAAATGATTAGTTATTGTTTGAAACATTTTTTTATTCAATATTTTAAAATTTAGTTAATTATAGATTTTTAAATGTATTGTAAAAAAAATGCAATCTTTCTTTTCACACAAAAAAGGAAAGAAATTTAAATTTAAAAAGTCTAATTTATTTTATACCTTTCTTACTGAAGGTGAAATGTTTTTGTTTTAAACAATGCTTATGATTAATGTAAACTTTATGAAAAAAACTATCGAAACTGCAGTGGAAATCTTTTTTTTTTTTTATTGGCAGAGCTATAAATCACCAAAATAGATGGAAGTTAAAAAAGGGGTTCTAATTGTTAATTTTACATTATTAAAAGTTTGATAAATTTATGAACTGAATATTTTTAAAATTTTTAATTCTCAATACTTTTAACAGACTTTCAAGAATTAAAAATTAGAAGCCTTTTAATTGGTTTTGTAGTTATGTATTTAATACTTAAATAAACAAATTTTCAGGTTTGAAAGTTTTAATTTTTTTATTATAATGACATAAAAAAAATATTTGTTAATAAAAAAAAAATCATAAAATTGTTTTTTTTCGAGACATCATAATCATAATTGCTATTATTTAATCATTTTTTATTCGCAAAACAGCAATACACTATCTTTTTATTTAGAGAAAATGAATAAACATAGATATAATTTATTATATATATATATATTATATCTGTAGACATGATAATTTATGAAATTATTAAGCCCGCTTCAAACATTGTTAAAACTCTTAATATTTAAAAATTTGTTATTATGGATTTTTGAATTGTGTATTTTTTTTAATATTAACAAAAAAAATCAGGAAAAATCAGCTAGATAATTATATTGATTTACGATTTATGCATGATAAACTGATGTTTTTATCACATCATTGTGAAATTATTCTGATATCATCGAAAAGGAAACTAAAATCCATTAATAAATAACTAAAGAGAAAATTTTCTTTGTCAAAATTAAAAACATTGCAAAAGAAAACTTCCAAAAAAATTTTGTGAATGCATAAATGAGGCAAAAAAATTTGCCCCCAGAGAGATTTGAACTCTCGACCCCTGGTTTACAAGACCAGTGCTCTAACCCCTGAGCTATGGAGGCCTCAGCGACTAAATCTGAAATAGCCGCTAAACAGGTGGGCGTGCAGAATCGTTTTTATAACAATAAATAACATTATTAAAATGCGTATTAATAAATTTTTCAAACTTTCAAATAATGAACATTAAATAAATATTCCATGAAATATGTGTCTTTCAGTTTCATTATAACAAAATAAGAAAAATGGCCAATTATGTCATTTTTTAATCATACAGATTAGTATAATCGAATTAAATTGTCATTTAAGCATTTTAATTAAATTTATTATTATATAATTTATGGCCGTATTGGTTTCTATTTTAGCGTAGCTAGAAAAGTATGATAAAAATTTCAGAAAATTATTAATTAAAAAAAGAATTGTTCAAATAAAAGTTGTAGATCTCTGTGAAATACATATTTTTTCTTCTACCTATTTTTTTCATTTTTTCATCTTCTCGAAAAAATCGAAAAAAAGGTGAACAAAGACGACAAAATATTTTTGATATTTTTCGAAATCAGTGAACATTTGTAATTTTGTTTTAACTTAATTATTTTCTTTCGTTGTTTTTTTTTTCATTTAATTATTTTTTAATTCAACCATTTTATGGGAAATTTGTACTTTCCGTTTGAAGATTCATTTCTTTTTGTAGAAATTACATCTTTTTTGTTTCATCATTTTAGTTGAAAATTCATTTCTTTGGTTTAAGATTCATCATTTTAGGTAAAAATTAGTTTTTCTCTTTTTTTTTTGAAAATTAATGTTTTAACTGTAAATGTAACTATTCCATTTTTTTTGGTGAAAATTGATCTATTTGATAGAACTTTAATCGTATTCTGGATAAAAATTCAACTGACTAATTAAAAATTATTCTTTTTTGATTAAAAATTAACTTTTTTCATTGAAAATCCACATTTTGGGGTTGAAAATTTACCTTTTTTGAAGAAAATTCGTATTTTCTTCTCGAAAAATCAACAATTTGGTAAAAAATTAAAATATTTGGTCGAACGTTGAAGTACTTTATTACAAATTAATTTTTGTAGTTAAAGATTCATCAGTTTAGTTGAAAATTCATTTCTTTGGTTTAAGATTCATCATTTCAGGTAAAAATTTGTTTTTCTTTTTTTTTTTTTTTAAATTAATTTTTTAACTGTTAATGTAACTATTCCATTTTTTGGTGAAAATTGATCTATTTGGTAGAAATTTAATCGTATTTTGGATAAAAATGCAACTGACTAATTAGAAATTAATCTGTTTCGGTTAAAAATTAACATGGCATAATTGTTAAAAATTAATTTTTATAGTTGAAGATTCATAATTTTTGGTTAGAAATTTATTTCTTTGATTGAAAATTTAACAATTTTGTTGTAAATTCGATTTTCTTTTTTTGTTGAAAATTGATCTATTTGATAAAAATTAGATCATATTTTGGGTAAAAATGCAACTGAATAATTGAAAATTAACTTTTTTATTGAAAATTCATATTTTAGTGTTGAAAATGTATCTGTTTAAAAAAATGCATATTTTCTGCTCGAAAATTCAACAATTTGGTACAAAATTAAACCATTCGGCCGAAAGTTGAACTACTTTGTTAAAAATTAATTTTCATAGTTCAAGATTCATAATTTTAGTTAAAAATTTGTTTTTCTTTTTTTGTTGAAAATTAATTTTTTAGCTTTAAATTCAACTATTTGGTCGAAAGTTGAACTACTTTGTTAAAAATTAATTTTTATAGTTCAAGATTCATCAATTTAGTTAGAAATTCTTTTTTTGTTGAAACTTAATTATTTAGATGTAAATTTAACTATTTCATTTTTTTGTGAAAATTCATAGAAATTCAATCGTATTTTTAATAAAAATGCAACTGGCTAGTTAAACATTAATCTGTTCCGGTTAAAAATTAACTTTTTGTTGAAAATTCACATTTTGTGGTTGAAAATTTATTCTTTTCGAAGAAAATGCATATTTTTCTGCTAGAAAATTCAACAATTTGGTATAAATTCAAACTATTTGATCGAAAGCTGAACTACTTTGTTAAAAATTAATTTTTGTAGTTGAAGATTCATCATTTTAGTTAACAATTCGTTTTTCTTGTTTTGTTGAAAATTAATTTTTCAACTGTAAATTTAAGTATTCCATTTTTTGATGAAAATTGATCTATTTGATAGAAATGTGATCTTATTTTGGATAAAAATACAACTTAATAATTAAAAATTAATTAAGTTCGGATAAAATTAACTTTTTTATTTAAAATTTACATTCTAGGGTTGAAAATGTATCTGTTTAAAAAAATGCATATTTTCTGCTCGAAAATTCAACAATTTGGTAGAAAATGTAGCTATTTGGTCGAAAGTTGAACTACTTTGTTAAAAATTAATTTTTATAGTTAAATATTCATCATTTTAGTTCAAATTCCATTTTGTTGGTTGAAAATTTAACTATTTTGTTGAAAATTAATTTGTTCAACTGAAAATTTAACTATTCCATTTTTTTGCGAAAAATAATCTTTCTGATAGAAATGTAATCTTTTTTGGATTAAAATGCAACTGCCTGATTAAATAACCTGTTCCGGGTGAAAATGAACTTTTTGTAGAAAATTTACATTTTGTGGTTGAAATATCATCTATCCCGAAGAAAATTCGAACTTTCTTCTCGAAAATTAAACAATTTGGTAGAAAATTTAACTATTTGTTAAAAAATTTAACTATTTGGTCGCAAGTTGGATTAATTTGTGAAAAACACGTTTACTTGAAGATTCATCATATAAGTTAAAAATTCCTTTCTTTGGTTGAAAATTAGTTCTTCTTTTTTTGGTTTAAAATTAATTCTTCTATCTGAAAATTCAATTATTCTATTTTTTGTTGAACATTCGTCTTTTTGGGTTAAAAATTTAACTATTTTGGTAGGCAATTCAACTATTTGCATAAAAATGAACTTTTTTATTGAAAATTCATAATTTCGAATTGAAAGTTCAACGGTTTTGTAGAAAATTCGTATTTTTGTCTTGAAAATTCAACAATTTGGTTGAATTTTTTTTCTTTCTTAACTAAAAAATCGTTTTTGGTTGAAAACTCAAGTATTGAAGATTTTACTTTTTGGTTTAAATATCCATTTCTTTTGGTAAATAATTTGCATCTTTTGTGGTTAAAAATACAACTCTTCGGTTGATGATTTGAGTAGTTTATCGAAAATTCAAGAATTTTTTTTCTCTTGACTGAAAAATCTTTTTTGGTTAAAAAATCAACTATTTTCTTAAAATCTCTTCTTTTTGGGTGA
The DNA here is from genome assembly GCA_011634705.1 of Andricus grossulariae. NCBI lineage: Eukaryota > Metazoa > Arthropoda > Insecta > Hymenoptera > Cynipidae > Andricus > Andricus grossulariae. Next base: position 262,098,240 of record JAABKJ010007545.1, read on the forward strand.
ATAAAATAATTTTTACGTCAAATTAAACTTTTTTGATTGAAATATCAATTATTACATGTTTCGTTGAGAATTCTTATTTTTTTGTTCAAAATTCAACTACATGTTTAAAAATTCATCTCTTTGGTTGAATATTCGTCTTTTTTGGTAGAAAATTAATCTTTCTGATTGAAAATTCAGGTCTCTTGTTAAATTTCAACAATTTTGTAAAAAAAAATCATCCTGTGTTGGTCAAAAATTCAACTAATTTGTAGTTTAAATTTTCTAGTTAAAAATTCACCTTTTTGATTGAAAATTCAACTATTTGGTAAAAAATTATTTACATTTTTGAAAATGCTATATTTTAACTTGAATCAAGAATTTTAAGGGGTTCAATTTTAATTTAATGTTAGTACCTACATTAGTTTCATTTAAAGTATTTATTCACCTATTTTCATGAAAAAGTTTCTTACTTGTTCTGTTTTGAGAGTATTTTGAAATTGATTTATCTCTTGGGTTTAGTTTCTCGACTAAAACGTTAGCAATTTCTTCGTTATCAGCAATGTACTTCAAATATACAAAATTAGCCATAAAATCGTTTAGAAAATAGTTGAAGTAGGTAGTTTACGGGATTTTTCAAATTTACGGAGAAAAAAGAAAATGAGGGGTTTAGGGGATCCGGGTGATATGTCCGTGTGGAAAAGTCGATTGGGTCCCAGTCAGGTTGCCCAACTAAAAATTAAGCACCAATTTGGCGGCCGAATTACTCCCAGATGGGCTCCAGTCATTTTTTTTATATGCTGAACTTATTTTTTTGAATGAAGATTACACATTTTATTTTGTTTCTAGAGGCGGACGTTAGTATTTTTTGAGATGGTGTACGAATGAAATTGTCGACAGATTCTTCTTCTGCCATCCTTATGTCAAACTGCTTATTCGAAAAACAAATTTTGAAAGTATTATAAAAAGATGTGTTTGACGGTCTTTCTAAAAAAGCAATATTATTCACTTGCATCTCTATTTTGCATTTGCGCGATTGACGCGGTTACTCTGCGGTTACTCCATTACGCGTCCTCCAATAGAACGAAAACAACACTGAGCCAAGGTGGCCAACTACTTCCAGGGAAAAAACACTAAACATCACTAAAACTCAAGCATTAAAATAATCACTGAAAGTTACTAACTTCTCACTAGATTTGACTTTCAAGGGCGCGAAATTTGAATTTATATTGTAATAATGAATAGAAAAAGTTAACAGCAATAATAATAAAGCTTATGAAAAATGTATTAAATATTCAAATAACGATATTATAGATTACATTTTACCATCATTCAGTAGAGTGAAATCTACAATTTTATTGAAATTTTTGTTTTCAAAGTTTTGGGAAAATATAAATAGGACGGGAATACGTGAAACGTGGAAACGAATTAAAACAATCAAATTAAATCAAATTAGTTTAATTATGAACTCATCTGTTTTTACAGAACAATCAGGTCAGTAAAATATTTGGTACATTTTTATAATATTAAATTTGTTGTTACATATGAAATCAAGTAAAATATCTAGCTGATATACAAGATTCATAATCAATTATATAATATTGAACGCCTAGTTACCCGAATACTTCATCAAGCTCACCATCAGCTTCTATCGTAATACTGACTGCATTATTTTGTTCAGTTTTGGCAGTTTTACTCGCAGCACTTGATTTGTACACTTCCTTTGTTCCTATTGTTCTTGAAACTTTTTTTGGTATCACGTGATTGAGGCAACATTTATGATGTCAATTAAATAATTGGAGACAAAATAACTAAAAATGTAAAAAATCAGTAAATTTTTCACTAAATACTGTAAACAAACACTAAATTGTGTTATTACACAATCCCCGGAAAAAAACAGAGCGGGCCCTTGAAAAACTCTAGATTTGTGTTAAAATCACTAGAATGGCCACCTTGCTGAGCAACACGAACCACGAACGACTGAGGCGCTGGCATTGTTTCATGCCAAGTTCTGATTGGTCAACATGAGACCATGAAAAAGCGCGGGTAATTTTAAAATGTATAAAAACCTAAACAGAGGAAATAGATTGAATACAGTGAGAACATTTTTATTCGTACAACAAAATAATTGCATTGCAATTTGCGCAATGCATGTATTTCATGGTTGCACCTGGTTACGATAATAAAACTCCTTGTTAAACCAACGTTATCTTTTGTTAAACCAATAGAATTTTTTTTTTAGTCAGCAAAAGTTTTGTTGAGCCAAAAAATAATTTTTTTTGCATTGGAAACTTAAAAATTTTCATTTTCACAAAGTTTATACTTTAATAAAAAAATTTATTAACCTTTTTTGTATTCTATTCTATTATATGTCAATCTCGTTTTTCAGGATTCATAGTAGTAGCGGCTTGCGTCATGACTTTCGAAGCTCGTGACAATGCAGCAAAAGTGGGGCCAGCCCGTTTACGACAAAATCAAACAGCTTCATTAAAGCAAACCAAAGACAACCGAAGTCGAAGATCAACATATTTCCAGCAGGCTTCCAAGTGGGATCAACAACCAGGTCTTTTTCGAACAAACCGTAGTCCAAGTCCCAGTCCTCGTGATGCTGCGAGGATGCAACTCACAGCAGGATTCATTCAATTCTCAAAAGGCCTAAACGAGAAGGAGAGTTCCCATCTTATCAAAAAGAGTCCCAGTGCACCTACTCTTGTGGAAAATAAATCACCCAAACCAAGATCACCAAAGTTCGCTGGCTGTGCTCTCCTTGATAAACCAGATCTATTGCAAAGACATGCTGTCTCGGTGGATAATCCTGGCTATAATCCTGATCATCAGGTAAAATTAATTAATTTTAGAAAAAAATAATTATTACCCGTTTCATGGCTGATTGAAGATAATTGAAGGATGCCAGTACAGAACTATATAACAGGGATCACGGTGCAAAAAGAGCGAAGAGCAAAGAGTAAAGAGAGATTAAACATTTATTTTTACATTAAAAAAAAGAAATAATCTTCTAATAAGAAATTCGATAGTTTTTAAATAATGTTAAATGATTTTTTAATATATAATTTAATTTAATGCTTTTTAATTCTATTGGAACAACACTTTTAAATTTTTTTAAATTAAAAACTGTAGATCTTTTTGAATAATAAATTCCAGATTTCCCCCACTCTTCATACCGAAAACTTGCCCGAAATTTGGGACGACGAGACATTTCGCAAAATGAAATGTAAAAAAAAGGAATCGGTTAATAATAATAACAGAACATAGATTGTACACATTCGTTTTTTATTATTTGAATTCTCGGAAAGTGGTATTTCTTTTTATAATATTCTGTATCATTAATTCTAAATAATAATCTTTCTCTAAAAAAAAGGTGTGTCACGAAAATTTTTAAAGCATTGTTGTCGTTTTTCCTCAATTTCCCCATTATTATTGTAAAATTTTATTATTACATTTTCAGTTGAAAGGATTAATTTTCAAAGAAGAAAAGGGGAATTTTCAACAAAATAGTTAAATTTTCAACCAAATCAATGAATCTTTGATAATAAAAAAATGCATTCTTAACAAAAAGTGTATTAGTTAATATTTCCACCGATAACTATTTTCATTTTCAATAGAAACTGTTAAATAAATCCAGAAAATACGAATTTTCAACAAAAGAGTTGAAATTTCAACCAGGAAATATTTTTCAATCAATAAAGAATTTTCAACTAAAATAGATCAATTTTGAACTAAAATGAGGTATCTTTAATCAAAAAAATAAATTTTTAACCAAATAGTTGAATTTTCAATACAGAAGATGAATTTTCTACCAAAAAAGACAAATATCCAACAAAATATATGAATTTTCAATTAAAAAAGATAAACTCTCAACAAAAAGTAAAATAGTTCAATTTTGAGTTAGAGAAATAAGTTTTTGTAACCAAATGAAATAAATTGTTAACCAAATAATAGAATTTTCAACCCAGAAGATGAATTTTCTACCAAAACAAGACAAATTTTCAACAAAATAGATGAATTTTCAACTGAAAAAGTTCAATTTTCAACAAAAAATAGAATAGTTTACTTTTCAGTTGGAGAAATGAGTTTTTAAGCAAATAAAATAAATTTTCATGAAAATAGTTACATTTTCAACCAAAAAATGAATTTTCTACCAAATAGATTAAATATATATAAAAAAATTTCGACAAAAAATTTAGTTAAATTTTCAAATATAAAAATTTATTTTCAAAAATAAAAAACGAATTTTTAAGCCAAAGAAATGAATCTTGAACCAAAAAAATTAATTTTCTACCAAAAATATTTCTTTGGAACAAAATAAATGAATTTTTAACCAAAGAAATGAATTTTTAACCAAGAAGATTAATTTTCTACCACAAAAGACAAAGTTTCAACAAAATACAGTAATTTGCAACCAAATAGTTAAACTTTAAACTGAAGAATATAAATGTTCAGTTATACATGAAATAATTAAATTTTCAGTTAAAAATTATGTTTTTTAATTGCTGACAAAATAATTAAATTTCGAACAAAAAACAAAGATTTTCAACTCAAATAATAAATTATCAACTAAACAATTAATTTTCAGCCAAGCAGTTCCCCTTTTAAGCCTCTACAGGGTCAACATGTAAAGAGAAGTTCAAATTTTTAATAGAACTAACAAAAATTAACCGTTTGTACTATATTTTATCATGAACATAAATGCCACATTGATCTTACTCTTAAACTTTCAAAATAAAATTCCGATATAAAAACCAAATAATTTATTACGCCTATGTGATATATATTTCCAGAAAACGCAGTGAATTGAGCCTTACAGTAAATTCGTATTAAATTCAAATAGTAGAATTTAATTCTATCTTGATGGATCCGGAAATACCTTGGAAAAAAATTTATTTTTTTTTTACTGATAAAAAAGTATTAAAAGTACGGTGCCAGATTATTAAACACACAATTAGTCATATTTTTCCAATGAAAATAATAATCTGCCAATTTTAAATAATTATACTCTCTAAATCTGAATTAGTAGAAAACTATACCTACTGAAGGAAGTGGTAATGCTATTATGAAGTTGTAGGTTCTGAAAATTTTTATATTATTTTTAATTTGTGCACAAGAAAAGGCACATAAATATTCCTTAGAATTAAGTCGAGTCTAGTGATTCTGCAGTGCGTTTGTCAATTTCTGCACACTATAAATAAGCCTCGATTATGTATAATTTTTCTGAAAATACATTTTACCTAATCTAAATTTTTTTAAGGACATTTTTTCAGTTCCCTTCAAACTATTTACTTATTCTCCATTATTAAACCAAAACTTATCCATTTTTGAAGAAAATAAACAGACGACAAAAATAATAATATCAGTGATAAAAATTATTTAACTTGCAATAATAGGAAGTCAGAATTAGAGTTTTGAGTCGGGTAAATTACCTTGGTAACGTACGGTAAAATTGGTAAGTTATACATTGAATGTTACACATGTGAACAGTTTTTGAAATAAATAATCATCGCTTATTTGATCTTATTATTTTAATTATCTATATTTATTCAAATGTAATCTTTTTTTTAAGTTTTTATAGTATTGCACGAAAATTATACGAAGTGTTCTGCCAATTTTCTAAATTTACTATTTTAATGCTCACAAAATTTTTTTAATTTTAAATGTACCTAAATAGGCGCTATTTATAATTTAATCTTCAAGCGTCAACATTATCTAGGCCTCGGACTCACTACACTATTCACACTATTCTACACTTTTTTCGAGCGATGACACTATTTTGACACTATTTCGAAAAAAATGACACTAAAGGCACTATTTTCTCATAATTCTCCGATATTGCCACCATTTCTTAAGTTTTCCTTGAAAAATATTTTTGAATGTCTTCGCTAATTGTCTAAAATAATGTGCCCTCCATATCAAGTAGTTAAATTTTCAATCAAAAAATAAATAAATTTTCAACACAGAAGATTAATTTTCTACAAGAAAAGACCACCTTTCAACAAAATATATAAATTTGTAACCAAGCAGTTGAATTTTCAACCAAGAAGATTAATTTTTTACCAAAAAGATGAATTTTTAACAAATTACATAAATTTCCAAGTAAGTAGTTTAAACAATCGATATGATGCTAGTCCAAATTTTATTTTATATTTTCCTTCGTTTCTAAAATCTTTTGCCTTAATAGTTGAATTTTTAAAGTAAAAAAGATGAGTTTTTATCCAAAAGTAGAGTAGTTACAAACAGTTGAATTTTTTACAAAATTGTTGAATTTTCAAGCAAAAAAGATAAATTTTCTACAAAGTAGTTGCATTTTTAACAACAAAAAAACGAATTTTCAACTAAAATTATGAATCCTCAACCAAAAAATTAACTTTAAAGGAAGTAGTAGTTCGACTTTCAACCAGAGTCGAATTTTTAACTAAAAGTTTAATAGTTGATATTTCAACAAGAAGATAATTTAATTTGAAATAAAAAACAGATGGATTTTACCAACAAACATGGATTTTCAAACAAACATTTTTAACCCAAAAATTGATTTTCTACCAAAAAAGGAAATTTTTCAACCAAATAGTTAAGTTTTCTACAAAATTATTGACTTTTCAAGCCAAAAATACGAATTTTCTACAAAAGAGTTCGATGTTCAACTCGAGAATGTGAAGATTCTACAAAAAAGTTAATTTTCAGTGAATAAGTTGAATTTTCACTAAAAAAGTTTAATTTTCAGTTAAAAGAATGAATTGCTGAAAATCTGATCTGTACATGATCTTCCTGGCATAAATCCACTTTGGACTTCCCATATCTTTTCTTCTGTAATTTGTAATTAATTATTATTTATTCAATGAAATTGTTAAATTTATTAACCAAATTGTATAATATAAAATACTCTGATGGAAATCAATGCTTTCGAAAACAAAAATAGAATTGCAAAATTTATAATATGTTTGTCAATTTAAAATACCCTAGTAAAAGGTTTACAATTTTAATAAGGTGTAAAAAATTGAAAAATTTAAAGCTGAAATTTAAAAGCTCTTAACTTTCAATATCACATCTATAAATTTGGAAATTAAATTTGAAATGTAGCAATTTGTGATTTAAAGGGTGATTTAAATAATTAAAAAATGGAAAATTCATTATGGTAATAATAATAATTATTATTATTATTTTATCAAAATAAAATTTCTAAAGGAAAACCGTTCAGCGACAAATTGAGAGGTGGATATTTAGTTAAACTAATTATAAGTTAATTATTAGGTTGAATTCCTGTATTTTAGTATCACTATCTCGTGTAAACAATTTTCCGAATGTTTCATTTATTAAAAGTCTATTTACACTAAACATTTTGAAAATCCGCATCAAGTCCTTTACAGTCATTGCCATCCTAAATATTTAAAATACTATGATGAGTAATAAGCTTTTATAGTATATTTTTATATGAAAGATTTAAAGGAAGATACTGTTAACACGATATGAAATTTTAACGACGTTGCAGATCCATAAAGCTAACCATAAATTCTAGTTTCCTGCCGATTATAGTCATGTCACGTTATATATGAAACTTGGTCGAGATTTGTAGATGTTTCAGCAAAAATTGCGAATTTCGCTTTTTCGAAGGAATAACGCATCAAACGAATCCAACCTTATCGATTATATAGCACAATACTAACACCAACCCACATACTCGTCAAGAATTCAATGCGGGTTGGAAAAAAAATTCTGCTTCAATTTTTACGAGTCCCACAGTTCCAGTTTCAGTGCTTATGAAGGTTTCCAAGTTTCCAAGATGCACCTTTCTCATTCTTTCCTCAACTGTGATTTCACCATTCAGAAGTTTTCATAATGTGAAATTTATTCTTGAAGATTTAAATAAGCTCTTTATTGCCTCTCTCGCGAATATTATTTCAGTCAGAGATTTTTTACTCTCAGTTAATACAAATTTATAAGTCACTGTCGGAAAAGTGATGATATTGAACCACAAGATTTAGAAAAAAAATTTCATTTTTCACAATCGAGAGAAACATTTTCTTTAAGTTTTATCCAGCAGGGTATAGAAAATTGTAAGAGGATTTTTTTATTTTAAAATCCTTAAAGTACTTTCTGCTGGAACTTCAGTTCTCAAATCCGAAATAAAGACCAGAACATAAAAATTGGATCGTCCTCGCAGGGGTCTTCGATTTTTATTCCTTTAAGCACTTCTCTTTAGGAACATGACCTCCTCACAAATAAAAAGAGTCAGGATTTATCTGTTCATCTAAGTTGTGAAAGGAGAATAAAAAGTCAAATCGACTGAGCGGAAAAAGCTCATTACAGAAGGATGAAGAGATTTCCGTTTTCGAATTAGGGCAACAAAAAAAGGTTAAGATAACAAGAAAGAGATTGTGCAAAATGTATATGATGTAATGTAGGTGAAAATAATATATAATCAAAGAAAAACTTAAATATTTTAATTAAACCCTAACTTACTCAGCATATTTTCTAGCACTTCTATTTTGCATTTCTCATTATTCCAATTTGATACTCTATCCTATTTTTATCTAATGACCCTATCAACTAAAAGGATCTGAAATTTTTTCATCCTCACCCCTCATCTTCCTCACGATCATTTTCCTCGTCCGCCATATTTCCTTTCTCAAGTCAAGTCCAAAATTTCGAAAATTTGGAAATTGTTAATTAAGCACTATTTTTTCAGGGAAATCAATCACTGATTGATAACAATTGTTTTCTTTTTTCAGGACTGTGTGCCCTCAGATTGGCCAGAAGGCACTGGTAACTAGAAACAGCCTAAGGCTTCAAGAAGCCTTTGTTCCTCTATATTTTTAATGCTCTAATGCCATTATCGTCGGGGATAGTCGAGTATGCAGGGAAAAAGAGGGACAGATTTTGTGCATAGATTTCCACTAGGCTTCTTCACGGAGGCCGTCCTGATTTCATTTTCCAATAAATATTTTTTTCTCTTGATATTCTGTGGATTAATAGAGGTATTTTGCCTTTTTACTGACTTTGCTTAGAGCCATCCATAAACTACGTTACCAATTTTGGGCTATTCACCCGCCCCCCCCCTTTCGGCCACTCTGGCTGACGAAAGTAGTTTTATCATTCGCCGGGGGGGGGGGTAATTTCAGGGGAGGCTCCATTCGAAAGTAACGTATCCGTTGGCTAAACACTCAAAACAGGAGAAATAGGGTGATTTTTCACGAAAAGAGGGGAATAATAGGGAATAAATTCTTTGGAATAAAATTAGTCTAGCTACCATACTGAATTCAATATGAAATTCTTTAAATTCCTATAATGAGATAAAGAAGAATTTTCAAGCCAAGAAGAAGAATTTTTAACAAAACAGTTGAATTTTTGACCAGAAAATATGACTTTAACAAAATGGTTGAATTTGTGATCAAATAGCCGAAGTTTTAATCTGCACAGATGAATTTTCAATGAAGATGATTAAGTTTGCTACCAAAAGACGAATTTTCAACAAAATACATGAATTCTTAACGAAATAGTTGAATTTTCAGCCAAATAGTTGAATTTTCAACTAAAAATGACAAGTTTTTAACCAAAATGGAATAGCTGAATTATCAGTTTAAAAGAAAATTATTTTTCAACAACAAAAAAAGAATTTTCAGCCAGTTAAATGCAACGAAAAGAGACCAATTTTTAACGAAGTAGTTGAATTCTCAACCAAATAGATGATTTTCAAAAAAAAAAGATGAATTTCCTGCTTAAAAATACGAATCTTCAACAAAAGAGTTATGATTTCAAGCTAAAAAGTTTCATTTTTGACCAGATAAATGACTTTTAAACCAGATAAAATTAATTTTTAACCAGAATGTTAATTTGTAATCAATGAAGATGAATTCTCAAGCCATTACTTGAATTTTTAACTAAAAAGATAAGTTTTCAACAAAAAATGGAATTGTTCAAGTTTTAAACCAAGAGGTGAATCTTGAAAAACGAATTTTTGAAAAATTAGCTCAATTTTCAGCAAAGTAGTCAAATTATCAACCAAAAATACTAATTTCCCTCCAAGAATATTAGTGTTCTACCATAAAATACAGATTAAAAAAAATATGAATTTTCATTTAACAAAAGAGTTAATTTACAACCAAATAGTTGAATTTTCAACTCAAATTATCAATATTAAACCAAACAAGATTTTAATTTGAAATAAAAAACCGTTTAATTCAATAAAAAAAGAGAATTTGCAACAAAATGGTCGAATCCTCAGCCAAAACAGGTTAATTTTCCACCAAGAAAATTAATGTTCTAGCAAAAATGAATAATGTACAAAACAGTTGAATTTTCAACAAAAAATTTAATTTGCAAACAAATAGTTGAATTTTCAACTGAAATGATCAATATTCTATCAAAAAAGATTTTAATTTGACATCTAAAACAGAAACATGAATTTCCAACTAAAATAGTTGAATACTCATCTAAAACAGATAAATTTTCAACCAAGAAAATTAATGTTCTAGCAAAAATGAATAATGTACAAAACAGTTGAATTTTCAACGAAAAATTAAATTTGCAAACAAATAGTTGAATTTTCAACTAAAATGATCAATATTCTACCAAAAAATATTTTTATTTGACATCTAAAACAGAAACATGATATTTCAACTAAAATAGTTGAATACTCATCTAAAACAGATACATTTTCAACCAAGAAGTTGCATTTTTAAATTAAAAGGTTGCATTTTTAACCAGGAAGATCAATTTTGTACCAAAAAGGCCAATTTTTAACAAAATATATGAATTTTCAACCAAAATAGTTTAATACTCAACCAAAACAGAATAATTTCCAACCAAAAAGATCAATTTCCTACCAAAAAAGACGAATTTTAAACAAAATACATAAACTTTCAAACAAAATAGTTGAATGATCAGCCAAAAAAGATCAATATCATTGTATGAAAAATCTTATTATTGCGAAAAACACCCACTGAAATTAATTTTTATAAAATCTAATTTCACCGGCTTTGAGACTGATGAGGGAGAACTTGGTATTTTTTTTGTTTTAGCTGAAATTTGTACTACGTCATTTTTTCTTCAAAAGGAGCAAACATTTTTTAGAGCACTTTCAATTTTTTGAATTTCATGCTTTTGAGATTATTTATGGACCACCCTACTCGATATTTTCCTTAAAAATTGGGAAATTTAAAACAGACTTCAGTGAACATTTGATGTTTGTTATTCATCTCATGTTTGTGTATAACAAATGAAAATAATATATTGCAATTTCATGGTTTTTGTATTTTATAAACAAAAATAGTAATATGTTTTTATTAAAGTTAGTATTTTTTCAAAATAAACAAGCTTTTAAATTATCAAGGAAGTATCATTGCATTTCTACTTTCCTCATAATCCAACTTTTTTTGAATACATTAACTCCAGGAAGAACTTGATGGAAAATAACGAATGCATTTTTAATGTCCAACACGGAAACTATAAACAGCCATACTTGTACTTTTACAACGAGAAATGAGACTATAAAATGCGTCGTGACTTAATAATGTATTATTAGGTGATCTCTTTCAAGGTCTTGCAATATTTCCCTGCATCATAATAAAAATCATCGGTGCAAAATAAAAAATTAATGATTTGGAAAATGTAAAAATCCAAATAGATTGGTTCAGAATCAAACACAAATATTTAAAATTCATGTGAAATAATCTATAAACAGACAACGATAATCAAGTTTTTACAGAAGCATAAATAGCCAAGTTCAAATAAGTTGATAGTATATTATCAGTTGTCGCGGGTAAATAATTACGATTGTTGAAGTTGCATAAACAGATAAACGTTTTTCGAGTTAAGGTTAATTTATGCGATGCTATATATAGCAGGCTTCAATTTTTTATATACCGAATAAAAAAAGTCCCATGGGATTGAGGCTAAGGTCGCGCTAAAAAGTACTACTGGGTATGAGACAATCATTAACAATTTTTAAAAGTGCAAGTAGAGACGAAAGTACTGAAAAAATTGGTTTATTTTTCCCCCCAATTTTCACAAATGCTGATGGGACTGATGTTCCAAAAATCGGAAAAGTCCCACTAATTTTTTTTTTAATTTTGACAAGTCCTGAATCATTTTTGGGACAATAGTACTAGATCAGTTCCATTTTCTTCTTTTCAAAATTTTTACAAATGCTGATGGGATTTACATACTATATGTCCTAAAAAAGTAGTGCTGAAATAGGAATAAAGTACAAAAAAAGTTCAAAATATGTCCCATTTCATTGGGACTCTTTTAGGACAAAATTAGCGGCGAAGTCACACTTCTTTCTTTTAAAATGTTTACAATTCCTGAATTAATTTTTGAGACAATAGTACTAGATAGGTTCCATATTATCTTTTTAAACATTTTTACAAGTGCTGATTAAGTCCCAAAATTAGTGCTGAAATAACTAAAGTACCAAAAAAATTCCAAATATGTCCCGTTTTATCAGGACTTTTTTAGGACAAAAGTACCGGAAAAGTCCCATTCCGTCTCTTTCAATTATTATTTTTGAGGACTTGTAAAAATTTAAAACAAATTAAATGAGACTTTTCCGGTACTCTTGTCCTACAAAAAAGTCCTGCTAAGAAAGTGGGACTTTTCCAATACTTCTGATCTGAAAAAATACTTTTCAAAATTAATGTATTTCAAACTTTTTTAGTAGGGGAGACCGGGGCTAGTTGGGACACGGGGCTAGTTGGGACAAAGCGAGTTTTAACACTAATATTGAACATATCGCACCATATGTTGTACAGTGGTCAAAGCCCGCGATACGTATTATGCCAGTGTATTTTGATGTCAAAATATTGCGTTTCACAGAAAATATTGCCGCATATGTATTTTCGAGCGTGCTGAGTAACTTTTTATTTTGTTGGGTTTTTCGTTAAATCGTCGTCGAATATTTTTTTTTCATTTCAATATGAATATGAACATGAATAGAGCATATCAACAGCTGCGAGAATTCGTTGAAGAATTGTTTCTAGCCTTAAATTTTGAATTTTTTGCAAATGTTGTTCACCAAAAATGCGGTCGGGGTAGGTTGGGACAGATTGTCGCAGGGCAAGTTAGGACGATCACACGATATAACGTATTTAGAGTAGTGCTAGACACAGCTTGTGGGTTTATGTTATTGCTTAAACTTTTGCTTGAAATTGGAATTTTTCCGGTCTACATCGAAAATCTAGAAAGATGAAATCTGAAAATTATATAAAGTGACTCGATAAGCTTTTTTGGTATACGGGGCAGGTTAAGACACAGGCATGATCTCAGTTATACACTCGTTAAAATGTATATAATGAATATTATGCGCCCAAAAAATTCACATCAATAGCCAAGGATATGCATTTTAACAGCAAATACAGAACGATTCTGAAAAAGTTACTAGAAAGACGCGAAAAATTTTAGAGTCGTAGTTGTCCCAACTAGCCCCGGTCTACCTACTTTAGTTCAAATCCAGCAGGACTTTTTTGGGACATAAATCCCATCAGCACTTGCAAAAATTTCGAAAAAAAGAAAATGGAACTTTTCCAGTAATTTTGTCTTCACTTGAACTTTTAAAAAGTTGGTACTTAAGTACCCAAAAGTTTAAAATTAAATCTACAACTAATCCCTTTTATTAAGAAAAATCACAGAAAAAGTTATGCAAATTGGGAAAACTTTGTGCTTTTTAAATACTCTTGCGCGTTTGAATTACAGATTTCAAATTATCTAATAAATTATTGTAAATATTATACGTTTTCTATAATAGTGCTTTTTCCTAGAATGAAAATTAATATTTCTAATTTTAACAAAATTATATTTCAAAGAAGATTCACAACTCTTAAAACTTTTAGGTTATGTTAGCGTTTTACATTAAAAATTAGTATTTGAACAAGATTTGCAATTTTTGAAAGTTTTGGGTTATGATACTGTTTTTCGTTGGAAATTAGTATTTTACATTTTTAAAAAATCGATTTTCAAAGAAAATTCATAAATTTTAACAAGCTTAGATTATGTTAGTATTCCAAACAGAAAAATTCGTACTTTGAAACAAAAATCATTATAGTTTGAGCAAGATTCAATTGCTATTTTTAACCATTTGAGGTTAGGTTAGCGTTTTACACCAAAAATTGGTATTTTGAAACAAAAATCATTATAATCTAAACAAAATTTAGAATCATTGAAGAATTTTGGATTATGTTAGTATTCTTCATCGGAAATTGGTATTTTAAATATTTTTTAAACAACAGATTTTAAAGAAGATTCACAACTTTTAACAAGTTTATGTTATGTAAGCTTTTTATACTAAAAATTGGTATTTTAAAACAAAAATCATTATAATTTGAATAAGATTTAGAATCTGTCAGTAATGTTTGACTTCAGTGTTTTTAGTCGGAAGTTGGTATTTTTGATTTGAAAAAATTAAATTTCTAAGGAGATTCATAACTTTGACCAATTTTTGGTTATGTTAGCGTTAGTGGTTTTTGTCGGAAGTTATTAGCATTTTTATAAAAAGTTGTTAGATTTCAGAGACTATTCACAATTTTTAAACCATTTTTGGTTCAGTTGGAGTTTTCCATCGAAAATTTGTATTTTCAAACAAAAATTTATATAATTGTATCAATATTTAGAATACTCGAACGGAAAATTGTATCTCAATGAAGATTTACAACGCTTTAACCATTTATGGCCATATTAACATTGAAAGAAGATTTACAGTCTTATACCATTTTTGGTTATGTTGCGCAAGTGTTTTTCGTCTAAAATTGCTATTGCTATTGTTTTTGGGATCAATAATTACAAATTTGGAGTCAAATTTTTTAAATATTCAAACTTCAAAATGACGGATTCAATATGGTGGACAAAAATGAAAATACATGTCCCGTGGCTTAAAAATGAATTCTCGGTAGTTTTTGTGGGAGGCTGATTACAAATCTGAAGTCAAAATTCCAAAATTCAACATTGTGGATCCAATATGGCGGTCGGAAAATTAAAAAAATTGGTCCCGTAACCATATTGGATCCGCTATTTTCCATTTTGAAATTTTGACTTCAGTTTCATAATCAGCAATCCAAAAAAAAAAACCCTGAGAACCCACGGGGCATACTTCTAAAATTTATGGCCGCCATATGATCCGCAATTATGAATTTTGGAATTTTGACTTCAGATTCGTAATCAGCGACACAATAAAGTGCAAACGCTGTATTTTTTCACTTTGTTTATTTATAAGATTCATTCCGTTAAAAAACAAGAAGTTTGTAATGTTTCTTAAAGTCAAATAAAGTTTTACAATACTTTTAGCTCACTTTTTGTTCCTTTAATTTGTTTAAAAATACGTGAGAAATATTCAAAAACGAGGTCAAAAAAGAGTCATATATGTACGGCACTACAGCCTAAAATGTCCAAGTAATTTTGTTTAGAGTTGGATTTTGAAATAGTCTGTACGGGACTGTCTCGGTAAATATCATCAAACAGGGTCGCTTTTTTGTAATGCAATCAATTGATCTGATAAGACCAGTATACCTAATTTGACATATTGGGCAAAGCCTGGTTTTTTACCCACCATTCCCAGGCTGGGTTGCAACCTAGTGCATGATGGGGGAACCTACTTGAGGTGAGATCCGAACCACCACAATCTCGGTGAGAGTACAGTTGAATCTGGATTTAGCGCCGGTTTTGGGAATGACCTGGACGTTAAATCCAGAGACTCAGAACTATTTTGTCTCTCTCATGTTTTACCTCTCTCCTGTTTCTCTCTCTGTTTTGTAAGGCCTGATTGCACACGACAAATCCCCCCGCTAACGCCTCTCACGCAACCCCACGGCGCGGCGTCAATTCTCGGAAGGGTACAATCCGGGGGAGGTAAATCCGGGTTTCACTGTACATAAAAAAATTTCCAGATGTACTGGATCAGGGATCGAACTTCAGACCTCTAACGTTAAGTCCGAGCCCCTAGCTATTTGCGCCTAATTATTATTATTGACTCTTTCCTAATATTATGAAATTATTGTAGTTTATCGATACAACGTAATTTATCGCATAATATTATTTTTCTTTTACCCTGGAGTATGTAATTTTCACTTCTAGATGCACATTGAAATGGAGATATATAACGTTCTCTGTGACACTTTTATTTTTCCAATCGGTCTTTGTCCCGCGCAATTATAGTGACGATCAGCTAGAATTGACGTCTAATTGGCCATTGTTTCAATGTATTGTTCCCACATAAATATAAAGAAAATGCTGCGATGACACGCCTCGTTTCAAAACAAAACGACACAATCGCCGTAGCTAAGCGATTTACTTGTTACCGGATATCTGCTGATATTTCTATCTAGACTGTCGCAAAAAGAAATTACACAAAAATGAGATTTCGTGAAACTCGTTATTCACACATATTAATCAGTTTCAAGAGTTTAAACAGTTCTCTCAATAAAAGACGCCCACATAAAGAGCCTCAAAACTAAAATTTCCAATACTAACATTTTTAAAGTTTTTAATATACAAAACTTCTAGCAATATGTACTCACATCTTTGAATTATAACCTTTAACCCCTGACCTCTCGGCATTGACCTTTGACCTCTATCATTTTGAAGTTTGGCCTCTTAGTGGCCGTCCAAAAACCACGGTTGGTAACAGTTTCAGGTGTAGTGCTCAGTGAATGTAACACTAATAACTTTAAAATCACTTTCATATATTAGACTCCAGACTTTTTCCCCTGTTCCCCTCTTTTCCGCTTTTTTTGAAAATTCTACTTTTTTCCTGTTCTCAATAAACCTCCCCTTTTAACCTTTTTCTCGTTTTTTTCAGTTAAACGCGAACTGTATTCATAGAATCCAATACGAAATCCAACTATTTTTGGTTGAAAAATCTACTCTATTCGGAATTCATCGAATTTGTTTTAAAATTCTACTATTTACTTGAAAATTTAAATAATACTTTGAAAATTCAACTATTTGTTAAGAAGTAATTTTTTAATACAAAATTCAACTACGTGTGTCGAAATAGTCTCCAATGACAGGTCAAAATATCTCGTGGTTGAAATTAAAAAATCAACAAAAATCCAACTACTTCATTGAAAGTTTAACTACTTTGCTAAATTTGATTTTTTTGGTTCCAGATTAATCTCTTTGATTGAAAATTTAACTATTATATTTTTAGGAAACTAATCATATTGGTTGAAGAAATCATCTTCTGCGTTTTAAAGTTAAAAATTCATTTTTGTTGTTGTTGAAGATTCATCATGTTAGTATTAAATTCATCTCTTTGGTTGAAAATTTAACGATTCCATTTTTAGAAAACTAATCATCTGGGTTAAAGAAGCACCAGTTGCATTGATTGTTTAAAATTCATTTTTTTTTTTTGCTGTAGCTGAAGATTCGTAATTTTAATAGGAATGTTATCTCTTCGGTTGAAAATTTAACTAGTTTATTGAAATTTCGTAATTGTTTTCGTTGAGAATGTGTTTTTCAACTAAAAATGTAACTGTTCCATTTTTCATTGAAAATTGATATTTTAAATTGAAAATTCACGTATTTTATTGAAAATTCGTCTCTGTTGGTCGGAAATTATTCTTCTTGGTTGAAAATTCAAACTTTTTGGGTGAAAATGCAACAGCCTGGTTGCAAATTAATATTTTTGGTTCCAAAATTCAACTATTTAGTTGAAATTTCCTCTGTTTGGCTTGAAAATTAAACTATTTCGTTGAAAGGGAACTTTTTTGTTGAAAATTTAACTATTTGTTTAATAATTAAACTATTTTCACGAAAATTGAATTAATTATAGAAAATTATCTTTTTCTTTGAAAACTCAACTGCCTTGTCGATAATTCGCGTCTTTTTTGGTAAAACATTAACATTCTTGTTGGAAAATTCACCTTTTCTGTTACAAATTTACTTATTTGGTTAAAAATTCATCTTTTTTGGTGAAAATTCATCGTTTTGTTTGAGGACTTAACTGTTTGGTCAAAAATTAGTCTTTTTTTGTTCAATTAAACTCGCCTAAAGTTCGTTTTTAACTGAAAATTTGACAATTTCATTTATGGTTCAAAAAATATTTTGTTAGTTAAAAATTTAACCATTTAGTTTAAAATTGATCTTTTTTCATTAAAAATTCGTCTTTATTGTTCAGGATTCAACTATTTTCTTAAAAAGTCGTTTTTTATTTTAATTAAACTCGTTGAAAATTCTTTTTTTGTAGAAAATTCATCTTTTATCGTAAAAAAGGCATCTTTCTTGGTTGAAAATAAACTTTTTTGTTGAAAATTAGAGTTTCTCCTAAAAAAACTCGTATTTTAGGCTTGAAAATTCAACTGTTTTTGGTTCGATTTCAATCTATTTTGTTTTAAAATTTAAACCAGTTGGTTGAAAATGTATCTTTGTAGATTGAAAATTCAGCTATTCCGATAAAGTCACCTTTCTTGGTCGAAAATTTAACTTATTTCATAAAAATTTATCTATTCTGGTAGAAAAGTCATCTTTGTTGACTAAAATTATACTTGTATACTTCATTTTTCAAATTTTGTTTCGAAATGTAAAAGCAATATAAAAGCAAAAACAGGGTAAAAGCAATGCTCAATTTTGCATTAAAAAAATCCAAAGTTATTTTTAATATTATAAACAAATTTAATAAAAAAATGTATATCTTAGCCATTTCGCACTCTGAAGACTTAGTTCCTTTAACGAAATTGATAGAAAAATTGATCGAAAATAAATAATATATACAACTTTTTAATACCTGATAACAAATGTGAATTTTTAAAATAAATTTGATAGATAAATAAATACAGTTATTGATTAATTTTCAATCAGCAGGTTGTGCCTTTTTAGCAGAATAAATGTCTAAATACTTGGAAATATCTTTTCCTTATGATCATTGATTGAACAACAATAATTGTTTATTTTGAATACTTCATAAACGAATTCACAGCTTAACTACTTGTCAACAAAAAGATGTTGTTTTTTGTTACGAAATCGACTTCCGGTGATTTATAAAGGTTCTTAATTATTAGGAGGCTTGGTCAAGCGACAATATTTGTTATCTATTTAAATAATTTTTATAAACAATTTTATAGACGAATTCACAACTTGACTTTATTGCAACAAATGGATGTAGTTTTTTCACTAAATTGTGTGCTAATTACTGAAAAAGGGCTTTATTTATTAGGAGACTTTATCAGGTGACATAATTTTTTATTTAATTAAATAAATACAGATAAAAAATTAATTTTTTTTATAACTTCAAGTGTGCTACTACTCTTAAGATTCTCAAATTCAATAAAACAAGGCTTAAATCAATATAATAATAATGCTTATATAATCTATGGAATGTTGGAATAAAAAAGAAAATTGTTTGTAACTTTATAAAGAAGTTAATGAACAAGTATAATTTTTTCGTGATTTTCAATAATTAGCTTTTGAATTCTATAGCTTTTTCATAAAATTTGAGATTAATTATTAGAAATTTTTATTTTAAATTTAAATCTTTTGCTGATAAAATATCAAGTCTCTTTAGGTGGAAAATTCAACTGATTAGTTGTAAATTTCCTTTTTTTTTTTTGAAAATTCATATTCTCGGGTTGAAATGTCACCTATTTGGTAAAAAATAAAAATTTTTTATAGAAAATTCGTTTTCTTTATTGAAAATTCATCTATTTGGTTAAAAATGTATATATTTTGATGACAATTTACCTTTTTTGGTAGAAAATTAATCTTCTTGTTTTAGAATTTAACTATTTGGTTAAAAATGTATATATTTTGATGACAATTTACCTTTTTTGGTAGAAAATTAATAATCTTGGTTGAAAACTCGTCTTTTTTATATGAAAATTTATCTCTTCTGGTGAAAATTTCATCTTTTTTGATTAAAAATGCAACTGTTTGGTTGGAAATTTATCTGTATTGGTTTGAGAATTCAACTATTTCGTTAAAATTCGTCTTTTTTTGGCTCAATTCAAGTGTTTTTTACTTAAAATGAAATTTTTGTTTGTTAAAATATCAACTATTGCATTTTTTATTGAGTAGTCATCTTTTTTTGTTAAAAATTCAACTAATAGTCAATAGTGTAGTGAGTCCGAGGCTTGTGAAATTAATAAATGCAACCCAGAACCTACAATATTGCGTAGATCGAACACACTTTAAAGTTGAGTTTTCAAACCGAAAAGACGAATTTTTTATAGGAGAGTCGATTTTTCAACAAAAAGGTCATTTTCAACCAAGAGAGTGGAATTTTCTACCAAAGCAGATGAATTTTGAATCCAAAAGGACATCTTTTCTATCCAAAAGAAAGCGAATGTTCAAGAAAACAGTTGAATTTTCTACCAAAAAGATTACTTTTTAACAAAATAGTTTTAAAATCTGTATCCTAGAATCAAAAAGTGTTCTGTGGAAACTTAACTTTATTTTCTAATCAAAATTTATAGTTTTATCAACTAATACCTATTTTTAAATTATTAAAAATGATCTTCAATGTTTATCTAAATTATTCTTTTTTAGCCTATAAATTATCGAAATTTCTATATATTTATCGAAGGCTTCACAGTCTTTCCCCTCTTTTCCCCTTTTTATCGTGTTTCCACCAAAATGCGAAATTATTAATCATATTATACTATCATATTTTCGGTTGAGAATTCATATTTTGGTTCAAAATTTTATTACTTAGTTGCTAATTTAATTATTTTGTTGAAATTTCAAAAATTTTGTTAAAAAGTCATCTTTTTGGCGTTAAATATTCAACTATTGATTAAAAATGAATTGTCTTGTTGAAAATTTATATTTTCGAGTTGAAAATTCAACTGTTTTGTTGAAAAATCGTGTTTTTGGCTTCAAAACTCAACTATTTTGATGAAAATTCTTCTTCTTGGTTTGAAAAATGATCTCTTTTGGTAGTAGTTCCATCTTTTTTGGTTAAAATTGCAACTTTTTGGTTGAATATTAATATGTTTGCTTAAGCATTCAAAAATTTGGTTGTAACTTTTTTTTGCTGAATTGAACTGTTCGGTTGAAAACTCTTTTCTTTTTTTGGTTGAAAATTAATTTTTTTTACTGAAAATTTAAATATTTCATCTATGTTTCAAAATCGATATTTTTTAGTTGAAAATTTGTCCCTTTTGGTTGAATTCAACTGTTTTTGATAAAAAAATAAAATATGTTTTGGTTGAAATACGGACTATTGGAACTATTATATTTATGGTTGAAAATTCAATTTTCTGATTAAAAATTCAATTCCTTGGTTGAAAGTGGAACTACTTTATTAAAAATTAACTTTTTAGCTTGAAAATTAAACTATTTGGTTAAAAATTCATTTATTTTGTTGACAATTCCTCTTTTCAAAGAAAATTAATCTTCTGGGTTGAAAAATTTGTCTTTTTTTTCAATTCAACTATTTTTTACTTTCAATTAAATTTTTTGAATTAAAATGTCAATGTTTTTTGGTTGAATATTCACCTCTTTGGTTGAAAATGTAACTATTTTTTTTGTTGCAAATTCATCTTTTTGGTTGAAAATTCAATTACTTGGTCGAAAGTGGAAATACTTTATTAAAAATTAACTTTTTAACTTAAAAATTCAACTATTTGGTTAAAAATGCATGCATTTTATTGAAAATTCATCTTTTTTGGAAGAAAATTAATCTTCTTGTTGAAAAATTTGCCCTTTTTTGTTGAATTTAACTATTTTTTATTTTAAATTTAATTTTTAATTCAAATTTCAATTTTGTTTGGGTTAAATATTCATCTCTTTGGTTGAAAATTCAACTTTTTTTTTAATCCGTCTTTTTGGTTAAAAATTCAATTACTTGGTTGAAAGTGAAACTGCTTTATTAAAAATTAACTTTTTAACCTGAAAATTCAACTATTTGGTTCAAAATCCATGTATTTTGTTGAAAATTCGCCTTTTTTGGTAGAAAATAAATCTTTTTTGGTTGAATTCAACTGATTTTTATATCAAATTAAAAAGCTTTTTTGTTAGAAATATCAACTATTACATTTTGCGTTGAAAATTCATCTTTCTTGGCTGAAAATGCAACTATGTGGTTGAAATTTGAACTATTTTGTTGATAATTAATTTTTTTTTTGAAGATTCATCATTTTTAGTTGAAAATTCATCTCCTTGAATGGAAATTTAATCTTTTTTTAAATTGATCTTTTTTAGTTGAAAATTCAAGTATTTGGCTGAAAAATGATGTATTTTGTTGAAAATTCGTCTTTTTGGGTTAAAAATTAAACATGGTTAACCATTTTTAGCTTTCTTAACTGAAAAATGTTTCTTGATTGAAAATTCGTCTCTTTTTTGGTTGAAAATTCAATTACTTGGTTGAAAATTGAACTATTTTGTTAATAATTGATTTTTTTGGTTCAAGATTCATCTTTTTGGTTGATAATTCATCTTTTAGTAGAAAACCCTCCTTTTTGGGTTGAAAACTCATCTGTCTTTTAAAATATTCGTCTTTTCGACTTGAAAATTCAACTGTTTGATTGAAAATGAAACAATTTTTGGTTGAGTTTAATCTTTTTTGTCTAAAAATTTGATAATTTGGTTAATGATTCATCTCTGCAGGTTAAAAATTCGCCTCTTTTAGTTAAAAGTTCAGTTAATTGGCGGTAAATTCATCTTTTGGTAGGAAATTCGTCTTCTTTTTTGGTTGAAAATTCAACTATTTGGTTAAAAAATTAATCTATTCTGTTGAAAATGCAATATTTTTACTTGCAATTTTACATACAAAAGATGTGCAGTCCGAAATTTACAACATTTTAAACCCAGGTCCCAATCGTCTTTGAAATCTTTGAAATCTTTTGAAATCTTTGTGAAATCTTGAAACTTCTGTGAAATCTTTTAGAATCTTTTTAAATTGTTGTAAAATATTTCAAATCCTTGAAATCTTTATGAAATTTGTTAAAATTTTTATGAAATCTTTGAAATAATTGTGAAAACTTCCTTCAATCTTTGTTTATGAAATCTTTTGTGTTTGTTTTAAATTACTGAAATCTTCTTAAATTTGTTGAAACCTTTTGAAATAGTTTAGGATCTTTGAAATATTTGTGAAATCTTTCGTATTCGTTTGAAATCATTGAAATATTTGAAATCGTTTAAAATCTTTGAAATGTTTTCAAATCTTTGAAATCTGGTGTACTGTACCCGTTTTGAAATCTTTTTCATTCTTGTATTCTTTTGAAATCGTTATGAAATTTTTGAAATATTTGTGAAATCTATTGTATTAATTTGAAATCATTTAAATATTTTTAATTTGTGTAAAATCTGTTGAAACCTTTTGAAATTTTTAAAATGTTTGGAACTGTTCGAAATCTTTGTGAAATATTTTTAATCTGGTGTACACGCCTTTTCAAATCTTTGAAATCCTTGCAAATTTTATGAAATGTTCGAAATCTTTGGGAAATTTTTGTGAAATATTTTTCAAATCTTTTGAAACATTTGTGACATTTTTCTTAAATCTTTGTTAAACATTTTTTATTCGCTGAAACCATTGAATTATCTGAAATCTTAGTGAAATCTTTTTCAATCTCCTAAAATGTTTTGAAACATTTTGAAATCGTTTCAAATCTTCGAAATGTTTAAAAATCTTTTAAATCTGGTGTACTGTAGGGGAGAGTGGGGTATGGTGTCTCGCTTTGACTTAAATACCCTATAAATTATGATTGAAATGTAATTTTGACGTGTGTATTTTTTAAGGTGAAGCTTACATTACAAGGGAACATATGTTATTACTCAGAACCACTTTTTAATTTCTTCATTATTTGATATTTAATTAATTGATGGAAGTTGCATTTCAGTCAGCATACCTCATACATTGGAGTACGGAGACCGTCATATCACTGATTTTTATTTGAACAATATGAACATTGTAAAATAAAAATTATATAATATAATAATTCTGGAAAGTGTAATGTAACGAGAAAAATTACTCCATGCATTTTCAACAGTAATTTAATGTTTTATTATTAATCAAAGTAAAGTATGTGGCGAAAGCAGTTATAATCTCTCACTCCCTGCTAAAATACATGGGCACGCCGCGGCGCGGCGTCATGCGTCACGCCCCATATGTGACGGCCCAAAATTTAATTAATTTTGATATATTTAAAAAGTTTATAGAAACAAGCCATGATAACAGAAGTCTGATAAAATACTTTGCCTATTAAAATATAACTTTTTCAAAATATGCTGTAAGTGCTTAATTTCAGCCAAAGACTTTTTCATCGTTTTCCGCCAAAACTGCTTTTTTCTTCATAATTACTCTTCTGACGTGAATTTTAAAAGAGAAATTGCATCAAATCACTATTTTGCTAAACTGAGAAAACTATTTTGTGTGAAAAACAAATATGAATATCAAAAAATACGGCGTTATTTGTAATAGTCACCATGTCCCGCACCGACACCATACCCCACTCTCCCCTACCCTTTTTCAAATCTTTGAAATATTTTAAACCCTTTGAAAGTTTTAAAAGCTTTGTGAAATTGTTGTGAAATATTTAAAATCTGGCGTATACACCTTGAAAACATTTTTGAAATCCGTGAAACCTTTGTAAAATGTTAAAAATCCTTTGAAATATTTTTAAATCTTTGAAATATTTTGAAACCTTTTGAAATCTTTAGCAATGTTTTATCGTATGGTGTACACTCAAACGCCGAGTGGTGAACCCCTTGAAAAATACGTTATATGTACATGGCTCATTTTAATTATGAAACCGAATTAACATCGAAATTTTCAACTAATAATGTTTATAATTTGTAAGCTGAATGTCACAAAAAATATTATACGTTAACATTCTATACTAGCGGAGACAAAATTAAAAACTTATAGAATTATTCACAATATTAAAGCCTGTTCATTTCAATCTATAAAATAATTGGTAAAGTCTACAAAAAATGCCTAGAAATCTTTTTATGTATTTTGTAACGAGTAAAAGATATATTATATCTTGATAAATAGAAAACTTTTCAGTAGTAAGATTTCTTCTAAACGAGATGTTTCTTTCATAATAGACTAAAAGATTTAAATTACTTTTCGCATTTCAATCAAATAACTGTTTTAAAATAAGAAAAAAAAAATAATTCAAAGTTGTCGTGAAAAAGTCAAGGAGATTTCCGGGTTTTCAAGTTTAAAAAAAATTCAAGGAGAATTCCAGGGTTTCAAGGTCGCTGGACACCCTGCTTATGTCTAACCAGGTATATATATAGGTATATAAATTGATCAAATTTTGATGAATTTCTGAAATATTCAAAAATATTTGATAAAGTTCAAAAAATTATCAAAATGTTTATTAATGCCAAACATTTTCAACATCTTCATAAATTTCCAAAATGTCCAAAAACATAAAAAATGTAGATAAATAAAATTTTGATCAATTTCGACATTTGGATGAATTTCCAAAATTTTGGTGAATTCCCATAATTATGATAAGTTTCTAGAAATTCCTGAAAATTTTCAAAATTTTGATAAATTAATTTTTCTTGATTTAACAAAATTTCCTAAAATATTCAAAAGTTTTACCAATTGTCATACCTTACGAAAAATTTGATAAACTTTTACAATTTTGATAAATTTAAAAAATTTAGATTGTTTAAAATTCTGATAAATTTTAAAAATTGGGGAATTTCCAAATTTTCTTTTAAATTTCCATAATTTTGTTAAGTTTTCATAATTTTAATAAATTTCTAAAAATTTATCAAAATTTGGTGAAATTTATCAAATTTTTATGAATTTCTAAAATATTTTTAAAAAATTGATAAATCTCAGAAAATTTTCAAAGTGTTTATAAATGCCCAAAATTGTCAACATTTTCATAAATTCCCAAAATGTGAAAAAATATTCAAAATGTAGATGAATTAAAATTTTGATAAATTCTTCAATTTTAGATAAATTTTCAAAATTTTGATGAATATCCAAAATTTTTGTAAATTTCCATAATTATGGTAAATTTCTAGAAATTTCTGAAAACTTCCAAAATTTTGATAAATTAATTTTTTTTGATTTACCAAAATTTCCTAAAATATTCAAGAGTTTTAACAATTGTCATACATTACCAAAAATGTGATAAATTTTCTATAATTTTTTAGAATTTCGATACATTTTTTAAATTCTGATAAATTTCACAAATTGAGGAATTTCCAAATTTTTTTTTAATTTTAAAAACTTTTTTAAATTTCCATAACTTCGATAAATTTCTAAAAATTTATCCAAATTTGGTTAAATCTATAAAATTTTGATGAATTTCTAAAATATTCAAGAAAATTTGATAAATTTAACCAAATTTTGATAAATTTTTAGAAATTTATCAAAATTTTAGACAATTTATCAAATTTTTGGTAATTTATGACAATTCGTGAAACTTTTGAATATTTTACGAAATTTTAGTGAATTAAAAAAAATAATTCATTTAAATTTTGGAAATTTGGTAAATTTATAGAAATTTATCATAATAATGGAAATTTAACAAATTTGGAAATTTAACACATTTGGAAAATTTATCAACATTTTGAAAATTTATCAAATTTTTGAAAATTTATCAAAATTTCACAAATTTATCTACATTTTGAATATTTATGGACATTTTGGGCATCTATAAAAATTTTGAAAGTTTTTTGATTCATCAAATTTATTTTAATAAATGTTTAGAAATTTATCAAAATTATGGAAATTTAACAAAGTTTTGGAAATTTATCAGAATTTAAAAAAATCAAAATTTATAAAAATTTAAAAAGTTTATCAAAATTTTAAAAATTTATCAACTTTTTGGTAATGTATGACAATTGGTAAAACGTGTGAATATTTTAGGAAATTTTGGTAAATCAAAAAAAAAATTAATATATCGAAATTCTGAAAATTTTCAGAAATTTATCATCATTGTCACGTACGCACTAAATGTGATTTATCTTTGAATCGAAAAAGAACCGTAAACAAAAGCTGCCTAGTATCGGTACGCTGGGGGGAGGATTCCCTAAACTGAAGGAAGGGCGAGAGACTCGACTTTCCTGAATTTATTTTTATGTGGGTTGCTACCCTTATTCTCTGACTGAGAGTTTTAACCCCGTAATCTGAGTAAAGGAGTTTGTGGGATGCGTCGATTTATCAATAAAATTTTCACTTCCTAAATTCACTTGACAACTAATTTTTTTACTGCTAAAAATTCAAATTACACAGGCGCGAAAAATTCTGAAAAGACATTTTACAATGGGTAGAAAGTATTGGCAAATAAGAAAATATTATTAATTAATATTAATAATAAGGTATTGACATATAAGAAAATATTGGAATGATACAGCTCACCAAATTCGTTGTCTTATTAGTACCGCTTGTCGTAGAAGAGAGGAAAACTAATTCCAAAAGGAACGAACGTGACGCTTGGTTTTTCCTTTCCTCTGCTAGAGTGGGCGAAGCCCTTTTATTGTTGCGTGGATCGAAGGATCCACTCTAGTCCTTTTTAAGGTATTCGAGACACACACAAACACGCGCGAACACCCGTCACCTATCGTGAATTCGCTGTTAAGGGAAATATAAAATATATCTACTTCTCGTAAAAGTGAATTAAAGCCTTCCAAGAAAATTACTCTGTCTCGTTTTGAGACTCGAGAAGGAATAAAATTTTCTAGGCTGATTTAATTTTGTTTTAAGCAGGTGGATAGGACGCGAGAAAAACGACACTCCTGTTACCTGGTCGAAAGTTAGAATTTCGGTGCCGAGGATAGGACGTGATGAAAGCCGCTCCCGTTACAGCCCTGCCTCCCATGGGATGGAGATTTCAAAATTTTTGCTTCCGGATCGCGAACCCAATTTTAATGGCTCAGCCCATCGATTCTGGCGGTTCACTCCAGTTCCCAAACCGAAAATAATACAAAGAAATTTTCGTTGACCTGGTCAGGGGCTTCGCATCTTATGGGCTAGATTTCCCAAAAGTGAATTGACTAATTTGATCCCGACTTCGGACGGACAAGAGTCTGGGTAGTTCCGGCTCGTGCTAGGTTGCCCAAGTTACTGCAATTTTGACTTCTGATCGACGGTTTATAATTGAGGTAGCTTGATTTCCAAGTGTGCGAGAATTGCATTGCCACATGCTTCTGTTTGAATTTTTGCACCTGTAAGACAGGAACCTCGTCAGCACCTTACAGAAGTGAGGTGCATTCATGTCTTACTTTATATTTCTGAAAGAAATTTTAATTTCAATTTGGATCGAAATTGATGCAGGTTGGAATTTTCAACTTAAATATAAGTATGTATTAATTCCAACCCTTTTATCAAAAAGAATAAACTAGCATTTTGGCGTTACAAGTTTCTGCTGAGCGAGCACGTGGTGTTGTTTTGATATTTTCGTCGTGCTCGTACTGTCCGGCTACGGCAGCGTAGCTACATGAAAATAATGCGACGGCGATGTTTAGAACGTCTAAGATATAAAGATGGAACGGGTGCCTCGTATGTGTGCATGTGTGGTTGCATAGCGAGTGCAACTATACCCTCATTCTTTTCAGATTCTCTTACATGTTTTTAATTTAGGTTCTTCAGACTGCTGCCTTAGAATTAATTTTCCTTTCCCATAATTTTTTTTTTCTTAATCTTTCGATCTTATATTCTAGGTACAGTGTTTTTTTTCTCTTTCACCTAGGCCCAGGTGCACACCAATCATTCCGCACATTTATACACTTTCCCTTCCGCAATCCACCCTGATGTTATTGAGTGGTTCGGGGAAGAGGAGACAAAATTTAAATCCCCGTGTAAAATAGAAAGCATGTTTTCATCAGAGAATAATTTTAATCCTTGATTAAAATCATTCTCTCAGGTCATTACTCTCCTCATTCGCAAGTTGGCTCACTGTCAGTCCCCGGGAGCTTGGAATGCCGCGTTAGCATGCTGACAGTAAGCTCTCAGGTTACGAGCGAGCAGAGAGTCCCTTGAAACTCATATAGAGTTTTGAAACAAAACTTTTTCGAAGAAATGGAAAAAAAGTATTTAATAACTAATCGTCGCCTAAATAAGTAGCAATTACTTAAACAATTTGTTTCGCCTTTAAATCGTAAAAAGTTATTATTTTTTGGGATAAATGATAAAGTTGATGTATTTCAAGAGTAATATTTATTTTTGAAGATGTTTGTGAATTATTTAAATAATTCTCATTTGTTTAAACATTTTTTCGTCCTCAAATCGTAAAAAGTTACTATTCTGTGAAATGAATAACGCAATTAATGAATTCTAAGACTTAGGTTTTGTATGAAAGACAATTTAAAAATATTAAAGTAATTTTCAGTTATTAAAACAATGCTTTCTTTTGTATATCATAAAAATTACTATTTTACGGGATCAATGATGCAGTTGATGAACAGTGGGAAGACAGTTTTTCAACTTTTTAAATAATTAATAATCGTTCACTTGCGCCTTTTGATGGGAAAGGTGGAGGTCAAGTAATATGATGGAAAAAGTGTTTGAACAAATGAAAATTATTGAAACAATGGCCAAATATCCTGAACAAAAAATATTACTTCTTACATTCGTCAATTGTGTCATTATCTGCAGAACAAAACTATGTACGATTTACAGGAGAAAAATTGTTTATATACATAAAAATGATTTAAGAAATTCATCAAGTGTATAATTTATCGCGAAAAAGAGTAACTTCTGGAAAATTTACACCCGAAAAAAAGTTTCAAATGAGTAAAATTGTTGGAACGATTGAAAATTAGTTTTGAGAAACTTGGAATCTTTTGAGTTTTAGAATTTACATAATTGCTTGAGTAAAAATTAGAAAATATTGTATTTAGCATGAATTTAGCAAAACTGAAACCAAATCTTCTTCTTTTCCTTTCTCTCGAAAACCGAGATTGTCCCATTTAAACCCCCATGTTGATTTCAAACAGCTTGGGGGCACAGGATAATGTTTCCCGATTTTAGAAACATTTCAGAATTTCTTTTTACGGGAATGAACAAATTGTGGGAGATCGGTCACCAAAATTGGAATTTTTGGACCACCCTAATTGCAGTGACACTTTAAACATTCGTTACTTGAACATTGTACAATGCAATTGATATACTGAAATTCACAAAATGTAATGTTTTGAAAAGATGCATATTATTTCGTTATGCCCTACAAAGTTAATCCTAAGTTAATCATTACTGTAGACGTTGAATAAAATTGCATTATGTATAATTGTATAATATATAATACTGACTTCTGAAAATTTGCTGAATGAAAATGAAATTACAACCACATGGCCAGGTCTACTCATGGACCTGACCTATACTTTGCAAGGAACAGCACAGCAGCAGACCCCTTTTTTTTCTTAGAGTCACCCGTCACCCTTTTTTTGCACTACTATAACCTCATGAGACTATAGGCATTAACAATTCTGGTGAACACAATTTTTAATATTTTTCAAGTTGGGCTCCATTCACAAGTAGACAAGTAATCTACATGAATTTTTTCCGGACATTTTTGTGACTCTAGGAACAGATGAAAGTTGACCTTCAAAATCTAGGCATTGCCAACCATTTTTTTCTCTGGTTTTGTTTGTTCTTGCAACAACAAAAAATTTTTCACCGAGATACGAGAAACGTCATCAAATATGTAGAAAGATTTCGAATCAGCTTTGCTAAATGCGAACTCTGTGCGATTTTTTTTTCACTGAGATAGAGCTACTTTTTCCCTAGTGTCAAGACTTTCTGTCCCGATATTAGTATTGACTGTCCTTTAAGGCACTGAACTTTCGTCTACCTAGATGATATAGTTATTTATGCGGACACTTTAGAAGAACATGATAACAAATTTACAGAATTAATAAATAGATTACGTAACGCAAATCTTAAATTACAACCCGACAAATGCGAATTTTTGCGCCCTGTAGTAAAATACCTCGGGCATATTATCGATAAAAACGGAGTGAGACCAGACCCTAAGAAAGTAGAAGCCATTAAGAAATTTCCAGTACCTAAAAATCCAAAACATATCAAAGAATTCATAGGATTAGCAGGATATTATAGAAAATTTGTCGACGGATTTTCAAAAATCGGCGGATCTTTAAGTAAATTGTTGAAAAAAGACACACCATTTGCATGGAAAGATTCACAACAAACTGCGTTTGACACACTAAAAGAAAAATTATGTAACGCGCCTTTATTGCAAAGACCAGATTTTTCGCAACCTTTTGTATTAACGACAGACGCATCAGGATTTGCCGTTGGTGGAATTTTATCACAAGGAAAGATTGGCAAAGATAAACCCATTGCTTACGCCTCTCGAAGTTTAAATGATAATGAAAGAAAGTATGACACTTATCAAAAAGAAGCCCTAGCAATTATATTTTGTGTAACACATTTCCGCCCCTATCTATACGGACACAAATTTACGTTAGTAACCAATCACAAACCGTTAGTTTGGTTTCAAAATTACAAAGATCCTTGTTCTAGAGGAACAAGATGGAAATTAAAATTAGCCGAACATGACTTTCAAGTCGTCTATAAAGCAGGTAAACTGAATGTAAATGCAGACGCGTTATCAAGAAACCCCACAGATGTTAATGAAGAACTAGAAGAAGTAGATATTAAAATAAAAGAAGATACTAAAATAATGAAAGTTAACCAAGAAACATACTCTACGCTAGAAGAAGAAGATATTAAAATAAAAGAAGAAGATACTAAAATAAAAGAACATACTAAAATAATGAAAGTTAATCAAGAAACATACTCTACGCGCTCAAAATCAAATTCTAAATTATGTACTAATACAAGTTTAAAATCGAATGTTAATTCCTGTTCAAACTCACAGTCGAGTTTCAATCCAAGTTCAAGTCCAAATCCTAGCATGAAAATAAATAAAGAACACGATATTCTCACTGAAGAATTATTTAATCAAGTGAAAGAAAGAATTTATGTAGGGTTAAATGAATCTATTATATTAAAGAGATAGTGTGACTTACTAAAAGCTTGAAAATTGACGTTATAAAAGAAAAATTATGCAGAAAACAGTTTTGACAACGTAAGAATGGAAGATTCGCTGGCAGAAATATAAAGTTTTCAACATTAATGGCAATACGTACAGTATGAAAATTTGTTATTTTGACAGATAAAACAATATCACATTATGTTATTATAATAACTGAACCTAATTCAAGTCCAAAGTATATTAAATATCGTAAATAATTGAGGCCTCACCAGGGGGGCAATGTTTTTATTTTGCGAATTTATCCTCAAATCGCAAAAAATTACAAATACTTTTAGATTCCCTTGAATTCTTCTAAAATTGTTTTCAATTCACTTGATTCTTTTTTTAATTCACCATTATTTTTGGTGAATTTCATCGTATTCTTTTAATTTCCCTTAAATTCCTCTAAATTCACTACACTTTTAATGAGATCAATAGCATTTTTTGGACATTTTAAATCTTTTCCAATTCATTTGAATTCTTTTTAATTATTTTTAGGTTCTGAATTTATCCAGAATTCGTTAAAATTCAGCTGGAATTCTTATAAATTCAATTTAATTTTCTTGAATTTTTTTAATTCACTTGAATTTTTTTTAATTCACTGAAGTCAATTTATTTTTTTGAATTCTTGAGCATTTCATCAAATTCTTTTAAATTCCCTTAAATATTTCTAAAATTGTTTTCAATTCACTTGATTCTTTTTTCAATTCACCATTATTTGTTGTGAATTTCATCGAATTCTTTTCATTTCCCTTGAATTCCTCTAAATTCACTCCACTTTTGCTGAAATCAATGGAATTTTTTCTAATTCATTTGAATTCTTGTGAATTCAAATTCAATTTTTGTTATTTTTTGAATTTATCCTGAATTCGCAAAAAATCACATATTCTTTTAAATTCCCTTGAATTCTTCTAAAATTGTTTTCAATTAACTTGATTCTTTTTTCAAT
Source organism: Andricus grossulariae (assembly GCA_011634705.1). NCBI lineage: Eukaryota > Metazoa > Arthropoda > Insecta > Hymenoptera > Cynipidae > Andricus > Andricus grossulariae. Next base: position 262,131,063 of record JAABKJ010007545.1, read on the forward strand.
TCACCATTATTTTTTGTGAATTTCATTGAATTCTTCCCATTTCCCTTAAATTCCTCTAAATTCACTCCACTTGTGAATTTAACTTTAATTCTTTTTTATTTTACGAATTTATCCTGAATTCGTAAACAGTCACTCTTGCATTTTTTGAATTCACTTGAATTTTTCTAAATTCACACAATTTTTTTTCGAATTCTTGAGCATTTAATTTCAACTGTTGTTTTGTTATGAATTTATCCTGAATTCTTTAAAATTCACCTGGAATGCTTATAAATTTCATCGAATTCTCTTGAATTAAAAAAAACTTGAATTCCTGTAAATTCACTTGAATTGTTTCTAATTCACTGAATTCAATTTATTTTATTATTTTTTTAGTTTTTGATCAATTCATCCTGAAGTATTTTAAACTCACCTTCAAATTTTAGGCATTTCATCAAATTCTTTTGAATTTTTTCTAATTCAGTTGAATTCTTTTTAATTTAACTTCAATTTTTTTATGAATTTATTCTGAATTCTTTGAACTTCACCTGGAATGCTTATAAATTTAATCGAATTCTCTTGAATTAAAAAAAAACTTAAATTCGTTTAAATTCACTTAAATTTTTTTTATTCACTTGATTTTGTTATAAATTTCATCGAATTCTTCTCATTTCCCTCAAATTCCTCTAAATTCTTTCCACTTTTATTTAAATCAGTAGAATTTTTTGGATGTCTTGAATTTTTTGTAATTCATTGGAATTCTTTTAATGTAAATTGAATTATAATGGTTTAAATAATTAAAAATTGGTTTAAAAATTCTTGGCAATTTTTTTTTATTTAGACCAAAATATTTAACGAAGGGAAGGGGGTACAATTTGTGGATTTTGTGAGGACATTTCTTTTTCGGATGTACTTGACTCCTTTCGTAAGGGATACAAAAATTTGAGCCCCATTTTTAAAAATCAAAAATTTTGTTTCTTCAAAATGTTTGTAACTATTCAATAGACAGTACCAAAATTTATCAAAAAACTGTGTTAAAATTTTTTGTTATCCAACACAAAATCAGTTGAGTACAATTTTATTGTTTGTTATTTAAGAAAAAAGTTCTGGGTATAATAATATGAAATTATTTTAGCCATGAAGATATTAAGGATGCAATGTTGAGTCTCGTGCACATGATGCGCGAAAATACTGAAAAATTGGAAAGGCACGAGGCACGCGAGCGACAATTGGGTGAGCAAATGAAAAAATCAGTGGCACTTTTAACGAAAAAAATAACCACTGTCGAGGGATTCAAGCCACATTTGGTGAAATTGGATGAGCGAGTCGCTGGAATCGAGCAACTTATTGCACAGGTACTTTTTTTAAAAACTATAATAGTGTCATTTTTATTAGAGTTTCGTAGCCCGAGCTTCTTTCTCGGGAAGGGAAGTAGGAAAGTCAGGATGGGAGAAGTAGAAGAGCGGAGGGGCATTCTGGGGAGGGAAGTGAGGGGAAGAAAAATAGGAAAAGTGAAGGGAGGGGAAGTAAGGAGACTAAAGGGAGGGGAAGGTAAGGGAAGTAGGGAAAGTGAAGGAAGGGGAAGTAGGGGAAGTGACGCTAGGGGAAGTGACGCTAGGAGAAGTAGGATAGGGCTGGGGATTTAGGGCAAGTAAGGAGTGGGAAGTGAGAGGCAGGTAAATAGGGAAAGTAAAGTAGAAAAAGTAAAGGGAGAGGAAGGGTAAGGTAGTAGGAAGAGTGAAACGAGAGGAAGTATAGAAATGAGGATAGGAGAAGTATGAGATGAGATGGAAATTCAGATAAGTGTGGGAAAGTAAAGAGAGTGATGTGATGTGAGGGGAAGGTAAGTAGGTAAAGTGAAGGGAGGGGAAGGGAAGTAGGATAAGTGAAACGAGAGGAAGTATAGAAGTGTGGATAGGAGAAGTAGGAGATGGGAAGAGAATTCGGATAAGTGTGGGGAAGTAAGGGGAGTGAAGTGAGGGGAAGGTGTGGAAAGAGGAATTATGGGGAGGGAAGTGAGGGAAAGGGAAATAGGCAAAGTGAAGGGAGAGGAAGTAGGGAAAGTGAGGTAAGGAGAAGTAGGATGAGGGTGGGGAATTAGGGCAAGTGAGGAGAGGGAAGTGACGGGAAGGAAAGTGGTAAAAGTGAAGGGAGGGAAAAGGAAGTAGGAAAAGTGAAAGTATGGAAATGAGGATAGGAAAATTAGGAGTTGGGAAGGGAATTAGGACAGTAGGAAAAGTAAAGGGAGAAGAAGGGAAGTAAGAATAGTGAAACGAGGGTTTAGTATGGAAATGAGGATAGGAAAAGTAGGAGATGGGAAGGGAATTAGGGTAAGTGTGGGCGTGTAAGAAGAGTGAAGTGAGAGAGAGGTAAGTAAGGAAAGTGATGAGAGGGGAAGTGAGAAGAGGACAAGTAAGCGAGGGAAGGGGATCAGAGGAAGTAAGGATAAGGAAGTGAGGGGAAGGGAAGTAGGGAATGTGAAATGACGGGAAGTAGGGGAAGTAGAATAGGGGAAGGGAATTATGGTCATCATGGATAGGGAAATGAGGGGAAGGTAAGGGAAAGTGAACGGAAGGGAAGTAGGGTAAGTGAGGATAGGAGAAGTAGGAGATTGGAAGGGAATGAGGGTAAGTGTGGTGAAGTAAAAAGAGTGAAGTGAGGGAAAGGTTAGTAGGAAAAGTGGATGGAGGGGAAGTAGGGGAAGTGACGATAGGAGAAGTAGGATAGGGGTAAGGAATTAGGGCAAGTATTGAAAGGGAAGTGAGGGGAAGCAAATTAGGAAAAGTGAAGGGAGGGAAAGGGAAGTAGGAAAAGTGAAACGAGAGGAAGTATAGAAATGAGGATAGTAAAAGTAGGAGATGGAAAGGGAATTCGGATGCATGTGGTGGGAGGAAAAGTAGGGAAAGTGAGGATAGGAGAAGTAGGTGAGGGGAGGGGAAGTATGAAGAGGGAAGTGAAGGGAAGGAAAGTTCGAAAACTGGAATTAGGGAAAGGGAAGTAAGAAAAGTGAATGTATGGAAGTGAGGATAGGATGGAAGAAGTAGGAGATGGGAATGGAATGAGAGTAAGTGTGGGGAAGAAAGGAGAGTGAAGTGAGGGAGTATACAGCAAAATTGAAAGAAGGGAAAGTAAGGATAGGAAAAGTTGGAGAGGGGAGGGGAATAAGTGGAAGTAATTATACCTATGTTAGGGGAAGGAAATTAAAACGAGGGGAAGTATGGAAATGAGGATAGGAAAAGTAAAATATGGAAAGAGAATTAGGGTGAGTTTAGTGAAGTAAAAAGAGTGAAATCAGGGGAAGGGAAGTAGGAAAAGTGGAGGTATGGAAAGTGAAGATAGAAGTAGGAGATAGGTGGGAAATTAGGGGAAGGGTGGGGAAGTAAGGAGAGTGAAGTGAGGGGAAGGGAAGTAGGGAAAGTTAATCGAGGTGAAGAGAGAATAAGAGAAGTAGGCGGTGGGAAGGGGATTAGGGGAAGTAAGGATGGGGAAGTGTGGTGGGGAAGTAGGGAAAGTTAATTGACTGTAAGTAGGGGGAGTGAGAATAAGGGAAGTAGGACAGGCAAAGAGAATTACGGTCAGTATGGATAGGGAAGTGAGAGAAAGGTAAGGGAAGTAGAGAAAGTCAAGGGAAGGAAAGTAGGGTAAGTGAGGATAGGAGAAGTAGGAGAGGGGGGAAGTATGAAGATGGAAGTGAAGGGAAGGAAAGTAGGAAAAGTGAAGGGAGGGGAGGGGAAGTAGGAAAAGTGAGAGAAGGGAAAGTATGGAAGTAAGGATAGGAGAAGTAGGAGATGGAAAGGGAATTTGGGTAAGTGTATAGAAATAAGGAGAGTGAAGTGAGTTAATATGCAGGGAAAGTGATAGGGGGCGGGGAAGTGAGGATAGGAGAAGTAGGAGAGGGTAGGGGGATTAGTGGAAGTGAGGGGGAGTAATGATAGGGATGTGTGGGCAAGGAAATAGGAAAAATGGAACGCGGGTAAGTATGGAAGTGAAGATAGGAAACGTAGGAGATGGAAAGGGAATTAGGGTAACTGGTGAAGCAAAAAGAGTGAAGTCAGGGGAAGGGAAGTAGGAAAGGTGGAGGGAGGGAAATTAGAGGAAGGGAGGGGAAGTAAGTAGAGCGAAGTGAGGGGAGGGAAGTAGGGAAAGTAAAGCGAGATAAGAATTGGGTAAGGGGAGGGGAATTATGGAAAGCGACGGTAAGGGATATAGGGAAAGTGAATGGAGGGGAAGTATGGAAATGAGGATAGGAAAAGTGGAGGGACGGGAGGTAAGGAAAGTGAAGATAGAAGTAGGAGACAGGAGGAAAATTAGGAGAAGGGAGGGGAAGTAAGGAGAGTGAAGCGAGGGGAAGGAAAGTAGGGAAAGTTAATGGAGTGGAAGAGAGGAAGAAGTGGGGGATATGAAACCCTTTCTCTAGGCGCACAGCGCCTAGCTTGAATATTTGTGTGTGTGTGTGTGTTAATAAATGATAAAAATATGCTTTGTCCTTAAAGAGGGACGAGAGAGAGAGGATACAGATGCAAAAGACGGCCGACACACTCGAAGATTTAGAAAATCGTTTAGACGGTTGGCTGACTTCCATCGAAAATAAACTCACAGAAGTCAACGGCCATTCAGAATCCAAGTCATCCTCAGAAATTCTGGCAAAGCTGAACGAAACACAAGCGATGATTGCCAAACAAGCTGCTAATTTCGATTCGAGTGTGAAAGACCTGACTCACAGAATGAGAGACGATGCTAATCTTCACAAGGACAAAATACAGACTGTCTTCTCTGAAGTAAATTATTTCTTATGTATTGTTTACTATAGCAATGTTTGGAAAATTGAAAGAATTTTCATTAGAGGCCGTTTTCAATTTGGGGGCTTCGAATTTGCAAGCGTTTTCACCTCAAATAAACCAAGATTGTTGAAATTCTTTTTTTATTTGGGTATTTTGTAGACTCGATCAACGGAAACGCTACGAAAACGCTCAAAGTTTAGAAACGTTTATAATTTGGAAGCGTTTGAAAATTAGAAGCGTTTTCACTTTAAGCGATTTAGCAAATTTTTCATTCGCTCAGATAAACATGATCATAATGTAATACAGACGTTTCAAAAACGTTCAAAACTTGGTAATTTTTCAGAATTGGAAGCGTTTTCACTTTAAAAAAATCGAAATTTTTCAGTATTTCATTTGATTCAGGTATTAACTAAATCTTATTGATAGAAACGCTTCGAAAACGTTCAAAATTGAGAAGCATTTTAAAACTGGAAGCGTTTTCGTTTTGGAAAATCGAGTTTCTTCGAATTTAAATTTAATTCACACCTTTTATAAATTCACCAATTAAAAACGCTTCGAAAACTTCGAAAAATGTGATCATTTTCTCTTAAGCAATCAACTTTTTTATTTCCGATATTAAATATTCAATCTAAGTTGAAATTAAATTTTTTAGGTGAGAAATATCAGCTCGAGGATTGGAGATATAGACACTTCAATAGGAAAAATGAGAGATGTTTCTAATAATGTGGAAAGCCGACAAGCAATTTCCCCTGAGATTAGTGCATCGCTTGCAGAACAAAGTAGGGCTCTCAGCAGAGTGAAAGAGATTTTGGAAGACACTTCTGAACGCATTCAGGAACTCCCAAGGTTAATTTTTGTTTATTTAGTTGCAAAAAAAAATTAAATAGGGATAATAATTTAGGGTTATAATTAATATTTCTGCTGATTTTATTGTTTGTATGGCAATTACAATAATTTTTTTTTAATTTCAGAATTTCAGAGCTGCAGTCTCTGCATAATGAAACCCAAATGGCTTTACAAGACACTAAGCATGCCCTGCGAGATTCCATAACTCGAGGAACTGATGGACTTGAGAGTAAAATAGTGGAAACTAAAGAAGACATTAAATATGCTATTAGTGCACTTCGGTAATTATAATTTTTTAATCCTTCAGGGCTTTTACAAGGTATCGCCTAGAGTAGTAATCGCCCTAGCGGTCTGGGTACGCTAGGGCATATTTTCATCCCTTTTCTACATTTATTCAAAATTTCACTTACAACTCAACACTCTTTTTATGTTTTTACGCATTTTTATTTATTTATTTCTATTTATTCATTTATTTAAAAATTAACACATACAAGTACATCAATATAAATGTGTAAAATGGTAAAAAGAGTGCTGAGTTCTATGTAAAATTGTGAGTTAATGTGAAAAAGGATGAAATTGTGCCCTAGCGTATCTCGTGAACGGAACGGTTACACAACTGCATGGCCGTAATGTGGCCATATAGTGACTGTTCTGTTCACTGGGAACGCTAGGGCACATTTCCATCTTTTTTTACATTTATTCCAAATTTCAGAATAGAACACAACATTCTTTTTATCTTTTTACACAATTATTTCTATTTATTTGTATGTATTCATGTGTTAAAAATTAATAAATACAAAAATGTGTAAAAACGTAAAAGAGTGTTAAATTCTATGTGAAATTGCGAATAAATGTGAAAAAGGATGAAAATATGCCCTAGCGGACCTCGTGAACGGAACGTTTACGCAATTGCGTGACCGGAGAGTAACAGTTCCGTTCACCGGATACGCTAGGGCACATTTTTATCCTTTTTTACGTTTACTCAAAATTTCAGAATAGAACGCAACACTCTTCATATTTTTATGCATTTATTTTTATTTGTTTGTATTTATTTATGTGTTAAAAAATTATCAAATACAAATATATCAATGTAAATGTGTAAAAATGTAAAACAGTGTTAAATTATATGTGAAATTGTGAATAAATGTGCAAAAGTATGAAAATATGCCCTAGCGGACCTCGTGAAGGGAACGGTTACGCAACTACGTGGCCGTAGGATGACAATTCTGTTCACCCGGCACGCTAGGGCACATTTTTATCCTTTTTCATATTTATTCAAAATTTCACATCAAACTCAACACTCTTTTTATCTCTTTACAAATTTTTTAAAATTTATTTGTATTTATTCATGTCTTTAAAAATGAATAAATACAAATTCATCAACATAAATGTGTAAAAACATAAAAGAGTGTTAAATTCTATGTGAAATTGTGAATAAATGTGAAAAAGTATGAAAATATGCCCTAGCGGACCTCGTGAACGGAACGGTTACGCAATTACGTGACCATAGGGTGACAATTCTGTTCATCCGGCACGCTAGGGCACATTTTTATCCTTTTTTATATTTATTCAAAATTTCACATCAAACTCAACACTCTTTTTATCTCTTTAAAAATTTTTTAAAATTTATTTGTATTTATTCATGTCTTTAAAAATGAATAAATACAAATACATCAATATAAATGTGTAAAAACATAAAAGAGTGTTAAATTCTATGTGACATTGTGAATAAATGTAAAAAAGGATAAAAATATGCCCTAGAGGACCTTGTGAACGGAATGGTTACACAATTGCGTGACCGTAGGGTGACAATTCCGTTAACCGGGCACGCTAGGGCACATTTTTATCCTTTTTCACATTTATTCAAAATTTCACATAAAACTCCACACTCTTTTTATCTTTCTACACATTTATTTTTATTTATTTGTATTTATTCATGTGTTAAAAAATGAATAAATACAAATAATTCAATATAAATGTGTAAAAACGTAAAGGAGTGTTAAATTAAATGTGAAATTTTGAATAAATGTGAAAAAGGATGAAATTGTGCACTAGCGGGCCTCGTGAACGGAACGGTTACGCAATTGCGTGACCGTAAAGCGACAATTTCGTTCACCGGGTACGCTAGGGCACATTTTTAACCTTTTTTACATTTACTCAAAATTTCGCATAGAACGCAACATTTTTTTTATATTTTTATAAATTTATATTTATTCATGTGTTAAACAATTAATAAATACAAATACACCAATATAAATGTGTAAAAACGTAATAGAGTGTTAAATTCTATGTGAAATTGTGAAAAAGTGTGAAATAGTGCCCTAGCGGACCTCGTGAACGGAACGGTTACGCAATTGCGTGACCGTAAAGTGACCATTTCTTTCACCGGGCACGCTAGGGCGAATTTTTATCCTTTTTCACATTTATTCCAAAAATCACATAAAACGCAACACTGTTTTTATCTTTTTACAAATTTATTTTTATTTATTTATATCTATTCATGTGTTAAAGAATTAATAAATACCAATACATCAATATAAATGTGTAAAAACGTAAAAGAGTGGTAAATTTTACGTGAAATTGTGAATAAATATGAAAAAGAATGAAATTGTACCCTAGCGGACCCCGTGAACAGAACGGCTACGCAATTGCGTGACCATAGAGTGACAATTCCGTTCACTGGGCACGCTAGGGCACATTTTTAACCTTTTTTTACATTAACTCAAAATTTCGCATAGAACGCAACACTCCTTTTATCTTTTTACACATTTATTTTTATTTATTTGTATTTATTCATGTGTGAAAAAATTAATAAATAAAAATACTTTAATATAAATGTGTAAAAACGTAAAAGAGTGTTACATTTATTCGAAATTTCACATAAAACTCAACAATCTTTTTATCTTTTCATAAATTTATATTTATTTATTTTTTAAACAATTAATAAATACAAATATATAAATATAAATGTGTAAAAAGGTAAAAGAGTGTTCAATTATATGCAAAAATTGTGAAAAGGATTAAAAATATCCTAGCGGATCCAGTGAATGCGACGGTCACTACGGGGTCACTTTACGGTCACCAAATATTATGCAACCGTTTCGTTCACGCGGTCCGCTAGGGCGCACACTGTGGCCAATAACACTTCTTGTGAACAAAAATCTGTCTACAAGCCTATTTTCAATGGATTTTGATGTTTTTTTTTAGTGACCGTAAGGTTTCCAGGTATAACGAGTCGATGCAGGAAATTCACTTTAACCAAACAGTTTTTATTTAACAACAAAATAAACAATATATTTTTCCTAACTTTCCAGATGTACCTTTTTTAGGAATTGACTAAAGAAGAGTTCAAGTCAGTGTAATAACTATCTAGCAATAATTTCCAGTAGGTTAGAGTAAGAAAAAAAATGGTTTATAATGTTTTAAACAAATTAGTGTTCAGCTGTTTTATCGTGCTTATAAATGATTAGTTGCTTGAAATTTAGACGATTATTTAAATAATTTGTATAAAAACAGTTTTCGTATGTCACAATGAATTGGTTTAATTTTTTTTACAAAATCAACCAAAAATGTCTTGCCAATGACTCCTTGCGGTCATTTTTTTCAAATTAACAACAACTGTAAATGATTTAAACAATATCTATGAACAAATTCACATTTTCAACATTATTGCAGGAATAGGCCAATTTTTTTACGAAACAAACTAAAAATCTATTGACAGTGACTATTAGCTGTAATTTTGTTCGAATTTATAAAAAATATTAATGATTTAAACAATTTTTATAAATAAATGCACATTTTTACTATTGTTCCAAGAATAGGCTCCATTTTTAAAGCGAAATCAACTAAAAATGTATTGCCAATGTCTGTACTATGATACTTTGCCAGTGAAAAAGAATGTTAAATTATTTAAAAAATATTTATAAACAAATTCAGAGTTTAACTATTTGTCCATGATGAATATCAATTTTTTTGCAGAATCATTGACAAGATATTTCTTGTTGATTTCGCAAAAGAATTAATATTTATTATTAAAAAATGGTCAAACTGTGAACTTGTTCCTAAATATTGTTTAAATAATCAACCATTATCTTAATTAGAAAAATATGACAAGAAGGAATAATTGGCAAGACATTTCTTGTTGATTCCGCAAAAGAAATTAATATTTATTATGGTAAAATAGTCTAAACTGTTCATTTGTTTATAAATCTTTTTTAAATAATAAATATCTCTTGTTAATTGGACAGATCTAACAGTCATTGGTAAGACATTTCTAGTTTACTCCACGAAATAAAATAAGCCTATTTATGCAAAATTGGCGAAAATATACATTTGTTTATAAAATTTTTAAAAATAATTAACTATTCTTGTCCATTGGCAAAGCATCATAGCAAACAGCCGTTGGCAATACATTTTTAGTTAATTTCACTAAAAAAATAGTCTATTCTTAGAAAAATGTTCATTTATTTAAAAATTATTTGAATTATTATTATTTTTCATCAATTTCAATAAAATTACAGCGAGGAGTCACTGGCAATATCTTTTTAGTTAGTTACGTGAAAATTTGGGCACATTACTGGAATAATGTTGAAAATGTGGATTCGCTCATAAATATTGTTTAAATAATTAACAGTGGTTTTTAATTTGAAAAAATGGCAGCAAGGAGTCAGTGGATTTCTCAACTAATCGCAATTAGGCATTAATTTCTTTAATATTTTATATAGAAACTATGAATTACGGGCATTTAAAAAAAATCCATTGAAATTATCCACAAAAAGTGCTTTTGGCAACACTGTGCGCCCTAGCGGACGTAATGACCGTTCCGTTCACTAGGCCCGCTAGGGCACATTTTTATCCTTTTTCACATTTATTCACAATTTCACATAAAACTCAACACTCTTTTTATCTTTTTACACATTTACATTTATTTGTATTTCTTCATGTGTTAAAAATTACAAATTAAAAGCTGTGTGCGAAAACCGACGGGTGTCCGCAAACAGATTTTAATTTGAGTTAAAAAATACATGAATAGACATAAATGTGTAAAAAGACAAGAAGAGTGATTTAGTTATATGTGAAATTGTTAATAAATGTGAAAAGGGATGAAAATATACCCTAGCGTGTCCAGTGAACGAAACGGTCCGCTAGGACACAATTTCATCCTTTTTCACATTTAATTACAATTTCACATATAACTCAATCACTCTTCTTGTTTTTTTACACATTTATATTTATTTATTTGTATTAGCTCATGTGTTGAATATTACAAATTAAAATATGTGACCGACAATCCGACGGGTTGCCGCACACAGATTTTAATTCATAATTTTTTAACACACGAATAAATAATATAGATGAGTAAAAAGATCAGAAGAGTGCTGAATTCTGCGTGAAATTCTGAGTGAATATAAAAAAGGATGAAAATATGCCCTAGCGTGTCCAGTGAGCGGAACGGTCCGCTAGGGCATAATTTCATCCTTTTTCAAATTTATTCACAATTTCACATAGCACTCAAATAATCTTGTATTTTTACACATTCATATATTTATTTATTTTATTTTATTCATGTGTTCAAAATTACAAATTAAAAGATGTGTGCGACAATCCGACGGGTTGTCGCATACAGCTTTTAATTCTTAATTTTTTAACACATGAATAAATATAAATGTGTAAAAAGATAAAAAGAGTGCTGAATTCTGTGTGAAATTTTGAATGAACATAAAAAAGGATGAAAATATGCCCTAGCGTGTCCAGTGAGCGGAACGGTCCGCTAGGGCATAATTTCATCCTTTTCACATTTATTGACAATTTTGCATAGAACTCAAACACTCTTGTCTTTTTAGATTGTTAGCACAATAACGTTCGAAAGAATTTACATATTGGATTGGGCTTTGGTATACTCTTAAAGTGTCCCAAAATGAAGGTCAAGTACACTAGCCAGCCATTTTGGATAAAATATCAAAAAATGAGGGCATTTTCAAAAATTTTGGGACCACTTTCTTTTTAATTTAAAAATTCGATGTACTGTTATTAGTAGTACTCGAAAAGACGAAAAATTTATCCTTATGACTTTTTTTTATAACAAAAAATTACCGGAGTTATAGCATTTATAAAATTCCAAAAAACAAACGAAAATTAATATTTTAAGCCAAACAACGCAATAAATATAAATGTGTAAACAGATGACAAGAGTGTTGAGTTATGTGTGAAATTGTGAATAAATGCGAAAAAGCGATGAAAATATGCCCTAGCGTTTCCAGTGAGCGGAACGGCCCGCTAGGGTATAATTTCATCCTTTTTCACATTTATTCACAATTTCACGTAGAACTCAAACCGTCTTCTTGTCTTTTTACACATTTATATTTATGTATTTATTCATGTGTTCCGAGGACGCGTTCGGTGGCTTTGTCATAGGCCCTTCGGCTCGATTCCTGAGGAATCAAAACCGAATATATATATATATATATAATTCAAAAAAAGAGTTAAACAAGCACTGCAGGGTCTCACTGGGAGCAACTGCAATCTAAAAATGACACCGGCTCCCAGTAGAAGCCCGGTAAATCACACATGGCCACTTCTCACAACTGTGAGATGGGTGGTTTCACGGCACGATGAAATCACGACAGGCCGGCGAAACCCTCGTACCGAATATTTTGAGTACAGTCGTTGCAGCTCCCTTTTAAGATCTTGATACCTCTCGTCTTTTTCCAGAAGATTTGGCACTTCTCGTTTTGGACAATTGACTCTTTATTTCCCCCGGAGCGTTCGGCAGGGCAGGGTCGCGGTCAATACCGTAAGAGCAACAAAGATGGTAATAAGGCACTCTTAGGGTTGCATTATGTCTGTAAAGATACGTCGTTCCCGCGTGAGTGGGACTCTGTACCTACTTTCTTTACTTCGGGTTTCAGAAGTGAATCATCTAGATGGAGTAATGCACTTTCCCCACATCTGATGGTCAAATTCAGGCCAAGGGTCTAGGCCGCCTGCTCTGCGGCTTTGTAAAGGAACGCTCCTTTGCCAATCATCTCGTGTTTCCTGACCATTTTTAGGAGAGAATCTGTACCATTTGTGACGATTTAAGCTGTACTGAGAACAATTCGTTTATGAAGGCATTGGAGATTCAGAAGTGCGCGTTCATTTGACGGTTTTTAGGCACGCTCAAGTATGTATAGGTCTCTCCAGTGTCAAGATGTCTGATAATACTTATATCCACAAGCTCAGGGTCATTATGAATGCCAATAATATTTCCTTTCTTCAGATTAATCTTGGATGAGATAGTGACAGAAGTGTGATGCAAAAGAGCTGAGGGCTCATGATGTCGCCCTGAAAGACGCCCGTCTGGAAAGTGACGCTGTTTTTTGTGTGATGACGCTTCAAGCCTGATACACCTTTTTTGGAACCACTTTGTTGGTACATCTTTCTCCACACAGGCTCAATTCTTCTAACAATCCTTTCGTTTAGGATAGCTTATCTTGTATATCTCTCTCCAAACAGTCTCTACCTCGTCGGGCTTGGGTGGATTTTTGACAGAAACAAGGAGATCGCTGAAAAGGCGTGATGAATCAGCGAGAAACTTTTGATTCTCTCTTACCCATCACTCCCTTTTCTGTATGCTCCTTCTTGCGTCAGATAACAGCCGTGTTTTCTCAACAATATGCACCTTGATTATCAGAAGCTTTGACTTGTTCAGTTTCTCATCGTAGATCCTGAGTTCTTGAGCGAACTTTCGAATCCCTTCCGTGAACGGCTTACCATATGTTAAGTAATCAATCACACACTGAACACGGGATGCATTCTGGCTTGCTAATCCAAACTTCTTGTTCAGTTGATGCAAACGTGTAATGGTCTTTTGATTTATCGTCAGTTTTAGCCTTTGATTTGAATCATACAAAGCTCTCGCTGCACCATAAAGTGAACAATTGATGGTCCCGAGGTCGGACTTCTCCGAGATATCCCCACGAATGGAGGCTAAAGCTCTGGGGAAGCGGTTCGTCTTCAAATTTCCATCTAAATTATTTTCAGCACCCCGAACAGTAGGGTGATCGGCATTGTTTGTCGGCCCATTGCCGGGTGCTCTGCGCGTTCGCCTACATTATGCAATGATAAAGCTGCGTACTCTCTGGGGTTATTCATTCGGGACTATCCCTGGACAATTGTCCGCGACTGCCTATTGATTATTGTAACCATATTCAGCAGAAACCCTTGATACAGGTACCTTCTATCCGTGACCTGAGGATGCGTCCGGTGGTCAAAGGTTTGTCATAAGGACAACCGCGGGTTTTCACCGGGAGCGGGTGCCATTCTTAGAACCGCATTATATCTGTAGAGATACATAGTTTCCGCGTGAGTGGAACACCGGGATAGTATGTGCTGTAGGTACTTAGCGTGTGCATGACAACAAGATCATTGAATCAGAGCAGTTAATAATAAGACCATTCAAGTACAAGGGTGGCAGGGAATCCAAGACTTTAGAAGGATTATGAGTGGGGGATCCAACTAGCATAGCATATGTTTTCTGTGGATTGAGTTTCACTCCTTTAGAGACTACTCAGTGCCATCATCACCTCATTCCAGTCAAAGCAAAGGCTATCACTGTTTGCTACACATTGTAAGCGATTACCCAAGTAAGATTTAAACCAATTAATGGCTTTGTTAGAGATTTTTAGGGTTATCAGTTAGTTATGGCAGAGTCAAGCGAAGGCTTGCCAAGAAGTTCGAGCAGACTTTTTACTAGCATGAAGAACATGAACCTTAAAATTGACGTGCATAAAACAAAAATTATGGTGTTTGAAGGAAAGGGTGAGAAAACAGTATGCACCATTGCCCTATATGATTCGATGAAAGAACAAGTTGAAAAATACGTGTATCTTAGCAGTTTATTTACTGATGACGGAAAAATCGATCGAGAGATAGGCATGAAGTAAAGACAATATGGAAGAATGTAAAACATGCATCTATTTATCCTATTATGACATCGGCTACAGGCAAAGTGCAAGCAAGTTGCACTGAACATCTTGAACATTCAGAAGTCTGTAGGCTACTGGCAGCAGCCCAGAAGCCGGTTTGATTAAAAACCTGCCACATTGTAAGCAACTTCCTAGACCATCAGGAAGCAAGCGACTAAAAACCTATGGAGTAGCAGATGCCAGCTCTAAGAAAGCATCCAGAGGCGTCTATTGTTACCTTCAATGCTCGCAGCCGCTGTGTAATGATAACAGCGGAAAAGGACGAACTCCAAACTACACGATGCTCTTAATTTTGTACCTACAACCAGGTTCACCCCAGAACGAGTTAACAAAAAAAATAAATAAATAACTCGGCAAACAAGATCAGGGCAATTAGCATCTATGACATCCCTGTCCTTACGTACATCTATGGGCTCATGAAATTGTCGAAAAAAGGCCTTGAAAGGTAAAAAAGAACCATCCGCGTAGAAAGGACGAAGCATTGAATGCACCACAGTAATTCGGCGATTGAAAGGGTAGTTCTACGACGACATAGAGGGGGTAGGGGCGTTGTAGATGTTAAGAAAATATGTAAGTCAAAAGTTATACAGAGTTGCGAGACTATTTTAACAGCAACCGAGATGTTGCGCTTTATAACACCGTCTGTAAAGCGGATCTTTATTACACGCCCTTGAATTTGTCCACAGAGGAGCCCTTGAATATCAGGGTAGAAACCATAGAGAAGTTAGAAACGCAATGTAGTGCATTCCGCTAGCGACTCCAGGGTGCGCAGGCCAAAAAGAGGATCAAGTGCACGCCGGAAATGAATGGGAACGTGATCTTATGTCACTTTCGGGCAAAGGCGCTGGGAGAACCCGATAGGGGAGAACATCATCGTCTTTTCGTTGGTCTTCATCCCGATCTGGCCCATAGAGTGACCGAAGAACATCTGACTGATCAGTTGAGATCCATCAGGCGGCGCCACCTTATATCCGAGGTCAAAATAAGTAACATCGAAAAACAGGTGCGACAACAACTAGCATCATCGCACCCCGCAGTTGCGGTGGAAGAGGAGGTTCATATGCCTGTGACACGAGACGCTACGTACGAGCGGGAGCCGGATCTTGGGCATGTAGCAGGGCGACTGTCTCATGGTCGACATTCTGGGATGTATAATCTATCCATCTCAGCCTTCGACGTAACTCGAATCCTAAAGAAGGCTGAGAACTGGAAAGCGCCGGGTATAGATGGGGTGCAAAGCTTCTGGTACAAATACCTAGAGGCTCTGCACCCCGCCCTTGCTGGAATGCCTTCAAAACATCTTTGAGAACCCAGATAATTTGCCCTCTGTTATTGATACTCAAAAAGGTAGATGCTGATTGTCCTAGTGATTACCGACCAATCACCTGCCTTTCGACCTTGTATGTGTGTCTCACGGCTATCATTTTTGACTTAGTCTATAAATATTGTTAGGAGGACAAGATCCTCTCCGAAGAACCAAAAGGTTGCTGTCGAGGCTCCCGTGGCTGCAAGGACCAAGTCACGATTGACAGTGTGGTTGTATTGCATGCGAAACACCATCAACGCAATTTGCACATGGCCTACATTGACTACCAACAGTCGTTTCCCTCAACACCCCACGATTATTTACTTGAGGTCCTTAAGACATATAAGATCTGTCCTCGCGTCATCCAATTTCTGGATCACGCTATACACACATGGTGCGCAAGGACTGCCTGTTTTAGTCGTGTGGTGATGAGGGATACCCGGTTCATGCCCATTAAACGAGGAATCTTCCATGGAAATTCCTTTAGCTCATTATGGTTTTGTTTAGCATTGAAGCTGCTAAGTTGGACACTCAACAACACGTCCTATGGGTTCAAAATTGAGGCGGGAGTGGCTGAGTCTCAACTCACTCACCTCCTGCAAATGGACGACATAAAGGTTTATGCAAGCTCAGAGTCGAAACTGAATAGCCTACTTAATTTCTTACTGCAGTTCTCCTATGACATCAGGATGTCTTGTGGGCAGATAAATACTCCACTGACACTGGACGACCGTGGTCTGATTGGGGCGATGCCTGATGAATCGTTCAGGTACCTTGGCATATTGCAAGCGAGGGGTCCGCTCCACTCTGCAATTAAAAGGGTGGTTGGGACTGCTTTTTCGGGTCGCCTTAGTCTGATTCTGGCGTCTGGCCTCAGTGCGAAGAACTTCACAAAGGCAATTAGCACCTATGCCATCCCTCTCCTAACATACTCATTTGGTTTGGTTACCTGGTCCATGACTAACCTCGAGACGCTTAACAGAATCATCCGCGTGAAAATTTCTGAGTACTGAATGCACCATGACAGGACAGCTGTAGAAAGAATGGTTCTGCCACGCAAGCTTGGGGGCAGATGAATCATGGATGTTCGTCGATTGTGTGACTTAGGTTACGCAATTGCGCGAATATTTCCAAAACAGGACTAACATCTCACTCTACGACTACATCTATAGAGTTGACCTATATACCCCTTAAAACTTGCAGCTGCTGATTTCCAGAAAATCGGACATCTCAACGCTGAGCAGCTAGCTGCACAAGCAACACCCCCAAACGTTAGATCTTCCTTGCGTAGGTAGTGATGCTTCAAACCTCTGGTGAATGTGGGGAATGTGCCTGTGTGAAGTTGTGTTTATCTCTCGCCGTCTAATGTAAATAAAATTAATATTTTAAATCTTTGGCCAAAGTTGTTGGCATTGGAACTAACGTGATGTCTAAACATTCGGGAGGAATGTTTAGATCTCTATAAAGGGGCTCTCTAGTATGAATTTTGGATCCCTATAAACGGGCTCTCCAAGATGAATGTTGGATCCTTATAGGGCTCTCCAGTGTGATTGTCGTATCCCTATAGATAGGCTCTACACCAGCGAATGTATACTGAGTAAACTACAAATGATTGGAAAATAGGGTATTGTGGAAGAAAATATGCTTAATAAAACTCTGCAATTAAAAAAATTGTTCATCTTCACACATGCGTTTAATATTCTGGGGTCATAATATTAACTTTTTGATTTTCAGCCATATAGGGAACCTATGTGTGAACTCACTACGGCGCTGCCGTGTAAATGAAAATGAGCATGTCTCTATGATAGGCAAGTAGGGTAAATGTAACGTCGAATAGTTATTTGGGTCTAAAATTGAAAATAAATTTCTGAATATTTTAATCTTCATTCTATATATTTTCAAGTCTTAATAATTTTTCATAAAAAAAATTATAATAAAGCAATGCAAAATAGGCTCTTGCAACAACCGCCCGAGAAGATGATTAAGCACTCTTTCACCAGATTTTCGATGCCGCATAGTGGCTGTCAGCCAAATTTGTGTATCATTTTCTTTAAAGAATTTTTAGAATATTTATATCGTACCGGTGTTTAAAGTTGCTCATTCCTAAACGGCGCATGCGCATACATTGCATACATAAAGTGTAAATGACTAAAAATTACGCAGAAAAGCATTCTATTTGTGCATATTAGGATACCTGTATTAAAAAAGTTAACAATTTATTGAAGAACCCAAGACATCGAAACTTATTTGTCACCATCTTCCGTAACAGGCTTATTTATACATACGCATTTGTGTGATTTTTGTAGATATGGTAAATTATTTTTTGAATGCTTACTACCTTTCACTGTGAATTTTTATTTTTCTCAAACACACTTGAGTAAAGGGACGTATCATAAACGTACTGACAATTTTATCTTAATTTCGAACAAATTGCAGATACAGTCAAACTCGGACATAGTGCCCCCTGATAGATCCCTTCCGAGAATTGACGCCACGCCGCGGGTATGGTTGAGGGGAGCTGAGTGGGGTTCACGAAGGCGTGACAAAACAGGAGCGTTCCGGTAAGGCGCTGTGCCCTATCGGCCTACCTGTGCAAGTTCTTCATGACGTTACGGTAGTTAACTCGAAATGGGAAGCACACATATAGAGAATAACCTCGATGACGAGGTCGCATCGACCAACAGTGCGGCTTTGATATCTAAAGCCAACTGAAGCCAATGGGACTGATCAAATTATTTCATGCGATCGAATTAGTCTATCTTTGACATTGACAGCAGCATCTGACACGCGAATATGTCTCTCGAAGTAGTATCGCGAAGTTATCGGAGCAATGTTCATGAAAAATCGCAGTGCATATTATTTCATTGTAATCAAAAATGTTATACTATGGTTTGAAATTAATCATTATCTATGAGATTTCTTATTAATATTTAACTGAAATTTTAATTTCTTCTGAATTGGTGGCACTGTTGTAGCTACTAATAGGCTCTACGATTTGACAAAGAAAACAAAGAAGAAGAAGTGTTGGACAGGAAGAGACAGATAGAGTATGATCGTTTGGAAACGAAGACCCGTCATTGGAACACATTCAGATCTTCTCTGTTTATCTCACATGGTAGAAAGAGATGTCCGATCGACTTCAGGCATCGAAATCCCACTTTAGTGTTTTATAATGTCAAACTGTCAAGTGTTGATGTAACAATGGTGAAAACTGTCTTTTTCGTGAGCAGTTAATCTAATATTTATACAAGTAAGTTATTTTCTGGTAAATAACTTCTTCGTATATCTGCTTATGAAACTGCGTTATCATTGTGCACTATATACGCAAAAGTGCGTATTTCCCACTTCAAGAGTTGACGCGCGGTGTTTTAGTGAAAATAGTCATGTGTTTTTGGATACTGCTGTTTTCGAATGGTTTAGTCGAATGAGAGACAGAGTATCTGGAGCGATTACTCAAGAGAAAGCTCTCCTTTTAAACGAGATGTCCAGCTGAAAATTCCTGTACCGGAACCTCGGAGGATCCTGCACATGTTCCTGTACAGGAAACTGCAGACGAACCTGTACAGGTAATCTTGACGGTTCCTATGCAGGAATTTGGCGAAGGAAACTGTACATGATCCTGCAAAGGAACCTGTATACAAGGTAACCTTTGAATGAGTGCAACTAAATTTTAACTCACAAATAATAATATATTCGAAGCTTTGGATCACTTCTTATTAAACTTTAATATTCTAGCAATTAAATTAGATGGTTATAAGTCACCGCAGCTCTATGCCTGTACGATAACTGTCACGCGTCGAAACTGCGTTCGTCATCACGCAGTAGAGCCAATGGAACCGTAATAAATTACGGAAATTGTGCTGTTGGCGACAAGAGGAACAGTGGCCAAAACCGGTGCACCGACCCTATTTCTTCTTTGACGAAGAAACTAGTTTTTGGGAATGCGAGTAACATTATTGTTCGATAGAGCGAGAACAGGGTATTCAATACTTACCTTATTGATGCGATTCTACGTAATGCGTCATTTTAATATTTTTTTGTACGTTACAACATAATAAATACTTCTCTCTACCAGTCTGTCATTGCTGCATTCTTTTATCAGTTGCTCACTTTTGTCATTTCAATGACAATTATACAGTGCAATTGTATCCCCCAATAATTCTGCTTTGCAAATAAAGAAAAGAAATCTTGAAAATCGCAACATGCATTTTTTATTCAAATTTAAAATTGCCGCTAAGAAACGAAAATCACAAAAGGTGCCAATAGCATGCATATGCGGCTTTACCGGAAATGTATTTCGGCAGCATGATCGAGAGTTCAGCTGTCATCCCAGAGAGGTTATTCTCTATAGAGTGTGTGTAACTCTACTTGTTCGTTCAAGTTAATTGCACTTGTAGGTATCGTTCGCGATTTTCGCATGAAATCTCCCTCGTTTAGAACCTTTTCGAAGCCCGCTTTTTAGCAGTTGTTGTCTTTTTGTTCGAAAGTCCATATACTTATCACAACTTTTCCCAACACAATAATACTTCCGGGGTGCAGGAAAGTTTGCAAAGTGCCTGTTTAAAACCTTAACCTAGAAAGATTAATCCCAGAAAAAAAGAAAGTATTGATACGAATTGAATTGAAAAGACCTTGACACGCCGCAAATCCCGCTTTGCGACAATTACCAATTGGACCAGTGTGTAAATGCGTGTAAATTCGTGAAGGCAGTATTTCAATTTTCAATCTTTCTATACGTACAAATACGATGCAAAAGTTTGAAGTCAGCAAATTCACTTCAACGCGTCAGTACGCAAATGCTTCAACATTGGTCAATGCGTCTGAATTCGTGAGAGTAAAATACACGCTTAAATTCTCCCCAATTCGTCACGGCGAATTTCAGCATATGTTATGTAATGTATTGGTAATTGAGAGGTAATGGAGAGAGTAAAGTGGAAATGGGTATATGGGATAGGATAAGTTGGGAGTATTTAGGGAAAGAATGGAGAACGGAGGGCCTAGAGAAGAGGGCCATGGTGGGCGCAGAATTTAAAGGTAGTAAAGAGGGAATGATGCAATTTGTGGAAAAGTGAGAAAAAGGGGAGATAGAGAAGTGGGAATAAAATAGGAGAAAGAGAGAACATGAGAGACTGTTGAACTAGAAAAGGGAATGGGCGGTGATCAATGGGGAAAGAGGAGGAAGGAAGGGCATTAACGAGAAAATCTAGATGGACGAGTCGACCCGGTACTTTAGTAGACTGTTGGAGGGAGTGGAAAGTAGAGTCTTAGGTGAAAAGAGGAGGGCACAAGAAGGGCAAGAGAGCAGCGAAACGGGATAAGCTTGGAGGCGAATAGGACTACAGAGAGGCTGAAAAGAAATAAGGTAACAGGAGAGGATGGTATAGAGAACGGGGCCTTGAGATTTGGTGGGGAAGGGGTTAAGAGAGGAAATGTGAAGGGCCTGTAACAAGGTTTGGAGAAGAGAAGAGTGACCTAAGGAATGGAGGACAGGTTTGATGGTTTCGTTAATTAAGAAAGACGAGGGCGAGAAAGTGGTGGAGTGTAGGGGAATCAAACTTATGTCGATGGGCTGCAAACAAAATCTGCGAAAATACTCTGAAAGAGATTAGGAAGGGACGGTAGACAACATTTACGTATTTAATTATCTAGTGAGTAGGAACTTAGGAAAGGAGAAAGAGAAATTGGTAGCCCTATTTGTTAATTTTAAGGCAGCGTTCGACTTGGTGAAGGAGATACTGAAAGAGACTAAGATCAGGGTGAGGTTCGCAAACAAAGAGGGGAGATTTTCTGGACTGGTATAGGGCTCATGCAATGGCTTAGAAGAAAGGAAAGGGGGGGGGGGTGAATGACGTGTTTCAGAAAGAGAAGGGCAAACGCAGAATGTGATTGGAAGATGTACGGAGACGGTGGAACAGATGGAGGAATTTAGTTACCTAGATTTCTGGTTTGAAGGGAAAAGAAGAGTTTAGATACAGGTCGGGAGAAGGATAGAATGTGCGAGCAAAGTAATCGGGCAGTTGTGGGGTATGCGGAAAAGAAGGTTTAAGGAGGATTGAAAAATGAGAGTTTGGATATTTCATGCTGTAGTGTGCTCAAGACTAAGCTACAGATTGGAGATCTGGGGACGGAAGGAGCATTATCAAGAGAGGGGAAAGTATGCAGGAGAGATTCCTGAGATGGGTGATGTGCGTAAGCTGAAGCTGCTCAGGATATACGTTGAGAGAGAAACTAGGTAGAGGAAAAATGGTTATAAGGCAACTAAAGAGAGAATGAAACTTTGAAGAGAAGCTGAGAAGGAGGGAGGGAAGCAAAACAGCACAATGTGGTATAAGGGTGGGCGTCACAGTTTGACTAAAAATAGGGAATGAACTTATAGTTTAGGAGGGAGAGGATAGATTGAGAAAAATCATGGAATCGAGGAATAATAGATGGTATAGGGTAGTGAAGACGGAAGGAGAACCAGAATATTAAAGAAAGGTAAAAAAGGAAAAAAAAGGTGGAACATGAGGGGGACCCAACCATCGTTCCCTTTTGTGAGATCCAATGCATGCGGGTGAGTGGATGGCGCGGTTTCGCCATCCTCTAGAAAAAGTTTTAGTGCTTTAGCCGTTGGGGCATTATTACACCTTCTGAGCAAAAATTGACACGACTGGAAGTTAAAGTGAAGTTTATGTGCGTGGAAAAAAAACCCGCAAGAAGGAAAAAACCATAAAATCTGAGAAATTATTTTATGTAAGAAAAGTAAATAAGAAGTGAGGAAAGGGTTGAAAATAAAGGTTGCAGGCAAGTCAGGGGTGGCAGGTAGGTGCGGCGTCGAGGCGAGTCTTGGTGCCGCTTCTGGCCGTTAGAGAGGAAATGTGTTTGAAAGGTGATAATGATGCAGAATAATAAAATTCAGCGGCGGTTTCTTTGATATACTCTGAAATGTATAATTCAAATTCTGTGTGAACGATAAGTATTATTGGCATATCTAGGGGTTTTTGTGATACGTCTGAGAAATTTATTTTGAATGGTCTGAATGTGAATAATGTTTCTTTTTGACGCACCTCTCTATATTTTATAGGAGTATGTTATGGTAAGTAGGATAAATAGTTTGTAAATTAGGATTTCATATTTAGGTTTTAGTCTAGAATGTCTGTTAATAATAGGATTTGAACGCGAGATGGCCCCGAGGGCTTTCCCTTCAGTTTCCTGAATATTCTACTTCTAGTTGAGACGCCTATGTAGTTTACCCCCAAGGAAATCATGGAATTTTTCCATTATATTGGTTCATTAGATATATATGTTGGATCTGGTTTGAAAGGCTCCCTGACTGAGAAAAGAATTGATACTGACTTTGTTATAACAATTTGTATTTCCAGAGTTTAGACCAATCCTGAATGATTTCAAGAACTTTGTTACGTCGTTTTAAGATTTTTGGGGTTGACCAGGAAGAAGTTAATAATACGGTGTCGTCTGCATAAAATTCAGTTTACACTTAAGGGACCTCAGGAATGTCATTTACGTAAATAATAAAGAATACGGACTTTGAATGCTGCCTTAGCAGTCCTACATGCAAAATACTGTCGACATGTAAAAATAGTATACTGTAAAAAAGGGGAGTATGTGGTACAAAGTTATACGATTTAGGATGGGAGAAAGAATGAGAGATTGGAGATACCAGGCCACCCAATAGAAACGGACACTGTAAAAAAGGGGAGTATGTAGTACAAAGTTATACGATTTAGAACGGGAGTATGAATGAGTGATTGTAGATACCAGGACACCCAAGCCCACATGCACTTCACGCGTCCATTTTTTTCAAGAAAAGTACCTTCTCGATCCCTACAGCGGCGCAACATTCGCTTCAATACAGGTAAAACCCTCACTAGTGCAGATCGTTATGTGTTTTTGACACTGTCATTTGCTATCACTTGTGGTTATATATTTAAATTGTGATTATTATTTAGATTTTGTAAATAAATATTTAGTGTCGGCGACAATAACTGCTTATTTCACACGTCTTGT
The DNA here is from genome assembly GCA_011634705.1 of Andricus grossulariae. NCBI lineage: Eukaryota > Metazoa > Arthropoda > Insecta > Hymenoptera > Cynipidae > Andricus > Andricus grossulariae. Next base: position 262,154,945 of record JAABKJ010007545.1, read on the forward strand.
CCTGTTTGCCAGACGGCCTCTTAATTTTAGAAAATTTTTTAAGATAGAGCGATAGCCTGTAAGGTATTATAAGTATTGTTTAGGTATTAAGTATTATTAAGGTGATGTAAGTGATGTGTGAAGTTCTGTAAAAAGAACAAAGGCCCTCAAACCCATAAAAGGGAGAGAATAAATTCATACAGTGAGTATTTGTAAAGAACAGCGTTACATGAAATAGATAACGGAATTCCGGAAAAGTTGAAAGTTATTCGGACAACGCTTCATGCGCAAGTGCTACTGAGTATCTGGAGTTCGTCGGCATACGCCACGCTGCACCTGGTGACGATTTTTTCCATTTGAAATGTGTGTCTTATTTTCCTCATTATTTTAAAGAATACCGGATTTAAAAAATAAAATATCTACCTAATAATTGGAGCCAAACTTAAAATTTTTGTTGTACCGCTGCTGAAATTTTATTTGGATTCATACTGCTCCCAGTCATGAGCTATTACCAAACTAATAATGTGCTAAATAATGTGATGCTCTTTTCAGCCATTCTCGAGAAAAAAGTCTTTGAAAAGTCGAAGCAGGCTATATTAAACGCAATGCGAGAGTCTTCCAACTGCCGGTTAGACTAGAAGGTAGCGCTGTGCATTTGTAACCGTAATGTCTGGGCTCGATTCCTGCTGCCTGCACTTTTTGCGATTTTTTGACAATAGAGCCTTTGTTGTATTAAAGGACCGTTTGTGGCAAGGCACAGAGTTGGGAGAAGAAAAAAGTTTATTTATGAAAATCATAAATATCGACCGATGCATTTAGGAGGTCGCCCGGTATCCCAGAGTCACCGTTTGAGACACCTCACCCAGGTGCCATTCAGCTTTCGGCACGGTTGTCACGTCTCCGCTTAGGGGTTATTCCTTCGGGACCATCCCTGGACAATTGTCCGCGACTGCTGATTAATTATTGTAACCGTATTGAGTCGTTGTGATTTCGTCGTGTCCTGTAACCGCCCATCTCACGATTGTGAGACGTGGCCATAATGTGTCATTTTTAGATGGCAGTGGCTCTCAGTGCACGGGTGCCCTAATTTTTTTCGAAAGTCTTGTATAAATATATTTTATTGCTATAAAACTCAAAACACGCTGCCTTACAATACTTTAAATGGTGTGTTTAAAAATTTCTTAAAGGTTTATCCATCGTGCCAAAGAGTTTGTTCACAGACAGAACATATATACGTATAGATGAAAAATCATAACATAAACAATACACCTGAAAAGTTACGCTCGTGCCCTTCTGCATGCTGTTTCATTCTAAAATTTAGTATCATTCGTTTTACCGAACTAATAACATCGAATGTCGTGTCGCGTCGATGAATAGTGTGGCAAGTGAATTGTTCTGGCTTAATCTTTATGCATTAAAGTAGTAAAATGCAGTGTATTTTTCTAAAGATCATCTTGCTACGCATGATGAAAACAGACATAAAATTTGTTTACTGTGCTTTGGCAAAACTGATCAAATGTACAAAATTTACGATTCATTACTGCAAAAATTAAACAGTGATCTTAAAACTGATATTTCAATTGAAGATCATTTGCCATGTGCATTATGTAGTTCATGTAAGAGGAAAATTTATTTTTTTAACATCAGAGTCTTGTAACAGAAAAGTGCATCTTCAATTGCCAGATTTTTCAAAGTTTTCAAGTGAAACTACATCAACAAGATCAAATCAAAATCGTAAGTCCTATTTATGTAATTTAGCTAGGACCCTTCATACGAAAAAGCATGAGGCTACTCTCTCAAAGTCTAAAAAAAGTAAAGTAGGTAAAATCCAGAGATGTACAGGATGCTTCAGTGAAATACGAAAAGGTATTTATCATACTTGTACTAAATCTATTTTTTTGGTATAGTTTCAAAGAAATAAATAATAAACTAGAAACAAAACAAAAGCAGCGATTGATATCTGAGGGGCTGATAGCAAAAGCGGAGTAGAAAAGTCGTCGGAGCAAAAACGAGTTAAGAACAATGCAGGCAAAAACGAGTTAAAAAGAAACAGGAATAACGAGGATTGTATCGTATATTATAACATAAAATTGTAATACAATGATAGATTATGGTATAATCTACTGTACTATTATATCTTTGTGTTATAATATACAATAAAATCTTCATTATTCTTTTTTCTTTTTAACTCGTTTTTGCCAGCATCTTTCTTAACTCATTTTTGCTCCGACGATTTTTCTACTCCGCTTTTGCTATCAGCCCCTCATCTACTCTATCGAGAAGTGTTGTGACGTAATACTTTTATTTGTTGTTAAAAAAATTTTTGTTTCTAATTATTACTTTACAAATATACATTGACTGTATACGTATATTAAAAAAATACTATTTTGTTAACAGCACGTTGTAAAAATTAATTATCCTCTACTATTTGTATGTAGAAATAAGTAAACAAACAAATTTTTTTTCGAAGTCACCTTAAAAAAACGGCACTATCTGCGATTTCCGTCATTGTGTATTTGAACGTGAAAAATGTTCTAGGATCAACATCTGCAATGATTTCCGAAGTGAAAAGACTTTCGAAAAAAATTAACCTCAGGGCACCCGTGGGCTTATATGAAAAGATTGTCCTTAAATACAGAAAAATTATAAAATAAAAGCGTGCTTCTTCATCACGGAAATTATTATTTGTATACTTATTGTAATTAATATCAATCGAAAAAAATGTTTTGTGTTGATCTGAAATAATTTTTTCTATTCAATTTAAAACAGAATAATTATAACTTTTATTATTTTCACCCATATACTATAGTCGTTATCTCAGGAATTATATCAGCCTGTCCTTTTGAGGTATTTATGTATTATTAGTCAGTCTGAAGGACAAAAATTAAGTTACTCAAGTCGTTTAAACTGATGCCAACATTTATTTCAAACTATATTAACTTCAGAAGCTGAATTATTAGAGAAAAATATTTTAGTTTTCTTGCATCTAAAATTTTTTGCTCCTACCGTTTGTATCCTAATCCCTTCTTACAGATACTGCTTTACTTTTTCGAAGAAAAGGGAATTTTTGACATTTTTTCTGAAAGTATGCACTTTAGAAGCCACATTATGTAAGAAAAATGCTTTAGTTCTTTTACGACCGCTATTTCTTTTTCTTACCTTTTATTTTATCTGAGAATCTTCTTATGGTCAGTGTTTCACTTTTTTTCAAAGAAAGAGAGGTTTTTCATTTTTCTCTTAATGTTATTATCTTTAGAAGCCACTTTATTCGAGAAAGAGATTTTAGATTTTTGCGGCCGACATTTTTTGGTCTTGATGTATTTTTAAAAAATTCCTTTTATAATATAACTTCTAAATTTCATAGTTGAAGATAAAATGAAAGAAAACCATTTTTTTCATCAAATGTTTTAAAATGTTGACCCTTTCCGATTTTTCCTTGAATAATAATTCACGATGCTTACCACTATGAAATATTAAATAATGAAACAATTCACCATCTATTTTTTATTCATCTTTAAGTTTGTTTCACAGTTGAAGCAATATATTAAAAAATAATAGGAATGAGTGCAATGTTTATTTTAAACATAAAATTAAAATCTGCTTTTATACTATAACTAGACTAATCAAACTAAAAACTAGACAATCGAACCAGAAGAAAAGATTCCAGCATAATGATCTAAAAAAAAGAATTTTCCACATTTTTGAAAATCTTGAGCTTAGAAAATTTAAAAAAAGAGTCAAATTGAATTTTAGATTTGCAAGCCTTAATATTTGAATAATTATTTTAATTTGTAAACTATAAGAATTGAAATAAATTTAATTGAATTTAAATGCAAACGTTATAAATTTGTTCAATTTTTAGTGTTTGGATAATTAAATTAAAACCTACATAGTTATTATTGTTATTATTTCAAATGAGCAGGGTCATCTAAGTCCCATAGCACTGAGGTTAGCTAATGTTATCTGGTTCACAGAAATGATTTCCAAAATGCTTCACTCGGAGGCTTACAAGCACATCATAGTCGCAGATGATCTGATGTGCTGTTTCCTCACGGAAGCTGCACTTTCGACATCGAGGGTCGCTTTCTATCTTCATGTTTGTTAGGTAGTTTTTAAAAGACTTTTTAGAGTCTTTAGCCATCTTCCAATACCTCGCGTCTTTCTCTAAGAGCCACTTTTCCATGGCTTACTCAGACGGTGTATAGGAAGCTCCGCAGTATGGTTCAGGTCCGTTCAGGGCTTTTGTAGTCCCGCTTTTTACAAGCATATCTGCTTTCTTGTTACCTGCAATCTTCTGATGTCAAGAAACCCAGATCAAGTTGACCCAGTTTTTACCGGACATTTCGAGAAGCTCTTGTAAGCAACTCTAGACAAGTCTGGATGTAAACTCTTCCGATCGGAAAGCTCTCACAGCAGCTTGATTATCGGAGCATATGTAAATGTGGTGGTTAACAAACCCACGTTTACGAATCTCCTCTAGGTAGGTTTTAACGGTTACTATTCCAACTTGAAATATGGTGAGGGACTTGCCTAGTGCGATTGTTATCTCCGCACTAGGCTTCATCTCAAGTAATCCAGCTCCAGAGCTAAGGGAGTCTTTAGAGACGTTTGTATAAAAGACGAGTTCTCCCGTTGTAAATAATATGCTTCCCCTCTGTTCACCATGCCAGTCTTCCCTTTTCGGGAGGACTACCTTAAAGACTTCATGAGCGGGTATTCTTTCAGCATGCTATCAGAGTGCATGCAAAGGATTTCATTCTCCGACAATACGCTCTTTATTAGCTCATTCAGATCAAGGAAAGTGGAATTTCTATAACTCTCCCTCAGGGACAGCCTTTATTTCTCGGCCGCAGCCCTCTGCCTAATTACACTAGGACCGCGCTTCATCGGAACCTGATATACCGGATGAGATGGTCCAAGGGGGTGAGAAAGAGGCGCTCGCAAGGTCACCGGAGTTGAGCAGTTTACGGTTCGGCACTATAAGAAGCCACAGTCAAGAAGGGACAGAAGAACGGTTCGGAGAACTCTGATTAATCGTGAAGACCATTGAGGGTACCCTCGAAACCTCCCGTGAATCGCGGTCCTAGTGTAAAAGGTGCAGCGGTGGCATACGTAGGATGGACTTAAATGCCGCTTTTGGGGTTGTCCTCATTGATCGAGTAATTGCCAGTCAAAAGACTCTTTGTAGGCTCTGCTGCTGTTTCCTGGAAGTAACCAAACTGGTTATTGGCACACAGATCAATGAGGCATAAGCTATGATTGATCTAATGGTTACCGTATATAACCGCTAAACTACCCTGAATTTGAGTCCCCAGGTTTCTCCCATTGCGCCTCTGCAAGTCCAAAAGGCTGCTACGGCCTTTGTTACTACCGAATTAACATGTAGTTTCCAGGTTAGATTAGAGTCAAAGATGACTCTTTAACACATAGCTTATGTGGAGAAGTCGACCTTCTTGCCATAGAAATTAGGGATCACGAGATCAGGTAATTTTCTGCGTCTCGTTAAAAGCAACAATTAAGTTTTATCTGGATTAACAGATAGGCCACGGTCGTTGCACCAATTCTCAACAATGTTGAAAGCATTTTGCATGAGTTCGACTAAAGTACCCTTATGTTTTCTTCTTACCAGTAAAACAAGGTCATCTACATACTTTTAAGTATAAAAACTTGATTCAATCAACCTACGAATGCAATCATCAATGACGAGAGCCCACAAGGTGGAGGATTATACTCCTTCCTGCGGAAAACCCCTTTTCACCATCGCTCTCACGTTGCAGCCGTGAAGTAAAGACTAAACAATAGTGCCGCATAGTATAGAGCGCATTCGCCTATTTACAGTGGTACCTACACCATGTTTCTCAGCAGAATTGAATAAAGATTCCGTAGGGGTGTTACTGAAGGCACCCTCTTTGTGCAGTAAAACTGCTATCGCTACATCCCTTGTCCTTTCTACTTTTTGAATGCTGGAGGTAAATGCATAAATGCGGCTTTGGTATTAAGATCGCTTTGACCTCCAAATGTCTAATTTTTGATTATGTTACTATCTGACTTGTCATCCTCCAGTCATCCCAATTTACCCTTTGTTCTGGGCCAGGGAAGTGCACCTGAATGAGGTGTTTAAGGATTTCGCTAACCGCTTCTGTCATATCACCTGTTGGCAAAATCAATGCCCTCAGTTGATATGATAGGTTATTCTTCAAAGCTCTCTGGAGTCTCGCAGTATCAGGTACATTTTGAATGCCCTGACAATGCCCCCTACATGAGTTCCTTTCAGCCGATTGTATTTCTTCAGTATATCTTGCCTAATCGGTTCAAACTCGGCAGCTTTTAGGAGAAAGCATATGTGCCAGTGATGTAATGAGGATGGCTCAGGCGATACGTTCCAGTCCCTGAATGCTTCGCTAATAGATACAGAGCACAAGATCAGGTCAATAACCTCATGATATCTAGTTTTCACAAAGGTTGGTGTATTTCCGCGATTTAGTATAATTAAATCGTTAGTTAAAAGGTAATCTAAAAGGTACTAATCCCTGTCGTTGATGTTCTTACTGTTCCATCTTGTATGATGCACATTCGCATCACATCCAATGATAAGTGGCCATCCTTTCGAGCTGCAGTACGCAACCAAACGTCTCCATTCCTCTGGTGGCGGCGGGTCTAGAGAATCGAATAGCAGGTATGCTGAGTCTTTAGTACAGAACCTAGATAAGCAAATATAATCGATATCCCTTCTGACTGGTGTTCATTAGTTCTATTGTAGATTATAGAACCGTATTTCTGGCTTATACCTTTCATTTCTGCCATGTAACACCAAGGTTCTTGAATCAGAGCAAATGCCGTATGTTTCACTGTGATATGTCTTCTTAAGGTGGCCGAAGCAGATTTACAGTGATGAAGATTAATATGGATGAACTTAAAATTCAACGATTTTACGCTCTTTATTTAAAAATCAGCGTTATCCATCTGTTGCTCCGAGGGCATCTGCTCTTCCACTGTTCTCGCGAGATTTTTTGGTTTAGAAAGTATTTTCATCTGGATTCTTCTCAATCCCAGATACGGCTGACAGTCGACCTTCTTGACACCTCAGGGCACTGAAGGGTTCGAACTCAAGACTAACTAGGTTACCCTGGCGTTTTTCTTGGCACCAATAATCGTCCACTTCTCCACATTTAACGTTGGGTTCTGGACTGCCAACCTTTTGAGATTGGATGCTGGTTTTTTAGATGTTCCAGGTATCCATACCATAAACTTGGCTGGTTTGGGAAGGTCCTTAGAATCAATGGCTTTGATTCTTGCAACTTCCCATGGTTTCAAACCACCTACTGCCTCAATGAGCCATGTCCTAGACATCTCATCTGAGCAGATGACGGTAAGCAAGTTGTTTTTTTTTTGCTTCATGGATCAACAACCCTATCCCTCTTGGCTTTCCTGTCTTGAATAGGAGTGTTGTTATCAGACCGAAACCGTTTAGGGGTCCCTGGTTGAAGGGTCGTTTAGCCTTGCAACAGAAGTTGCTGGCGATGGTACCTCGTTCTGGCAGCACTGCTATATTTCTTTTTTTGAGGGCCTTCTTGGACCGAGCATCCTCAGTAGCTTTAACCTCGTTTATCAGACTAATAAGAGTCCCATTCTCAGACGCACCACTCAAGGTGCTAGGAACCATACAGGCCCCTTGTTAATTTGAAGGGGATTCAGCCCCTTCGTTGGTTTCCATCTTCTCGAGAGCCACCCGACATTCGCTGCTCAGTCGAATTCACGCTGATACTTCCACCTTAATAACCACGAACTCCTACCCATCAAGGTTCGTCCTCGCTGCGGCTTCCAGATCGTCGCTATCCGCGGGAGTTCTCAGGCCTTCTTACCACGGCCAGGTCTAAACTCATTTTCTCCTTGAGCATGGAAATTTAATTCTCCACCGTTGAAAACTACCAAATGATCGACAATTCAAAGCGTTGAGCACTCACTCAGAATCTCTTTTAAAATTCTGAAGGGTGACCTGCGTAACAATTTGTCGCTCCCATCTTGTTTCAAGACGAGCTTTGCCTACCCGAGATGACTCGACTACCGTTAACGCCACTTTCACTTTCCGCCCAAAACCAGTTTCGTAGGATTGAAAAATTTTTTAAGGGTCAAGTTTTCTTCGAAGAGTTACCACGCAGCTCACCTCTCATATCTCTCACGCGCACTCGTGCACCTCTGTCTTCTTTTACTAGCATTCTCTCTCTCTCTCTCTCTCTCTGTATCCGCTTCCTCAACCTTTCTCTGTTACACTAATGTGCTGGGAGGAAAACATGGCGAGTTCCAATTTCCTAATTCAATTTCTACATTCTCATCAAGTTTGAAGAATGATATTTTAAAGTTGAAACTCAACTCGTCCAGGTTTAAATTTTTATTAAAACTTTATTTTCGATTTTTATAATACAGTGGAAATAATTATACTATAAATAGTTAAATTTTGCACTTAGTTTCCGAAGCCGACCAATCAATGAGCTAGGGACCTACTCTCCCTCCACCGCGCACAGTGGTTCGGATGGTCGAAAGGGTGATCAAAAGTGGAATTTATTATCTGGTTTACATAAAATTTATTTTTTAAATACTTTTTGGGTCCCTAATTTCAAATCTGTTTTCAAAATTAAAAATGGCGGACCCAATATGGCAGCTAACGCATTCTAAATATGATTGTACATTATTCTTCAAACCACATTTCGCTTCCCTTGTTTTCAAATCGTTTCTTTTAGCCTATCTTATTAGTCATTTCTACTCTTATCGCTGCTTCCCAAACGCATTCTATAAATCTTTCCCATCCTTCCTCCCATCTTTCTTTTGTCCCACATTGGTATTCGACCCCCTTTACTTCAAAGTGAATGTTACTGGAAAATGATCTGAATCTATGCGCGCTTCTACACTGATTTCTTTGACAGGACATTCCTCCTCATTTTTCAAATTAACAATGTAATCGAGAACCGATCCTCCGTCCTCACAGATCTGCGTCCATTTGCCATCTCTAATCCCCTTTTTCACATTTTTCCATAAGAATTTTATATATGGTGTGTCGATTACAAAATACAGTAAGTAAATTGAGAAAAATTACTCAGCATAGGAAAATATTAAACAAGGAAGAAAACATTATTATTTTCCTTAAAAACGAGTTTTAAACTTTTCATTAAATTATTTTCATAGGGGTTCTCTAAATCACATAACAATTCTTTATAATACCGTCAAACGGAGCTAAGCTGAACAGTGTGGGATTAAACGAGACACACGTATTTTTTTCCATATCATCACATGATATGGCTTTCTCTTGATAAAAAACAGGTATTTCACTTTCTTCCATATGTCCCACTAAGCCTCGTTTTACGGGGAATGAAAAACTGGACTGGTTTGTTCCTCACTAGTCGAAGAAAAAGAATTTCAAAACCCAGAATTAATACGATGCTTATACATTTGGCTATTGCAGATTTATTTTTTATTAAATTTAATTAATTACAAACTTTATAAAATTTCTTAACCAAAATTAATTTCAAGGATTGAGTAATTATCAAATTTTTAAATTTTAACCTAAATTATTTTGAATTGTAGTGAATTGGCTATCAGTAAATGTATTTTCACAATAAATTAGAATAAAGCACAACAATGTGATAATTCATAGTAGAATTAATTTTCGTAATTTTCTACAGTTGAAATTGATTTTTTCGAACAATAGAAAATCATGAAATTAATTCAACTAGAAACTATAAGTTTTTACTGAAAATCGGACAATTTTACAAATCATTACCAAGTTGTACAAAAAGTCGTAATTTTGCATCATTGTACTTTATTGTAATTTATTTTTAATTAATTAATAAAAATTCCCTTGAATTCTTTTCGAAAAATTGAATAAACGCAGCTGTATCCGAGAGAATTCTTGAATTCTGAGGAATAATTAAATGCCTGTTATAAATGTAATATTTGATATCATTAAGTTTCATGCATTTATTTTTATTTGCATTCTTTTGAAGTCTCTTGATTTTCTTCAAAGTCCTTTCAAATCGCCATCAATTCTTTAACAAATTTTGTACTTTTCAAATTCTATGGAATTCTTTGAATTTCTTTGAATTATTTCAATTGTGTTGAATTCAGATGTACATCAAATTTGCAGTGGCTAACCGCTCGGTTTTCAGTTACCGTAAAACGAATGCATGTGGGATAAACCGGGTTACCCGGGGGGTTTTGGCCTGGGAAATCAAATTTGCAAGGATTTTCACTATCATTTTGGTAACCAGCGATTCAAAATACATCGGTATACAAGTTAGTTAGTTAGTTATAATGTGGGCGGGGGGCCCCATGAGGTACCCCCTGGCGCTCAAGCTATGAAGCCTATTGTGCCACACACGTGTTTATTCTCAAGGCAGTACTCCGAATCCGGCCATCTTGGCCAAGTGTTTTTGGATCTCGATGGGTTTCGTTGTTACCAACATTCTGAAATTATACCTCTCAGGTGCCAGGCGTACCTATCGCACAGTAAATGACGTCCTCCTTCGTTGATCATTCAAAGTGATCCTCACACACTCTGCCATTCGGCAGCCTCCCTAGCAGACCGCTGGAGAGTGGATACGGCCAGACTAGGGTGGACGGAGCGATCCCTCTGAGGTCATCAGTTAGATGCACAGATTCAATGCACCGACTTGGTGTGTTATGTAAGTGCATGTGTGTGCGTGTGTTCATTGCTCGAAATTGGCTAGCGACCGCCGAGCAAGAGTCCCCCATAGGTGCCTCAAGCACAGGAGTCCCCCGTAGGAGCCTCGAGTGCAAGAGTCCTCCGTACAAGCCACAAGCGCAAAAAGATCGCTGCCTCATTTTCTAGTCTTCTCAAAATCGGCTTCGACCCCCAAGGTTAGGCCCACGAAAGAGCCCATTTATCCTTGGTAAGGCACCAGCTTTTTCTGAGGGGACCTACAGTTTAAGGTGGGTTCGGAACCACCGAAGCCCCGGTAGAAGTACATAGATAAATTTCCATTGGCACCCGGCTCAGGGATCGAACCCGAGACCTCCTGCATGGAACTCTGACGCGCTATCGTCTGAGTTTATAATAATTCGGAGGTAAGTACTTTTCGAAACTTTATCCGCATTTTTCAAAAAGTATTCCATTTTTTTCGGAATGAAGTATTTTTACACATTTGCTAATGTTTTAAAAATAATAATTTGAACAAAAATGCTATATATTTGAAACTGCACTCTTTTTACTATCTGCCTCCTCCCTTCTCCTTGCCCTGAAGAAAAAAAGTTGTCACGGATGATTATATACACATATGAATAAATTAAAAAGTTCCTAATCAAATGAATAATTGCTGTACAATCTAGTGTGAAATAAGAAGTAAATAAATAATTTAATAGTTTTTATTTCAGAAAAAATACCCACTAAAAAAAGAGATGGGTTAACAAAAAGATTCTCTTTGATGTTTATTTATTATATGTTAATAATTGAAAAGCCAAGGAAAAGTTGAAAATTTCAGAAAAAAACAGAAACTTTCTAGCATTACTCTAAGAGAAGATAGTTATAAACAATAATAAATTGTTCAAATGAATGCACTAGTAATTTACATTAATTATTATCTCATTCAAACTAAAAGGTTGACATTACGATACCGAGGGAAGATTAATTGAGCATGCAAAAAATTCTACTTTATTCATTTTGAGGTAATAACGTGTCAACACGTTACTTTCCGAAAAATGTTTGTAAGAATCAAACAAATTTCTTCCTTGATATAGGATAAAACAAATATGTGATTAAATTGAAAAAAGTTTGTTTTATCTGATCAAAATTTATTTGATTCAAAAAAAGAATTTGTTTAACTTAAAAAATTTGTATTTGAATCAAGCAAATTCTATCCTTCATATGGTTATCAAACAAATGTTTGTTTCATTCGAACATTTTCCTGAGTGCAGGCTGGCGAAGATGACATAGCCTATTTAAATTTCTCACATAGAGTCTTCTTGTTGCTTTAGTGATGTTAAAAGTGTAAAACAAACACATTCTTTTACACAAATTTTGTATTTGTCACGATTCCTATTTCTATACATTTCTTTTAATTAATTGTGGAAATGCTTTTTCTCATTAAAGTAGAATACCAGAGTGCTTAAAACGATTAGGTAATTTAATTCATAGAAATTTATATGAAAAAAATTTTAATATCACTAAAGAATTTGGTTACATAATTTATGTTGGATATAGAGAAGTTGATTCTTTTTTTAACCCATCTCAAGTATGGGAACTCAATAATCAGCTCTTTGGAACGCTAACATAACATTAAAGTAGTCATTTTCTTTTAGAGAGATCTAATAAAATGAGGGCCAGATAATTTTTGAAAATTGAGAGAAATTGATTTTTTTTAACACATTTTAAATATGGGAACTCAAAAATCTTCTCTATACGATTTTTAAATAATGCTGTCTGGTCATTATTACAGTTCTCAGTTCATGTAAACGAATAAATCAAGAGTAATTAAGAGTTGTAAAGAATGGGAATTCAATTGGATTTTTAACCCATTTAAAATATGGGAACTCATCCAATGAGTTATCGCGCATTACAAATCTAATTAGAGCACACTTTATAACTCGCGGAATAAAACTTGTAATATAAAAACTATCCTGGTCATTCACAATTTAAAAGAAAATTAAAAGTAGGGGGAGGTTAGTAAAAAACGATGTTTAGAATTCTAAATAGTGGATAAAAAGCCAAACTAGATCAGAGAGAAACCTCCGAAAATCGCCTTTCGCTTTTGTGATCCCACGTTCTTCTTTTCATAACGTTAACTTATTTAGAGTTGAAATCTTAATCTTTGTCGCTAACAAAATCTTTTATTTTACATTTAATACTCTGTCAGGATTGGTGCCGATGTATATATTCGGGACCAATTTCCTGAACGGCGAAAATTAAATCCGTCGAAAAATCAATGGTTGTAGACACGTTTCTATAACAACGATTTAGCGATACGGTTGAATATAGAACCATCAACTAAAGTAGATAAAAAAATGAATAATTGTTAAAGATAAATCATATAAACAGCTCAATAATGCTACAAGAGTAATTTCTGAAAAGTAGTAATTTTTCTCAAAAAATTAATGAAAAAACGGGGGTTTTCAAATGACCATAACTCGGAACCTATTGAAGATAGAATATTTTGTACTTTTTTGTAAATTTTCGTCTTCTTTATTTTTGGTAAGAACCCTTTTTGTTCTCAGATGCATTGGAAAGCAAAAATCCACGCATACCCATTTCCAAAAAATCCGTGTTTGGAAATTGATCTGTCCTAGAGAATTACTTAAATTGTTGCTTAAAATGAAAAATGCTCTGATTTTTTATGCTGCAAGCTGTTTCGCAGAGAACGCAGTCAGATTATGAGCAACCAAACATTTTTAAGCCTTCCTTGGCACAATATTATGACTGCGAGTCAGTTTACAATTGTCCAGGGATGGTCCCGAAGGAATAATCCCTAAGCGGAGGCGTAGCAACCGTGCCGAAAGCTGAATGGCACCAACTGTTCTTTATTTAAAATTAAAACAATTGTGAATTCATATTTTTGGTTAACAATTCAACTATTTTGGTAGAAAATCCAACTACTTTATTGAAAATTAAAGCATCAAACAAAAAAAATAAACAACTTGGTAGAAAATTCACGTATTTTATTGAAAATTCGTCTTTTTGGGTAGAACATTAACCTCCCTTTTTTTAAATTTTTCTTTTCTGTTATGGATTCAACTATTTGGTTAAAAATTCGCCTTTTTTGGTTCAATTCATCTGGTAGAAAATTATTTTGTGTTGTTAAATTAATTTGTTTGAACTGAAAATGTAACTATTTCATTTTTGGTTTAAAGATTATATTTGTCAGTTGAAAATTCAAATCTTTGGAAGAAAATTCAACTATTTTCTTGAGTCATCTTTTTTACTCGAAAATTTAACTTCTTTGTTGAAAATTTATCCTTTTGGATTGCATATTCATCCTTTATGGTAGAAAAGTCATCTTTCTTGTTTGAAAATTCATCTTTCTTTCTTTTTAAATTTAAATCTTATTTCGTTGAAATACGAAACATTAAATATTTTGTTGAGAATTATTTTTTTTTGAGAACTAAACTATACTTCTGTTCTCTACAGAACAACTAATTAGAAACGCGAAAAAATGCAGAATAAACGTCAACAAGGGGGGACGAGTGTTAAAAATATCCCAAAATTAGTAACGTAGTTTATGGACGATCCCTTATAAGAAAATCGTTTCTCTTCTCAATTTTTAGATAAACAAGTCTTAAATTATAAAAAATATAATACGTACCATCCAACCTGGTAGACCAATATCTCCCACAGTTCCAGGTTTTCCTGGAGGTCCCATAGGACCCGGAGGACCTGGAGATCCAGATTTTCCTCTTCTTCCTTTTTTTCCTTCAGAACCCTTTTCTCCTTTGATGGTAATGTAATCACCAGATCCTGCTATTGTCGTTGGTCCAGGTGGACCTCTTTCTCCCCTATCTCCTTTGGATCCTGGAATTCCAGGAGACCCAGAAATCCCGTCCTTACCGGGATCTCCCTTATCACCCTGAGGTCCTTGAATTCCATTCACTCCGGGAATACCAGATGGACCAAAATCTCCCTTATCACCCTTCTCACCCTTCAATCCAAGTTCCCCTTTGTAGCCACGTGTTCCTGGTTCTCCTTTTTCTCCTTTCACTCCTGAAGCTGATAAGATCGAAAAAGGAGATGAGACATTTCTCTAATTAACTTTGAATTTAAGGAATCGTTCTTCATCGTCTAGTATTTTACACAGCTCTTAGGAAAACTAAATTCATGCTCAACTGGAGAAATTAAAAATTAAATTAATAATAGTGATCTTTGAATTTATTCCTTATTTTTGTTTTTTGTTATTAGTTTTGCACTTTAGGTGGCTCTAGATTAAAATGACTGAATTTTTTTAATTTTGATACACAGTTCAAAAATAATAATTTTTAATGACTTAGTTTCAAGGTCCTAATTTAAGAATGCTTCAATTTTTAAACGAAGTTCGGAATTGTTTAATTTTTAACGGTTCAAGTTTTAATTGATTGATTTTGAAGGTTTCCAATAAGAAGGCATATAAATTAGATTTTTTTTTAGAAAATTAAAATTTAAGAGTTCACAATATTAAAAATTCTTCAGTTTTGAATGATGAAAATCGCAGTGATTTTTTTTTTGACAGAAATCACATGATATGATATACTTATTAACAATATATTTGTCATCGAGAAAGAAATATGTTTTTTTCTGGAGGAAATTACACGATACGCATTTTTCCGACTTACAACAAAAAATATTCTACAAAGTTATACGAATTATTAAATATAATATTTGAATGTTGTGCTTTGTATTTGAAAAAATACCAATTTTTTCTTTCAATCTATGTAATTGTTTACTAAATTGAAATACTTGAGTAGCCTTAATCGTATAATTTCAAAATCCGCGCGAAATTTTTAAAAAGATTCAAAATTAACAAAATGATCACGATTTTTCTCAAAATATTAAAAGTCGATTTTCTAAAAAAACCCACACGTATTTTGTTGTCATTTTTTTCAATTTGACCTACTATAAGGAAGATATCCTGTGAGTTTTATGCAGACTGAATAACTTTTGTGTACAGGAGAATTTTTTTCATAAAATAAAAATTTCCAATTTTTCTCGCAAACAACGATTGATACGAAAAATAGATGAAAGTTTGCACGTCTAAAAAAGTTCTACAAAAAATACCTTAATACAAAAAATACATGCTCTTTCGTGATATCTGGCATCATTTACGAAAAAAAATTAGTAAATTTTATTTCTACGAAAAAAAATTCTTCCGGCCTTTTTTATATTAGTAGTAACTTTTTAAAAATATTGAAAAAAATAAAAAAGGTGGTGTTTTACAGAAAAATTAAAAAAAAATGTATAAAACATGAACAAATATATTCTGCAAAATATCACGAAAGATCAAGAGGTGTTCTTTGCAAAACTTTTTTAGACGTGCAAAGTTTTATCTTAACATTCTTTCTTATCTGTCGCTTGCGAGCAAAATCAGAAAAAAAATTTTTTGTGAAAAAAATTCTCCTGTTCACAAAAGTTATTTAGCCCGCATGAAACTCACGGGATGTCTTTCTTACAGAAGGCCAAATTCAACAAAAAATTGACTAAAATATAGGGGATAAGGTATATATATATATATAGATACAAAGAAAAAATTTGGGTTTGTTTCAAACACAAAGCACAAAATTCAAATACGCATAACTTCAAAGAAAATTTTTTTTTCTCGAATCGAAAAAATACGTATCGTCTAATTTGAAATGGATTTAGTCATCTTTTGAGGCTTTAAAAACAAATTTTTTTTGCTTAAAAAAATTAATACACGCTAGTCAAGAAACTAACATTTAAAAAATTCATATTAAAAGCCTTGATAGTCAGTACAAAATTGCGGGTTTTAAAAATTTTCCGAAATCGTAGAATATAAAATTGAAAGATTTGATAGTTGCACAATGTAAAGTTTAAAGAATGCATAATTAAACAATTTTGAATTAAATACCTCCAGAATCTATTCAAAACATTGAAAAATTGAGTCAATAATTTTTCAAATTGAACTCGTAAAAATGAGAAGCTTTTAGAAACAGGCATTGAAAATTTGATTATTTTTCATTTGAAAATTTCAAAAAATACTAAACATTTCAAATTCAACTTAAAAGCAAAAAAAATTCAATCGGAAGGCCTAAAATTGTGCAATTTCAAAGATTGGAATCATATATAACAATTTTGTATCGTATTATTTTTAAAAAATTTTAATTTTCGATGTAAAATCTTAAAATTTTCCGATTTTTAGTTGAAGATTTAGAAAAATGAATTATTTAAAAGTTTTAAGAATTTTTTAAATTTTCAAGAATGAATAACAATTCTAAATAAGGATTTAAAAATTAAACCATTTGAAATTAAAAAGTATAAATATAAAAATATAAATATTTTCTTTAATTTTGAATGGTTGAATTTTAAAAAGTATAATTAATAATTTGAAAATTGTTAATTCTCAAACAAATTGAATTTACTTACAATAATCAAAATTTTCAAGGGTTTGAGTATCAACAAGTTTTAATGTCATAACTCTTGGTGACAGAAAACTTTTTCAGTTCAAAATGAAGTTCGGTTTCATTTAGTTTTCATCGTTCCATAGTGGATACTTTTTCAATTTTAAAGTTTCCCATTTAAAATTACTTTTTATTTGAAATTTTTTTTAGAATAATTCAAATTAAAGGTTTATAATTGAACATTTTTCCGTTTTGAACGGTGAAAATGACGGTAACTTTAGTTTTTGATCTAAGAAAAATTGGTCTAGTCAATTTTAAAATTAAATTATATTTTTTATGGAATAAGAATTATTCTAGAATTTCAAAAGCTTTCAAATTGAAACATTCAATTTAGTTTTCAATTTCAAATTGTCAAATTTTAGTCGCTTCGAATTGAATATTATTTAAATTCAAAAATAAAAACTGTTTAATTATTCAATTTAGAACGCTTTTAATTAAGAATAATACAAGTCCAATTCCTGAGAGTTTTAAATGATAGAATTTTTAAAATTCTAATATGAAAATATTCAATTTTTAACGTTTTGAAACCATCGTACTTTTGAAATTTTAATCTGAAATTATTCAATTTCAAAATTCTTCAATTCAAATTAAGGTTATGCAATGTTGAACGCTTTGAATTTGAAATGATACAACTTGAAGTCCTTTCTAATGAATTTGTCTAATTTTCAAAATTTTAGTCTAAACTTTTTAAATTTTGAGAGCTTCTGGTATAAAAATGTTCAATTGCGAACCCTTTCAATTTGAAATTATTCAATTCGAAATATTTTCCTTTTTTACCTACTCTAAAATTGTTTGATTTCAAACGCTTTTAATTCGAAATGATTAATTAATGCTTCAAAAATGTTCAAACTTAATATTTAAAATTTGGTTTAATAATTGATTTCGAAATTGCTCCTATTTTTAATGTTAGGAAATAAAAATCCAGAGATCTGAAGGCGCGCGTGCATTTGCTTCTACTATACAATAATAATAAATTATTAAAATGAATCATTAATTAATTGTTTATGCATTTTAAAGAATTATTTCCTTCATACCTACTAGTAATTAAAATTATTATCATCCAGTCTATCTGAAAAAGTATTTCTCTCTCAATTGATTTGCCAACTGTTTTTCGAGCAAACATGACTAATGGCCCGTTAAATTGATAGATGGAACGTATTTACTAACCAATAGCCATCATCACATAATCATTGGTATTGCCGTGTATTTTTTTAATTGAAGTCTCTTTCAATATAGATATGCAAATGAAAACCCAATATAATTGACGCAATGTATGCTTCCCTTCAGCTTAATATTTGATTGCTTCGATTAATTACTAATTCCTTATAATTATATATACATATAACATATTCCATATTAAAAACTAAATTAATTTCAGTAAAACTGGTGTGACATTATAGGAAATTCCTTTGAAACATAAACTGTCAGGGCCGTCTGAACCATTTCCAACTGGAATGCATAATATTGCGCAATATACTTGGCTGAGTACTCGCGCACTGCGGCCCTTCCGAGGCGATAGTCACAACCGTCTCTCGCCCTGCCCGCTGAGAAAATGCGTGGGTCAGCATTTATAGGAATTACAAGACCAAACCAAAACTTTGAAATAACTTCAAATTATTGAAACCTATTTAAAATACACTCAGATATTTCAAATCCTTCAAAATCTGTTCAAACTCCTTGAAATCTTTTAAAATGCCCTAAAATCTGCAAATTGTATCAAATTACTAAAATCAGTTGAAAATTCTTTGAAACCTTTTAAAATATCCAAAAAAATTTAGAATCTTTAAAAATCTTGGGAAATTTATTAAAATACCTTGAGAGCTTTCAAACTTCCAAAAATTATTGAAATCCTGGTAAATACAATAAAATACTTTGGAATCTTTAAAAATATTCTAAAAATTTATAGGTCCTATCTTCCGAAATTGTAGAAAATCCTTCAAAACCACATGGCATTTTTTTTAATCACCTATAATAAATTAAATCATTGGGAGCTTGATTGAAACATATAAATCACTTTAAAATTCCTTTGAATCTTTTAAAATACCCTAAAATATTTTAATTTCTTGAACCTTTGAAATATTTTGAAAATCCTTGAAACTTTTTGAACCTATTGAAAATTCCTTGAAATTTAAAAAGTACTCTAAAATCTTTAAAATAGCCTAAGATCTTGAAAATCCTTTAAAATTCCTTCGAATGATTGAAACTTGTTAAAAAAATTGGAATCTTTTAAAAAACCTTACAATATTTCAAAAGAATTACAGAAAATTCAGAAATAGGTATAGACCTTAATATAATAATGGACTTACAGAAATTTCCCTGATTTTCCCTGACCAACGAAATTCCATTAATTTTCCATGTTTTCCAGGTTTTCCCTAACCTGCGGCCACCCTGATATTCTGTTTTGTATTTGATGTCACAGTGTTATGCAGATTTTTGTAAGTAATTATACGTAATGTTAGTTTCTTCCTTCTCTTACGGTCTTGTATCAATATTCGAAAATTATTAATTTATTCTTAGTTGTGAAGAAATTCTTCGTTATCTATGCTGAGATTCGAACCGAGGTCTTCAGATTGATAATCTGGGGAACAATGTTCACCGGCCGTCGGTTACTAGACCGGCACCTGGGTTCGAACCCCAGCAGAGCTAGAGAATTTTTTCATACCTAAGAATAAATCAATCTCTAAAAAATATTTGTGCAAGACCACTAGAGGAAAAAGAAACTAACACCAAGTATAATATACTTTTACTTTATTTTCAAATTCTAGAGAGCAATATCTTTCGTTTCATGTTGGTATGTAGTTATATAGCTGTAAAAATATAATTACCAGTATCCCCCACATTGATTCCACCAACTCCAGGTGGTCCAGGTGGTCCAGCAGGTCCAACTTTGCCTTCAGGACCCACATCTCCCTTTGCCCCTTTTTCAGCAGGTCTTCCGTTCTCGCCAGGTGCACCAGGTAGTCCAGGAGTTCCTGGTGAACCAGGTTCCCCCTTGAATCCTTGATTTCCCTTGTGACCTTCTTTTCCATGGTCTCCTTTAGACCCTTTATGTCCTAATTCACCTTTTGAACCCTTATTTCCTGGAACTCCAGAATCACCTTTCGGTCCAGTATTACCCTGCAATCCAGGATCTCCTTTTTGCCCTGGTAATCCTGGCCTCATGGTGATACCTTCACCCTGAAAGAGCAAAATCAATACTATATTATTTAGAGACCAATACTTGTTTTCCGATACGATGCTAACAATGAGCGGGTGATAATTACAAAATCTGTTTCAAATCCCGAATGGACGCAAATTCGGTAAGCTTAAAATTAAATATTAACTTAGTAGCTTCCTCTCCAGAGTTAAGCAAATACATTAGTTTTTTCATTTGAATAAATAAACACCCACAGAGAATTCTGTAACGAAATTCAGGATTTATGGAATAATTAATTGCAGATTTAGTATCTCGTGCTAATTTCTTTGGGATTAAAAATAATAAAAGGGAATGATATTCTGTATTTTTGGACCAGTAATAAGTTTTGATTAAAAAGGTAGACACTTTCAATGATTGAAATTAAAACATGTATTTTCATGTCGATAATGTCCAATATCTCTCATGCGGATGAACTTTGGGATTAATTCGGTGCTTCAGCATTGTTGGATATAATTAAAATTTTCTTCCTCTTGTGAATTAAATATTGCCCATTTCTAAGGACTGAAAATTGAATTTGGGCTGTCCACGTATTTATTAAATGAATTTTTACCGATTGGAATTAATAATCATCATATGGGACCGTCCGCAAAGAAAGGGACCTATTGCGTCAAAGCTGAATTTTACAGAACGGGCGATCGTAGCAGAGTCCGCAAGCTAGTATTTCAGTAGTGGGGATGCGTCTACGAAAAGTGCTCCCTCCACTTACCACTACACTTTTAAACACGAGCCAGTGGAGCTCACGGATACGTCGCGTACAGCTGGAGTGGTAAGTGGTGGGGCTGGATTTCGTAGGCCTCTCGTTCGATCTCCGAGTACGCTTATCATGCCCATGTTTGTGCAAGGTAATTCTTTTGTGGATATTTTTTTCTGAATTAAAACTTTAAAAATTATTTATTCACAGTTACAAATTTTTATTTTGTGTTCTGTAATACACTTCGTGTTGTAATTCTAAATAAAATTTTTACAGGTTATTTACTGACCTGCTCCTCCGACCTACTCCTAAGTATCCCATCCTTTGTTTTTATCTACACTGAAAAATAGCCTTTTCCTTTGAATTAATATTTTGAAATCATTAGCAAAAAAGTAATAATACTTAATTGAGAAAAAAATAGACTACAATTTCGAAAATTATTCGCTTTGATGTTTATTTATTATTTGTTCATATCTAAGAAAGCAAAGAAAAGTTGAAAATTTGAAAAAAATTGAAACTTTTTAGCATTATTCTAGGAGAATATTGTTATGGGAAATACCACATTGTTAAAACAATTATATTTATTAACTTTGATTAATTATTTCCTCACTTTGACTGAAAAGTTGACAAAAAGTCAGAGATGTCAGAAATAACCGCAACTCTCTAGCATTATTTTAAGAGAATATTGTTATAAATAATAATAATACATTGTTAAAACAATTTTGTTTCTCGAATTTTATTAATTATTTCCTTACTTTAACTGAAAAGCTGACAAAAAGTGGAAAATTTGGCAAAAAAAACGCAACTGTCTAGCATAACTTTAAGAAAAGATTGTTATGCAATAAATTACATTGGAAAAAAATTGTTTTTGATAACTTTGATTAATTATTTTCTCTCTTTAATTGAAAAGTTGACAAAACCTAGAAAAGACCATTAAAACCAAAATTTAAACAATTATGTTTGTGAAGTTTGATTGATTATCAATTATAACCTCACTCTAAGTGAAAATTGCTGTAAACAATAATAAAGTGTTTAACAATTTTCGTAAAATATCTGATTATCAGTAGAAAGTAACATACTATGTATTACAAACAATTTGAACCTAAACAAACCGCAAAAAATTAAAATTAGCGTCAAAAACTCGAAAAAGCTCAATTTTCCACTTATGGGCATTTTTTGGGATTCTAAAAAACAGGATTATGAGGATGAAATACAAAAAGAAATTCTTTGTATTCTATGGCTAACTTTTTAAGCAAAAAGTTAATGGCCGATTTGATATACCTATTATTGAAATTCTGTATCAAAAATTTACAAAAACGTCTTTTTTTTCTTATGGGAAATTCGTATTAAACCTCGAGTTTTGCGCGACTTCTAAATATCATTTTTTTTCAAAAAAAAAAAAAAAAAAAATAACGGATTTCAGTTTTTTTTTATTCTACAGTGGGCCAGGAGATAGTTTTTTGCAGATAAAAATTATTTGAACTTAATTTTACTTAATTTTTTATTTAGTCACAAAAGATTAATGACAAATTAAAAATGAATAAATATTTTATGAAATTATACACGATTTTTTAATCTTTTAAGACCTATGGTCACATCAATAGGCATAACAAAGAAGTTGATCTTGAGGGGAGATCATCTCATTAAAAGATAATGTTACATATAAAAAAAGCAGTTTTACAAATTTTTTTGACAAAATTTGTTTAAACAATATGTTCAAGTCTGCGAGTTACGAAAAAAGTGATTGTGCCATTCGATTCTATGGAAAAAATTACATAAAGTCCATGTGTTAGATAATTTTTTTGCATCCCATTTGTTATGCATTATAAATAAATGCTAGAGAGAATATCGTACTATGTAATTGTTTATTTACAATACAAAACAAATTAGGATGACTAAAAAATTGTCCAACACATGAACTCTATGTAATTTTTCCCAAAGAATCGCTTGGCGTATATTTTTGTTTAAACAATTGAAAAATCAGATTCTCTTCTATTAAAAATGATCGTTCAATAAAATGCTCTCATCCGCATATTAACGTCATTGTTATGTTCTGATCAAGATTGAGTTTATTTAAGTAATTTCTTCAGAGATAAAAAATCATATTGTCGAAATAGCCAACTTACCCGCTATATATTTTTTATATATTATTGAACCCAAACATAAATAATAAAATCGGCTTTGACAATTTTCTTAGATATATAATGCAAATCATTTATAAAAAAACATCTAAGATTTTTTTTTACCCATCAACGTTTTTTTTTACTGCTGTATGTCTGAGGATGAGTAAGAATAATCCACCATTTATGAATAATGATAAATCTATAAATATCTATATAAAATATTTGAAGGCAAAGCACATGAATAGTTAGAAAATAATTTTATAGATATTACAGATAATTTACGGAATAGATGGCTTAATTATCATTGATCACAATGACACAATTTTTTTGTACAATTTTCAAAGTATAAAAAATAGTCTCCTGCCCCACTGTGGATTCGAACAAATTGGGGGGGGGGGTGAGGGCATGAAAATAGAAAAAAAAAATAATTTTGGACCACCCTAATACTCACCCTGTATCCGCCTCGAGGTTTCCAGCTAGGCTGCATGCGCATAATAGCAGAAATTTCTCTATTTAATTATTAGTTTATCGAATGGGGGGAGCGGGGAGGGGGGAATTTGATAGGAAGCTTGTCGATTCGGTTGAGCAAATTACGTCTCGACATGTGTATTGGGAACTTGAGTACTTCCTATTGCTTTGCTGGTACCAATAGTTCCAATATTTGGACAGGAAGTAGGAGCAAATCGAAGGAAACTGATCTCATTGGTTCTATTAAGGTCTCTAGCCCATATAATAGTACCTTACGGGATAACATCACAAACCCGTATTATTATCTCGAATCATGAAGCCGGTGTAATTACACCCATATTGAACCCCCTTATCCTTCTACAAGAATGCACCTCTACGAGCACCCTCATGGTCAAAGGCATCCCTGAAGATATTATAACTTGGAACTATGTTTGTTCATTAATTTCCCAAACGATCCGCAATTACCATTCAGGAAATGAATATAACGTGTAGGTGCATATAATTAAGGCAAAAATGGGGTTTAATTAAAATACTGATGTTAGACGAAGTTCCTGAAATGATTTATAATTGAAGTGTATCAGTACAGAATAGGGTGGACCGAAAACACTCTAAATGAATAGATTCTATGCTAATAGTACTAAGAAGTTTTTTTTGTGGCATTACGAAACAAATTAAAATATAATACATTTAAAAATATTTTTGCATGGATAAAAAAAATTTCTGTAATTATTTTTGGGTAAAGTTTATAAGGCGGAAAAGAAATGAGAACAAATGTTTCTCGTTAAAATGTAACAGTGTTGGGTACGCTGATTTTTTTGAGTAATTAGTTACAGTTACGTTACTTAGCGAACAAAGAAGACAAGATTCATTTTACATGACTTCACAAGCGAATTTCATCGTAATTCTTCTTTCTTGAAAGATAAATTTACGTTACGTTATTTATAACTTAGCTACAGTTGATAGATAAAGTAACTTCAAGTTACCTAAACAAATACTTTCCTCACTTCCCTAATATTATATTTAAAAAATCAAAATAACTAAAATTCATAAAATAAATAAAATAGTTGAAGTAAATGAAAAATACGTAATATATTTGGGCAAGTGAACAACAATGTGTATTTAGAATAAAATTCACATTAAGTAATAGACAGGTCACTCGTGATCCGTGATATCCTGTAGTATCAGATTTTGAACGGTTTTTTCGCATTGTTTGGCAGGATCGCTAGAATTACTTGTTTCATTGACTTTATTTTCATCGGCCATTAAAAATGATTTTTCATATTGAATTTCCCCGTTTCACGGTACCATGCAAATCATAACTTTTGACTGATAAAATAGTTAACAATATTATCTGCATCACTGTAGAAAAGAATGCATATAATTGCTATACCTTAATATTGGTTGGTTCGATTAAATTCAGTAAAATTGATCTATATTTAAGACTCCGTTCTCAAATTAAGGCAATAAGTTTAGATATCAGGGCCTAAAATCTTTCCAATTTCGGACAAAACACTTTTTGTATGATTCAATTGGAAACGTTTTAAATTCCAAACATTTCAAGTAAAAATATTGCTTTTTCGAGAAAACAGATGACTTTTTAACAAAATAGTTGAATTTCTAACCAAAAAGGTGAATTTTCAAGATTTTGCAATGAAATTTTTCAATCAAACAATTGTATTTTTAGTCAAAAGAGTGGAATTTTTAAGCCAAATGAATAATTTTTCAACAAAAACAAAAAATACTTCTCAATCAAATAGTTGGACTTTCTACCAAAATAATTAAATTTTTAACAAAATACATCAATTTTCAACCAAATGCTTAAATTTTCGTACCGAAAATATTAATTTACAACAAAAAAGTTATTGTTTAACCAAATAGTCAACTTTTCTACGGTTTTCAAACCAAAAAGACGAGTTTTTCAACAAAAGAATTAAATTTCCAACAAAAAAGTTAATTATCAGCTAAATAGTTAAATTTTCTACCAAAATATTTGAATTTTTACCCCCTTCCCAAAAAAAACGAATTTGAAACAAAATAGTTAAATTTTCAACCAAAGAGATGAATTTTCAGCTGAAATTATGAATTTTCAACCAAACAACTGAATTTTGAACAAAGTAGTTCAACATTCAACCAAGTAGTTAAATTTGCAATCAGAAAATACGAATTTTCAAAAAAAGATCTGAACCCTCTACAGAAATTTTTTTACCAAAAGAGATGAATTTTTAAATCAAAAAATAGATTTTTTTACCAAAAGAGATGAATTTTGAAACGAAGTAAGCCAAATGCTTGAATTGTCATGCTGTAAATATTAATTTTCAAGAAAAGAGTTAAATTTCCAACAAAAAAGTTAATTTTCAGCCAAATAGTTGAATTTTCTACCAAAATATTTGAATTTTTAACTAAAATTATGAATCTTCAACCAAACAACTGTATTTTTAACAAAGTAGTTCAACCAAGTAGTTAAATTTTCAATCAGAAAACACGAATTTTCAAGAAAATATCTGAACCCTCTACAGAAATTTTTTTACCAAAAGAGATGAATTTTCAAATCAAAAAATAGATTTTTTTACCAAAAGAGATGAATTTTGAAACGAAGTAAGCCAAATGCTTGAATTGTCATGCTACCAGGTCAACTGATTTCCGGTCAGGTGCTCTAACCACTGAGCTACTAGAGAGATCAGAGGAAGAATTCTTTTTTCTTTTTAGTAGAAATTGCATTTTTGCTTGGATAAAAATGCAAATGTTTAGTTGAAAATTCAACAATTTTGTTAAAAAGTCATGCTTTCTGATTGAAATCAACTATTTGGTTAAAAACTAACTTTTTTGTTGAAAATTCATATTTCAGGATTGTAAAATTCAACTATTTTGTAAAAAATTCGTCTTTTCAACTTAAAAATTTAACAACGTAGATAAAACTAACGTTTTGTTTACTGAAAGATCTTCCTTAATTGAAAATTCAACTCTTTTGCTACACATTCGTTTTTTTTCGATTTAAAAAATTTTCTTTTGTAGAAATTTAATCTTTTTTGGATCAGTTTAACTCTTTCATTTTTTTTTCTGAAGATTCATCATTTTAATTATCTATGTCCAGTGATTGGGATATCATCCAGACTCTGAAATTTTCTTCGACCGTTGTTGTCAATTCATGCAAGAATGTATTATTTTATTTAAAAATTTGATAATAATGATAATACATTCTCACATGAATTGAACTCATTATCCATCATTTTAATTAAAAATTCATTTTTTTAATGGAAAATTCAACTATTTTCTGAAAATTCGTTCTTTTTTTGGTTGAAAACTAATTTTTTTAACTGAATTCATCTTTTTGGTTGAAAATTTAATTATTTTATTAAAAATTGGTCTATTTTTTTTTAATTTATGTATTTTGTTGAATTTTCATTGTTGTTGTTGAAAATAAGTCTTCTTCGTTGAAAATTAATCTTTTTGGTTGAAAATTTAATTATCTGATTAAAAATTGGTCTATTTTTTTACATTTATATATTTTGTTGAATTTTTTGTTGTTGTCGAAAAATAATCTTCTTGGCTTTAACAGATTTCAATAATATGTTGAAAATTCGTATTTTGTTGTAAAATTCAACCACTTTTGATTTAAAATTCAAGTCTTTTTTGGTTGAAATATCAAGTACTATATTTTTCCTTGAGAATCCATCTTTTTTGGTTGAAAATTCCATTACTTTGTTAAAAATGGAACTACTTTCTTTTTAATTAATTTTTTTGAATGAAAATTTAACGATTCCATTTACAGTTGAAAATTCCTTTATTTTGTTGAAAAATTGTTTTTTTTTTTGGTGGAAAATTAATCTTCTTGATTGAAAATTCATCTTTTTGGTTGAAAATTTAATTATTTGATTAAAAATTTATCTATTTTGTTAAAAATTTATGTATTTTGTTGAAACTTTCTCGTTTTTTTAGAAAAATAATCTCCTTGGCTTCAACAAATTTAAAAAAATTGTTGAAAATTCGTCTTTTTTGTAAAATTCCACCGCTTTTGATTTAAAATTCAATTCTTTTTTGGTTGAAATATCAAGTGCTATATTCTTCGTAGAGAATCCATCTTTTTTGGTTGAAAATTTCATTACTTTGGTAAAAATTGAACTAATCTGTGAAAACTGAATTTTGATTGGTTGGAAATTAAACTACTTCAAGAAAATTCTTTTTTTTTTTTGGTTGATAATCAATTTTTTTAACTGAAAATTGAACTATTTCATGTTTGGTTGAAAATTCTCTTGTTTTGTTGAAAATTTGTCTTTTTTGGTAGAAAATTAATCTTCTTGATTGAAAATTCATCTTCTTGGTTGGAAATTTAATTATTTGAATAAAAATTTATCTATTTTGTTAAAAATGTATGTATTTTGTTGAAATTTTCTTCTTTTTTTTTAAGAAAATTAATCTTCTTGGCTTTAACAGATTTAATTAATTTGTTGAAAATTCAAATCTTTTTTGGTTGAAAATTCCATTAATTTGAAAAAAATGGAACTACTTTGTAAAAAACAAATTTTTTATTAGTTGAAAATTAAACTATTGTGAGAAATTTCTTTTTTTTTTGTTGAAAATTAATTTTTTTATCTGAAAATTGAACTATTCCATTTTTGCATGAAAATTCTTTTGTTGTGTTGAAAATTTGTCTTTTCTGGTAGAAAATTAATCTTCTTGATTGAAAATGCATCTTTTTGGTTGAAAACTTAATTATTTGATTAAAAATTCATGTATTTTGTTGAAAATTTAATTATTTCGTTAAAAAGTGATCTATTTTGTTAAAAATGTATGTATTTTGTTGAAATTTTATCTTTTTTTAGAAAATTAATCTTCTTGCCTTTAACAGATTTAAATAATTTGTTGAAAATTCTTCTTTTTAGGTTGAATTTAATTGCTTTTGATATAAAATTCAAATATTTTTTTGTTACTTTGTTAAAAATGAAACTACTTTATAAAAAATGCATTTTTCATTAGTTGAAAATTGAACTATTTGATTGAAAATTCATGTTTTTGGTTGAAAATTTAATTATTTTATTAAAAATTGATTTAATTTCTT
This sequence comes from Andricus grossulariae, assembly GCA_011634705.1. Lineage (NCBI taxonomy): Eukaryota > Metazoa > Arthropoda > Insecta > Hymenoptera > Cynipidae > Andricus > Andricus grossulariae. The sequence goes on from JAABKJ010007545.1 coordinate 262,183,564, forward strand.
GAAAATTTATGTATTTTGTTGAAAATGTGTTGTTCTTTTTTTGTAGAAAATTAATCTTCTTGGCTTTGACAGATTTTAATAATAATTTAAAATTTGTCTTTTTTGGTAGAAAATTATTCTTCTTGATTGGAAATTCATCTTTTCGGTTGAAAATTGAATTATTTGATAAAAATTTATCTATTTTGTTATAAATTTATGTATTTGGTTGAAAATTTAATTATTTCATTAAAAATTGATCTATTTTGTTGAAAAATATGTATTTTGTTGAAAATGTGTCGCTTTTTGTAAAAAAATTAGTCTTCTTGATTGAAAATTCATCTTTTTGGATGAAAATTTAATTATTTGATTAAAAATTGATCTATTTTGTTAAAAATTCATGTATTTCGTTGAAATTTTCTTTTTTTTGTTTAGAAAATTAATCTTCTTGTCCTTAACAGATTTAAATAATTTGTTGAAAATTCTTCTTTTTTGGTTAAATTCAACCGCTTTTGATTTAAAATTCAAATCTTTTTTGGTCGAAAACTCCATTACTTTGTTAAAAATGAAACTACTTTGTAAAAATGAATTTTTTATTAGTTGAAAATTGAACTATTTTGTGAACATTCTTCTTTTTGCTTGATAATTAATTTTTAAACTGAAAATTTAACTATTCCATTTTTGGATGAAAATTCTTTTATTTGGTTAAAAATTGATCTATTTTGTTGAAAATGTGTTGTTTTTTTTTGGTAGAGAATTAATCTTCTTGGCTTTAATAGATTTCAATAATAATTAAAAATTTTTTTTTTTGGTAGAAAATTATTCACCTTGATTTAAAATTCATCTTATTGGTTGAAAATTTAATTATTTGATTGAAAATGGTCTATTTTGTTAAAAATTTATGTATTTTGTTAAAGATTTTTTTTTTTTTGCAGAACATTAATCTTCTTGGTTGAATTCAATCGCTTTTGATTTAAAATTCAAATCTGTTTTGGTAGAAAATTTCATTACTTCGTTAAAAATAGAACTACTTTGTAAAAAATGAATTTTTTATTAGTTGAAAATTCAACGATTTTGAGAAAATTCTTTTTTTTGCTGTTGTGTTCAACCGCCTTTGATTTAAAATGCAATTTTTTTGGTTACTTTGTTAAAAATGAGACTACCTTATAAAAATTCATGTTTTATTAATTGAAAATTGAACTATGTTGTGAAAATTCTTTGTTTTTTGGTTGAAAATTACCTTTTTTAACTTAAAAGTTAACTATTCCATTTTCGGTTGAAAATCTTTTTGTTTTGTTGAAAATTTGTCTTTTTTGGTAAAAAGTTAATCTTCTTGATTAATGACTCATCTTATTCGTTTTATTTAAATTTATTTGAAAGAATTTATTCTCTTATCTTCGTGAAAAGTCTTTTTATTTTATGTAGTCCGAAATTTGAAACCTATTTTTAACTTTTTAATTATATATATATTTTTTCAATTAGTTGCATTGTTAATAATTCAGATTCAGAGAACGCATATTTATTTATTTTTAAAGATATTTTTAGAATCACTAATTTTTTCTAATATTTTTTAGTTTAAACTTTCTCTAATCAAGAGATGACTTTAATTTATGCGAAATAAAAAGAATTCTTCTATGGCTTTGAATTGGTCCTAAGGTGGGCAGTGATTTTATTAAGCAAACAAAGAGAATAAGACAGGTTTCGTGAGAAGATTCGACATTCATTCTGATGAAAAGTAAATAATTTTTTTATATTCCTTTAAAAAAGTGCCTATTCTTTACAGTCGATAATTGAACTCCAAAAAGATTTTTTAAATTCAGAGAATTTAAACTTAAAATTTTTTTTTGGGGCTTTCGGAAAAGTTTTTCTCGAGGCAAATACTGATTTTTATTATTTAAATTAATTTTATTGCTGGAGTAAGATTCTTATTTGTTGATTTGGTCGTGAAATAATTTTAAAACATATTATATATATTTTTGGACCTTTATATTTTGGGACTTATTTTTCTGGACCTTACTATTTGGAACCTATTTTTTGGGCCTTATTGTTTTAGGCCTTACGCTTTAAAATTCAATTTTCTATATTTTTTCCAGATTTTTTAATAATGTGTATGAGTCGTTCAGGATAATATTCATTGAACAATTTTTTTTTTGTATTTTTAAAAAGTTGTTCTCAAGACAAATACTGATTTGTATCATTTTAATTAATTATGTTTTTGCTGGAATAAAATTCTGATTTGGTTATGAAATCATTTTCAAATATACATGTAGGTCCACCAATAAAAATTTTCTACATTTGGGCCTTATATTCTCAGTATTTATTGTTTTGGGCCTTTACGATTTCGGTCCTATTTTTGGGGCCTTATTGAGCCTTACGATTTAGAACTTGATTTCCTATTTTTTCCGGATTTTTTAATAATATTTATGAGTCGTTCAGGATCATTTTTGTTGAAAAATTGAGATTTTTTTCGTATTTTTTAAAAGTTTTTCTCTGATACAGATTTTTATTATTTTAATTCATTCATTTTTGTGTTAAGACAAAATTTTCAGTTGTTAATTTGGTTATAAAATAATTTGGGCCGTATAATTTTTAGTCTATCTTATACTTTTGGGACTTATTTTCCTGGAACTGACAATTGGGGACCTATTTTTTTGGGCCTTATTTTTTAACCTTTACTATTTGGAACATAATTTTCTATATTTTTTTTTGATTTTTCAATAATATATATAAGTTATTTAGGATCATTTTTCCATTAATTTTGTTGTTGAAACAAAATTCTGATTTGTTAATTGGTTTATGAAATAATTTTAAAATATACATGTAGGTCCACCAATAAAAATTGTCTACATTTGGGCCTTATATTCTTAGTATTTATTGTTTTGGGCCTTTACGATTTCGATCCTATTTTTTGGGCCTTATTAAGCCTTACGATTTAGAACTTGATTTTCTATTTTTTCACAGATTTTTAAATAATATTTATGAGTCGTTCAGGATGATTTTTGTTGAAAAATTGAGATTTTTTTCGTATTTCTTAAAAGCTTTTCTCTGATACTGATTTTTATTATTTTAATTAATTCATTTTTTTATTAAAACAAAATTTTCAGTTGTTAATTTCGTTATAAAATAATTTAGGCCTTATAATTTTTAGACCATCTTATACTTTTGGGACTTTTTTTTCCGGGCCTTAAAATTGTGGACCTATTTTTTGGGCCTTATTTTTTAACCTTTACTATTTGGAACATAATTTTCTATATTTTTGTCGGATATTTTAATAATAATTATAAGCTATTCAGGATTATTTTTTCATTAATTTTTTTTTTGTTTTGAAACAAAATTCTCATTTGTTAATTGGGTTATGAAATACTTTAAAAAATTTACATGTAGGTCCATCAGTAAAAACTTGCCACATTTGGGGCTTATAATTTTTAGACCATCTTATATTTTTGGGACTTATTTTTCTGGGCCTTCAAATTTTTGGACCTATTTTTTTTAGCCTTATTTTTTAATCTTTACTATTTGGAAAATAATTTTCTATATTTTTCCGGATATTTTAATAATATTTATAAGTTGTTCAGGTTAATTTTTTCATTAATTTTTTTGTGGAAATAAAATTCTGATTTCTTAATATTGTTATGAAATAATTTTAAAACATACATGTAGGTCCATCAGTAAAAATTTGCCAGATTTGGGCCTTATAATTTTTAGACCACCTTATACTTTTGGGACTTATTTTTCTGGGCCTTACAATTGGGGACCTATTTTTTTGGGCCTTATTTTTTAACCTTTACTATTTGGAACATATTTTTCTATATTTTTCCGGATATTTGAATAATATTTATAAGTTATTCAGGATCATTTCTTCATAATTTTTTTGTTGAAACCAAATTCTGATTTGTTAATTTGGTTATGAAATAATTTAAAAACATACATGTAGGTCCATCAGTAAAAATTTGCCTAATTTGGGCCTTATAATTTGTGGACCTTCTATTTTAGCGACTTACTCTACTAGGCCTTACGATTTGGGACCTTTTTTCGGGCCTTATCATTTTGAGCCCTACGATTTGGAAATTAATTTTCTATATTGTTTCCGGATTTGGAAGTCATATTTATGAGTCGTGCAGGATCATTTTTATTAAAAAATTGAGATTTTTGGTATTTTAAATAAAATTCTTAAGACAAATACTGATTTTTATCATTTTAATTCATTAATTTTTCTGTTTAATAAAATTCTGATTTGCTGATTTGTTTATGAAATAATTTTAAAACGTACATGTAGGCCCATTAGTACGAATCTGCCACATTTGGGCCTTAAAATTTGCGTACCTTATATTTTTGGGACTTATTGTCTTAAGTTTTTTTTTTACTTTTACTTTCACTTTTACATTTACTTTAATTTACTTTTACTTTGTACTGTTTTTCTAAATTAAAATCCTGATTTCATTATGAAATAGTTTTATTATATAAATGTAGGTCCATCAGTAAAAATTTGGCAAATTTGGGCCTTATATTCATGGGACTTATATTTTGGGCCTTAAATATAGACCAGAATTGGCAGTACATTAAAAAGCATATTATTTTTGGGCCTTATGGTTTTGGATTGTGTATATTGAATTTCCGGATTTATATTTTGCGACTTATATTTTTTGACTTATATTTTGGGACTTATATTTTCGGGACTTATTTGTTCTTATATCTTTGGAACTTATTTTTCGGGACTTATATTTTTGGGCCTTACGGTTTTGGATTGTGTATCTTGAATTTCGGGACTTATATGTTGGGGCTTATACTTTTGAGACTTATATTTTTGGAGCTTATATTTTGGGACTTATGTTTTGGGACTTATAGTTTCGGGACTTATAGTTTCGGGACCTATATTTTACGACTTATATTTATTGACTCATATTTTGGAACTTATATTTTGGGACTTATATTTTTGGGACTTATTGTTTTGAGTGTTTTGTTGTTTTTTCTACTTTTACTTTCACTTTGAATTTACTTTACTTTTACTTTGTACTGTTTTTCTGAAATAAAATCCTGATTTGATCATGAAATAGTTTTATTATTTAAATGTAGGTCCATCAGTAAAAATTTGGCAAATTTGGGCCTTATCATTTTTGGGACCAAATAGTGAGAACCAAAAAAATTGGTCTGGTTCTTACTAATTGGGCCTTATATGCATGGGACCTATATTTTGGGCCTTAAATATAGGCCAGAACTGTCAGTCTATTAAAAAATCGTATTATTTTTGGGCCTTACGGTTTTGGATTGTGTATATTATATTTCATGACTTATATTTTGCGACTTATATTTTGGGACTTATATTTTTGAGACTTATATTTTCGGGACTTATTTTTTCTTATATCCTTTGAACTTATTTTTCGGGACTTATATTTTTGGGCCTTACGGTTTTGGATTCTGTATCTTGAATTTCGGGACTTATATTTTGGGGCTCATATTTTTGGGACTTATATTTTCGGGGCTTATATTTTGGGACTTATAGTTTCGGGACCTATATTTTGCGACTTATATTTTTTAATTATATTTTGGAACTTATATTTTGGGACTCATATTTTTGGGACTCATATTTTCGGGGCTTTTTGTTCTTATATCTTTGGAACTTATATTTTGGGACTTATATTTTTGGGACTAATAGTTTCGGGACCTATATTTTTTACTTATATTTTGGAACTTATATTTTGGGACTTATATTTTTGGGACTTATTTGTTATTTCATATTTAAAACTTATTTTTCGGGACTTATATTTTCGGGCCTCACGGGTTTGGATTGTGTATCTTGAATTTCGGGACTTATATTTTGGGGCTTATATTTTTGGGACTTATTTTTTGGTACTTATATTTTTGGGGCTTATATTTGGGGACTCATAGTTTGGGACTTATAGTTTCGGGACTTATGGTTTCGGAACTTATATTTTTCTAACTTATTATTCGGGACTTATATTTTTGGGCCTTACGGTTTGGGATTGTGTATCTTGAGTTTCGGGACTTATATTTTAGGACTTATATTTACAGGACTTATATTTTCAGGGCTTATATTTTCAGGACTTATATTCTGAGGACTTATAGTTTCGGGACTTCTATTTTTCGAACTCATTTTTCGAATTCATTTTTCGAACTTATTTTTCGGGACTTACATTTGTGGGCCTTACGGGTTTGGATTTGTGAAGAAGTTATAAATAATAATGAATCATTTTAATAAATGAAAAAAATCGTGGACGTAGAATGGTATTTTAATATTATTTTTCATCTGTCGCCTGTCTCCCAGACTGGTTTCACTCTTTGAATTCTTGACCGAAAAGTGTAAATAAGAAAAGTTTACTTTTCGCAACCGAATACCCCTTCCCTTTTCTACCTCGTTTAAGTACACGCTCACAATATCATTATGCTGTTAGTCTCGTTTTGTCGGTCAAAATGTCACGAATGAAAAATTGATCCCTGGGTTTACTTGAAAATTTACTTTTATCATTGTTGGATTAATTTCCGCGTTTAACAAATATTTCTTAAAATAATAAATAAAAAAGTTTTTTTTAACATTTAAAAGTTATTAAATTAAAAAAATATTTGTTTCAAAATATTAAAAATGTTTCTATTGTTTGGTAGTGTAGTTAATTAAAAATCGAATATGGATCCCTCCTAATTACAGTGACCGAGAATGTCATTAATTAGCAGGTACGTGCATGTTAATTAAACATTAATTATCAACCGAGAGTGCAATCGATGAAATTGTGTTTGTAGAACATGAGAAGTTTTTTTTAACCAAGCGACATGTAAATGGATGCTAATTAGTCTCACTCATTTTTTTTGGGGTTGACTAATGATTTGAATTTTTGAACTAAGTGCAGTCAGAATTTTGAAAAAGTGTACTTAAACAAAAATTTGAAATTTAAAGTTTTCCGTTAACAATCGGAAATAAAAAAATTGAACTCAAAAAATCAATTTTGTTTATTTGAGATAGCCGATTTTGTTAAAAAGTCATTTTATTGTTTGAATTCAACTGTTGTGTTGCAAATTCAACTTTTTGGCTTGAAAATTCAACTATTTCGTTTGAAAATTTGAATAAGTTGTTTATTTTTTTTGTTGAAAATTAATTTTTTCACTGAAAATATAAAATAATCCATTTTTTGTTAAAAATTTATCTTTCTTTGTTTAAAATTCGTTTTTTGGTGAAAAGTTTATCTACTTTGCAGAGAATTAAACAATTTTGTTAAAAAATCATTTTCTTTAATTCAACTGTTGTGTTGAAAATTCGTCTTTTTGAGATGAAAATTCAACTATTTTTGTAAAAAATGTAACCATTTTGCTGAAAATTCGTTTTTTTTTCTTGAAAATTAATTTTTGTACTGAAAAATAAACTATTCCATTTTCTTATTGATTTTTTTTGTTTGTTTTTTTGATAATTAAACTACTTGGTTGGAAGTTGAACAACTTTTAAAAAAAATTCAGTTTTCTGATTAAAGATGCTTGATTAAGTTAAAAATGGTCTCATTGGAAATATAACTATTTTTATGAAAATTCATTTTTTGGTGAAAAGTTAATCTACTTTGCAGTAAATTTAACAATTTTGTTGAAAACTCATTTTTTTTGTTGAAAATTCAACTGTTGTGTTGAAAATTCGTCTTTTTGGCTTGGAAATTCAACTATTTTTGTAGAAAATGCAACTATTTTGTTGACAATTCGTTTTTTTGTTGTTGAAAATTAATTTTTGTACTGAAAAATAAACTATTCCATTTTTTGTTAATTTTTTTTTTGATAATTGAACTACTTGGTTGGATATTGAACTACTTTTTAAAAAATTCAGTTTTTTGGTTAAAAATTCTTGATTTAGTTAAAAATGGTTTCGTTGAAAATTTAACTAGTTTGTTGAAAATTCGTTTTTTGATGAAAAGTTAATCTACTTTGCAGAAAATTTAACAATTTTGTTGAAAACTCATTTTTTTGTTGAAAAATCAACTGTTGTGTTGAAAATTCGTTTTTTTGTGTTGAAAATTCAACTATTTTGGCTAAAAATTCAAATAAATTGTGGAAAATTCGTTTTTTTTTAGTTTCAAAATTAGTTTTTTTACTGCAAATTGAACTATTTTATTTTCTGTTGGAAATTGATCTTTTTTATTGATAATTGAACTACTCGGTTAAAATTTGAACTACTTTTTAAAAAATTCAGTTTTCTGATTGAAGATTCTTGATTGAGTTAAAAATGGTTTTGTTGGAAATTTAACTATTTTGTTAAAAATTCGTTTTTTTTTAAGTTAATGTACTTTTCAGTAAATTCAACTATTTTGTTGAAAGTTTTTTTTTTTTTGAAAATTAAGTTTTGTACTGAAAAATAAACTATTTCATTTTTTGTTGATAATTTATATTTTTTTGTTGATAATTACACTGCTTGATTGGAAGTTGAACTAATTTTTTAAAAATTCATTTTTCTGATTAAAGATTATTGATTTAGTTAAAAATGGTTTCGGTAAAAATTTGACTATTTTGTTGAAAATTCGTTTTATGGTGAAAAGTTTATCTACTTTGCAGTAAATTTAACAATTTTGTTAAAAAGTCATTTTTTTTGTTGAAAATTCAACTGTTGTGTTCGAAATTCATCTTTTTAGGATGAAAATTCAACTATTTTTTAAAGAAAACGTAACATTTTTGTTGAAAATTCGTTTTTTTTTTTGTTGAAAATTCATTTTTGTACTGAAAAATAAACTATTCCATTTTTTTATTGCATTTTTTTTATAATTGAACTACTTCGTTGGCAGTTGAACTACTTTTTTAAAAATTCAGTTTTCTGATTAATGATTCTTGATTTAGTTAAAAATGGTTTTGTTGAAAATTTAACTATTTAGTTGAAAATTTGTTTTTTGGTAAAAAATTAATTTACTTTGCAGTAAATTTAACAATTTTGTCAAAAAATCATTTTTTGTTGTTGTAGAAAATGCAACTATTTTGTTGAAAATTTAGTTTTTTTTTGTTGAAAATTAATTTTTTCACTGAAAAATAAAATAATCCATTTTTTGTTGAAAATTCATCTTTTTTCGTTGATAATTAAACTACTTGATTGAACTACTTTTCTAAAAATTCAATTTTTTGATAAAAGATTCTTGATTTAGTAAAAAATGGTTTCGGTAAAAATTTGACTATTTTTGAAGAAAATTCGTTTTTTGGTGAAAAGTTTATCTACTTTGCAGTAAATTTAACAATTTTGTTAAAAACTCATTTTTTTGTTGAAAATTCAACTGTTGTGTTGGAAATTCGTCTTTTTGAGTTAAAAATTCAAATATTTCGTTTGAAAATTTAAATAAATTGTTGAATTTTTTTTTCTGACTGAAAATTGAACTATTTCATTTTCTGTTGAAAACTTATCTTTTTTGTTGATAATTGAACTAATTGGTTAAAAGTTGAACTGCTTTAAAAAAAACAGTTTTCTGATTAAAGATTCTTGATTTAGTTAAAAATTATTTCGTTGAAAATTTAACTAGTTTGTTGAAAATTCGTTTTTTGATGAAAAGTTAATTAACTTTGCAGTAAATTTAACAATTTTGTTAAAAAGTTATTTTTTTGTTGAAAATTAAACTGTTGGGTTAAAAGTTGAACTACTTTAAAAAAAAAACAGTTTTCTCATTAAAGACTATTGATTTAGTTAAAAATGGTTTCGTTAAAAATTTGACTATTTTGTTAAAAATTAGTTTTTTTTTGGTGAAACGTTAATCTGCTTTGCAGTAAATTTAACAATTATATTAAAAAGTAATTTTTTGTTAGAAATTCGTCTTTTGGGTTGGAAATTCAACTATTTTGGTTGAAAATTTAAATATATTGTTGAAAATTCGTTTTCTTTTGGATGAAAATTAATTTTTTTTTACTGAAAATTGAACCATTTCACTTTTTTTGAAAATTCATCTGTTTTAGTTGATAATTCTACACTTAGTTAAAAGTTAAACTACTTTTTTTTAAAATTCACTTTCCTGTTTGAAGATTCTGGATTTTAGTTGAAAATGTAATTATTTTCCTAAAAATTAGTTTTTTGTTCAAATTAATTTTTTTAAATGAAAATTGAACTATTTCATTTTTGTCGAAAATTTGTCTTTCTTAGTTGAAAATACATCAATTTTATTGAAATATTTTTTTTCATGGTAGAAAATTAAAATTTTTAGTTAAAAATTCATCTTCTTGGTTGAAAACTCATATTTTTTGTTAAAAATTTATCTTTTTTAGTAGATAATTAATCTTCTTGCTTAAAAATTCAACCATTTGATTTAACATTCATGTATCTTCTTAAAATAGTCTACTTGCAATCCCAGATAATCCACTTGTAATATCAAGTAATCCACGTCAAATTACAGATAATTTCCATATAATACCCTTTCATCTACTTGTAACCCCAGCTAATCCACGTGTAATCCCGATGTATCTACTTGTAATCCACGAGCAATCTACTTGAAATCTCTGATAATCCACCTGTTATTTCAGGTAATCCATGTTTAATCGTTATTCTACGTGTAATCTACTGTAATAGCAGATAAACATCTTCAAATTCCAGGTAATTCACATGACTCTCGTTAATCGAATTGTAATCCACTTGTAATCTCATATAATCCATCTTCAATTCTAGGTTTTCCCCATATTATTCCCATTTATCTTCATGTAATATCGGGTAATCCACTTGTAATCTACCTGAAAATCAAGTAATTCCACATGTAATCCTCGTTAGTCTACTTGTAATCCCAGGTAATCCACTTGTAATATCAAGAAATTCACCTCAAATTATAGGTAATTTCCATATAATCCCCTTTCGTCTACTTATAACCTCAGCTAACCCACGTGGAATTCTGATGTATCCACTTGTTATCCACTTGTAATCCACTTGAAATCTCTGGCAATCCACCTGTAATTTCGGGAAATCCACATATAATCTTCGTCAATCTGCCTGTAATCCACTTGGATTCGCAGATAATCCACCTTAAATTCTAGGTTATTTCCATATAATCCCCTTTTATCTACTTGTAACCTCGGCTAATCCACTTGCAATCCCTATATCCACTTGTAATCCACTTGTAAACCACTTGCAATCCAATTGCAGTCCACTTGTAATCCGCTGCAGTCCACTTGTAATCTCAGATAATCCACCTTAAATTCTAGGTAATCCCCATAGACTTCCAATTAATCGACATGTAATCCCAGGTAATCCACTTGTAGTATCAAGTAAGTCACCTCCAATTACAGGTAATTTGCATATAATACCTTTGCATCTACATGTAATCTTGTGATCCACTTCTAATCCACTTGTAATCCACTTGAAATCAACTTGTAATCCACTTGTAATCCACTTGTAGTTCACTTGTAATCTCAGATAATACACCTTCAATTCTAGGTAATCCCCATATAATTCCCGTTAATCGGCATGTAATCCCAGGTAATCCACTTGTAATATCCACTTCTAATCCACTTTTATATCCACTTCTGATCTACTTTAATCCACTTGCAATCCACTTGAAATTCAATTGAAATCCACTTGTAATTCACTTGTAATTCACTTGTAATCCACTTGTCATTCACTTGTAATCCACTAGCAATCCGCTTGTAATCTCAGATAACCCACTTTAAATTCTAGGTAATCTAGATATAATTCACATTTATCTACCTGTAATTGCAGGTAATTCACTTGTAATATCAAGTAATCCACCTCCAATTACAGGTAATTTCCATATAATTTGCTTTTATCTACTTGTAACCTCGGCCAATCCACATTCAATCTCGAATGTTCCTCTTGTAATCCATTTGTAAACCACTTGCATTCAACTTATAATCCACTTGTAATCCACTTGAAATCCATTTGTAATCTCAGATGATCCATCTTAAATTCTAGGTAATCCCCATATAATTCCCATTAATCGGCATGTAATCCACTTGTAATATCCACTTCTAATCCAATTTCATATCCACTTCTAATCCACTTCTAATCCACTTGCAATCCACTTGAAATCCAATTGTAATCCACTTGTAATCCACTTGTAATCCATTTGCAATCCACTTGTAATCTCAGATTACCCACCTTAAATGCTAGGTAATCTACATATAATTCTCATTTATCTACCTGTAATCGCAGGTAATCCACTTGTAATATCAAGTCATCCACCTCCAATTACAGGTAATTTCCATATAATTCGCTTTTATCTACTTGTAACCTCGACTAATCCACTTGTAATCCCCTTGTAATCAACTTAAAATCCACTTGTAATCCACTTGCAATCCACTTGTAATCCACTTGCAATCCACTTGTAATCTCAGATGATCCACCTTAAATTCTAGGTAACCCAAATATAATTACCATTCATCTACATGGAATCCCAGGTAATCCGCTTGTAATCTGCCTGAAAATCAAAATAAACAACATGTAATCTCCGTTAGTCTGCTTCTAATCCCAGGTAATCGATATCCGGTGGACCACATTCTTACGCGTTGCATTGTTTCCTCCTCGTCGAAATTTCACCTGGAACCAATGTGCTTGGCCCTGAGAGGATGCTGCATATCGAAATTCATCTTGGCGGAACAGTTTACGCCAATCAGTCTCGACGTGGCGCATACTTGGCGCAGATATTTCACAGTTATGGCCAGATAAACCACAACCTTAACGCCGGATGTAGCGCTGTTTGGGGAATAGTACGCATCAATGATGCACCACGCCGTTCGTTCGGCTGGCAGCATCGAACGCGCATTTGTCTTCCTTACGAGAGTTTATAGTCCAGCATATTCCTCTCGAGCCTGAGCTCTACATTATCCCTCAAATACCTCCTCCAACCTCCAGGAATCATTTCCCAATCGTAGATTTCATATTTTATCACATCCCACTCGATTGATGGACGTGAACTTTCGAAACGTTCTAGATTTTAGATATGAGCACTAATTCCTCCTGTCACTTGTGCACGATCTTCTCTTCTCTAGCTCCACATCTAACCCATTAGCGCAGGGAATTTTCCCGAGATTTTAGGTAGGTTGATTGGTACAATGATTGACCACTTGAGGAGTTTTTCCGGTTTGACAGTTTAGTAACAAGACTACAAACGCTGAATGAAATTCCAGAACAAACATATGGATCATCTATTTGAGAGAGATTGACAATATTTTCAAAAAGCACGATGATTGGCGAAGATATAGTGATTAGCATAGGCTGATTGCATGATCGGCCACTAAAGTGTTGGCCACATCAGTTTATAGATTACTAATTTTGAAAGCACGCTGATTAGCCACTAGATTGTATAATGATTGGCCAGAGCGAAAAGCTATTGTTGACATGATTTGCACTCATTATTCATAAGACAATGTGACAAAAATTCAGATAGATAGCATATCACAAAGGGTGATTGGTACAATGATTGACCACTCAAGGAATTTTGTCAGTTAAACGATTTAGATGAAACACTATAAGCTCATTCTAAAATAAACCGATAATCTATTTTTGTAAAGACTGACAATAATTTCATGAAGCGCAATGGTTGGCCATGATATGTTGATTAGCATAGGCTGATTGCATGATCGGCCACTAAAGTGTGGTGAAATAGAGTCATTGGCTTCCTTGTTGGCCACATCATTCTATAGATTACTGATTTTGAAAGCACAGTGATTAGCCAATACATTGTGTAATGATTAGCAAGAGCAAGAAACTATTGTTAAGATGATTTCCACAATGTGACAAATAATTATGTACATAGTCTATCACATAGGTTTAGTAAAAAGACTACAAACGCTAAACAACATTTCAAAATAAACAGATGGATCATCTATTTTGTAAAGATTAACAATAATTTGAAAAAGCACAATGATTATCCATGATATAGTGATTATCATAGGCTGATTGCATTAGCCTAGTCAGCTTGAATCTTACTGATTTTTTAAGTATTGTGATCAGCTACTAGATTGTATAATAATTAGCCAGAGCAAAAAACTGTTTTTGACATGATTTTCACTCATGATTTGTAAGAAAAAGTGACAAACAATTATGTACATAGTCTATCACACAGGCTGATTGGTACAATGATTCACCACTCGAGGAGTTTTTCCAGTTTAAACATTTGAAAATAACACTATAAGCGCTGAACAAAATTCTGAAAAGAAGACATAATCTATTTTATAAAAACTGACAATAATTCCGAACTGAACAATGAATTGCCATGATAAAGTGATTAGCATAGGCTGATTGTTTTAGCCACATCAGTTTATAGATTACTGACTTTATAAGCATAGTGATTAGCCACTAGATTGTATAATGATTGGCCAAAACAAAAAATTGTTTTTGTCATAATTTTCACTTATTCGTAAGACAATGTGACAAAAAATTATGTACATATATATCCTATCACGAAGGGTGATTGCTACACTGATTAGCCACTCAAGGAATTTTTCCAGTTTAACAATTTGGAAAAAACACTATAAGCGCTGAACAAAATTCCAAAATAAACAGACGGATCATCTGTTTGATAAAGATTAGAAATAATTTCAAAAAGCACAATGATTGGCCATGATATAGTGATTAGCATAGGCTAATTGTATTAGCCACATCATCTTATAGATTACTGACTGTAAGCATAGTGATTAGCCACTAGATTGTATGATGATTGGCCAAATTAAAAAACTGTTTTTGACATGATTTTCACTCATTCGTAAGACAATCTGACAAAAAATTATATAAATAGCATATCACAAAGGGTGATTGGTACAATGATTGGCCACTTGAGAAATTTTTTCAATTTGACAATTTGGAAATAACACTATAAGCGCTGAACAAAATTCTAAAATAAACTGATAATCTATTTTATAAAGACTGACAATAATTATAGAAAGCCCAATGATTGGCCATGATACAATGAGTAGCATAGGCTTATTGTATGATTAGCAACTGAATTGTGGGAAAATAGTCATTGACCAACTTGTTGGCCACATTGTATAGATTAATAATTTTTAAGCATATTGATTAGCCACTAGATTGAATAATAATTATTGACCGGACAAAAAAAACTGTTTTTGACATTATTTTCACTCATTCGTGGGACAAAATGCCAAAAAATTATATACATAGCCCATAAATTGTTGAAAAAATTTCCAATAAATTTTCGAAAAAATTTGGAACTTCAAAAACTAATGATTTGATTTTCACTATTCACAATAATTTGTTTGAAACTAGAACTATCGTTTTGCTTTAAAATTCACCTTTTTGGTTGAGAATTGATCTTTTTGGTTGAAAATTTAACTATTTTTTTTCAATTTGGGTAA
Organism: Andricus grossulariae; assembly: GCA_011634705.1. Lineage (NCBI taxonomy): Eukaryota > Metazoa > Arthropoda > Insecta > Hymenoptera > Cynipidae > Andricus > Andricus grossulariae. Next base: position 262,198,810 of record JAABKJ010007545.1, read on the forward strand.
TTTTATTAAAAACTTTATTATTTAAAATGAAATTTTAACGAGTCCACTATTTTCTATAAGAATCGCCTTTAGGCTTCAAAATTCAACCATTTCTTTGAAATTTTCTTCTCTTTTGACTGAACAATATTTCTGGTAGAAATATCAAATATTACATTCTTCGTTCAAAATTAATCTTTTTTGCTTAAAAAGTCAACTACTAGAATAAAAAGTAAAATCCTTCGCTAAAAAAAATGTTGTATTGAAAATATAACTATTTTTGAAAGCTTTTTTTGAAAATTAATTTTTTAAACAAGAAACAGAAATATTCTTTGGTTTAAAATGTATCTTTTCTAGTAGAAAATTCAACTACTTGTTTGAAAATTGGACTCTTTTGTTGAAATTTCATTTTTTTGTTTGACGATACATAGTTTTAGGTTAAATATTATCTCTTTGGTTAACAATTGAACTATTTTCTTGAAAATTGATTTTTTCGGTTAAAAATTATTTTTTTAAATAAAAATTTAACTTGGTTATTTTTTCTTGAAAATTTATCTTTTTTATTCGAGAACTCAATTATTGGGTTCAGAATTTGTCTCACATATATGGTTGAATTTAACTGGTTGGTTGAAAATTAAATTATTTATTCAAAAATGTAAGTATTTGGTTAACAATTTAATTTTTTGTAGAAAAATCATATTTTCGGGATGAAAGTTCAATTGT
>JAABKJ010007545.1:262199518-262273546 GCA_011634705.1 Andricus grossulariae
AATCGATTGAAAGATCTTAGAGTTTTAAAATACCCTTAAATATATCAAATTATTTTTAATCTTTTAATATCCCATGAAATCTTTGAAATCCTTTAAAATACCTTCAAATTATTGAAATTCATTGAGAAATATTAGAGTTTTAAAATACCCTTAGCTATTTCAAATTCTTTGAAATCTTTTGATCTCCTTTTAACCTTTTTATTCTTTAAAAGATTCCTCATCATTAAAAAAAAATCATAAAATCTTTGAAATCCTTGAAAACCACTTTAATTTATAAAATCGATTGAAAAATCTTAGAGTTTCAAAATACCCTTGAATGTTTCAAATTCTCTAAAATCTTTTGATATCCGATGAAATCTTTGAAATCATTCAAAATATCGTCAAATTATTGGAATCGATTGGAAAATCTTGAAGTTTTGAAATACCCTCAATTATTTTAAAATCTTTGAAATCTTTTAATATGACTTGAAATCTTTTCACACTCTTGAAGATTCCAAAGGATCTTCAAGAATACAATAGAATCTTCGAAATTCTTCAAAATCCTTTTAATTTATTAAAAGCGATTGAAAAATCTTAGAGTTTTAAAATACCCTTAACTATTTCAAATTCTTTGAAATCTTTTGATGTCTCTTAATATCTCTTTAGTGTCTTCAGGATTTATCGGGCTCTCTAAAAATACTATAAAATCGGAGAAATCTTTCAAAATCCTTTTAATTTATTGAAATCGATTGAAAGATCTGGGATTTTTGAAATACCCTTAAATATTTCAAATTTTTCAGAATCTTTTGATATCCCATGAAATCCTTAAATTTCCCTCTAATTGATTGAAATCGATTGAAAAATCTTAGAGTTATCAAATCCCTGAACTATTTTAAATTCTTCGAAATCTTTTGATATCCCTTATGAACTTTTCTTCTCTTCAAGATTAATCGGAATCCTTTAAGACACCATAAAATCTTTGAAATCCTATAAAATCCCTTGAATGTATTAAAATCGATTGAAAGATCTTGGAGTTTTAAAATACCATTAACTATTTTAATTTCTATGAAATCTCTTGAATATCTCTTAATATCTGTTTAGTGTGTTGAGGGTTCCTCGAAATCCCTAAAAATACCATAAAATCGGAAAAATCTTTCAAAATCACTTTAATTTATCGAAATCGATTGAAAGATCTGGGAGTATCGAAATACCCTTGAATATATCAAATTATTTTAAATCTTTTTATATCCAATGGAATCTTTAAAATTCTTGAAAATACCTTCATATTATTGAAATCGATTAAAAAATCTTAGAGTTTTAAAATATCCTTAAGTATTTTAAATTCTTTGAAATCTTTGGATATCTCCTAATTTCTTTCTAGTGTCTTGAGGATTCCTCAGAATTTTCGAAAAGAATTTAAAATCAGTGAAGTCATTTAAAGTTTCTTTAATTTATTGAAATCGATTGAAGGATCTGAGAGTTTTGAAATACCCCTTAAATATTTCAAATTCTTTAGAATCTTTGGATATCCAATGAAATCTTTGAAATCCTTGAAAATACCTTCAAATTAATGAAATCCATTGAAAAATCTTGGACTTTTAAATACCCTTATCTATTTCGAATTCTTTCAAATTTGTGAATATCTCTTAATATCTTTTTAGTGTCTTGAGGATTCCTCGGAATCTTGAAAAAACTCCATAAAATCGATAAATCTTTTAAAATCTCTTTAATTCATTAAATCGATTAAAAGATCTTAGAGTATTGAAATACCCTCAAATTTATCAAATTATTTAAAATCTTTTCATATACAATGAAATCTTTGAAATCCTCACAAATACTTTTAAATTATTGAAAGCGATAGAAAAATCTTTGAGTTTTGAAATACCCTCAACTATTTCAAATTCTTTGAAATCTTTGTATATATCTTAATTTCTCTCAAGTGTCTTGAGGATTCCTCAGAATTTTCAAAAAGAATATAAAATCAGTGAAGTCATTTTAAATTTATTTAATTTCTTGAAATCGATTGGAAGATCTGGGGGTTTTGAAATACCCTTAAGTATTTAAAATTCTTTGAAATCTTTAAATATCTCCAAATATCCTTTTAGTATCTTAAGGATTCCTCGGAATCTCTAAAAATACCATAAAATCGGACAAATCTGTCAAATTTCCTTTAATTTATTGAAGTCGATTGAATGATCATGGAGTTTTCAAATACCCTCAAATATATCAAATTATTTTAAATCTTTTATATCCAATGAAATCTTTGAAATTCTTTAAAATACATTCAAATTATTGAAATCCTTTGAAAAACCTTAGAGTTTTAAAATACCCATACCTATTTTAAATTCTTTAAATTCTTTTGATATCCCTTATGATCTTTTTCTTCTCTTTGAGATTTCTCGGAATCCTTTAAAACACCATAAAATTTTTGAAATCCTAGAAAATTTTTTCAATTTATTAAAATCGATTGAAAGATCTTGGAGTTTCAAAACATCCATAATGTTTCAAATTCTTTGACATCTTTTAATATCCCAAGAAATCTTTGAAATCCTTTAAAATACCTTCAAATTATTGAAATCGATTGTAAGATCTTGGAGTTTTAAATACCCATAATATTTTTAATTCTTTGACATTTTTTGATATCCCATGAAATCTTTGAGATCCTTTAAAATACCTTCAAATTATTGAAATTCATTGCAATATCTTGAAGGTTTAAAATACTTTTCACTATTTTAAATTCTTTGAAATCTTTTGATATCCCTTATGATCTTTTTCTTCTCTTCAAGATTTCTCGGAATCCTTTAAAACACCATAAAATCCTTGAAATCTTAGAAAATCTTTTCAATTTATTAAAATCGATTGAAAGATCTTGGAGTTTCAAAATACCCATAATGTTTCAAATTCTTCGACATCTTTTGAAATCCCATGGAATCTTTAAAATCCTTTAAAATACCTTCAAATTATTGAAATCGATTGAAAATTCTTAGAGTTTTGAAATACCCTTTAGGTATTTCAAATTCTTTGGAATCTTGTGATATCTCATGAAACCCTTCAAATTATTTAAAATACCTTTAAATTATTGAAATCCACTGAAAAATCTTAGATTTTTAAAATGCCCTCAACTATTTCAAATCCTTTGAATTCTTTGGATATTTCTTAATTTCTTTTTAGTGTCTTGAGAATTCCTCCAAATCTTAAAAAAAAAACAGAAAATCACTAAAGTCATTTAAAATTTCTTCAATTTATGGAAATCGTTTTGTTCTGAAATACCCTTAACTATTAAAAATCTTTGGAAATCATTTGATATCCCTTATGAACTTTTTCTTCTTCTCAAGATTTCTCGGAATCCTTTAAAACACCATAAAATCTTTGAAATCCTAGAAAATCCCTCTAATTTATTGAAATCGATTGTAAAATCTTACAGTTTTATAATACCTATAATATTACAAATTCTTTGACATCTTTTAATATCCCATGAAATCTTTGAAATCCTTTAAAATACCTTAAAATTATTTGAATCGGTTGAAAAATCGTGGTGTTTTCAAATACCCTTGAGTGTTTTAAGTTCTTTAAAATCTTTTGATATCCCTTGTGATCTTCATATTCTCTTTAACATTTCTCAGAATCTTTTTAAACACCATAAAATCTTTGAATATGTCTTAATATCTTTTTAGTGTCTTGAGGATTCCTCGAAATCTCTAAAAATACCATAAAATCGAAGAAGATTTCAAAATCTCTTTAATGGATTGAAATCGATTGAAAGATCTTGGAGTTTTAAAATAGCCTTAAATATATCAAATTATTTTAATTCTTTTCATATCCAATGAAAGCTTTGAAATCCTCTGAAATACATTCAAATTATTTAGATTGATTGAAAAATCTTAGAGTTTCAAAAAAACCTTAACTATTTCAAATTCTCAGAAACATTTGGATATCTCCTAATTCATTTCTAGTGTCTTGAGGATTCCTCGGAATCTTAAAAAAAAAACCATAAAATCAGTGAAGTCATTTAAAATTTCTTTAATTTATTGAAATCGATTGAAAGATCTGGGAGTTTTAAAATACCCTTAATATTTCCAATATTTTGACATCTTTCAATATCCTATGAAATCTTTGAAATCCTTTAAAATATCATCAAATTATTGAAATTCATTGCAAAATCTTGAAGGTTTAAAATACTCTTCACTATTTTAAATTCTTTGAAATCTTTTGTTATCCCTTACGATCTTCATATTCTCTTTAAGATTTCTCGGAATCTTTTAAAACACCATAAAATCTTTAAAATCCTTGAAAATCCCTTTACTTTACTGAAATCGATTGAAAAACTCTTGGAGTTTCCAAATACCCTTAACTATTTTGAATTACTTGAAATCTTTTGATGTCTCTTATATTTTGTTTATTTTCTTCAAGATTCCTCGGAATATTTAAAAATACCATAAAATATTAGAAATCCTTCAAAATCTTTTTAATTTTGTTGAAAGCGATTGAAAAATCTTGGAGTTTTGAAATACACTTAACTATTTACAATTCTTCAAAATATTTGGATATCCATTGGAATCCTTTCTCTGCTTCATTAAATTTGTCCCATTGCAATATTATTTATTTCAAATTATAAAGTGAAATATGCATAATTAATTTGTAAAATCTTCAAAGTGAGTGATGGCAGAAAGTCTATTAGAACGTTCAATCAAAACAAAAAGGTTCGATGAGAAAGGTTTAAATCCACACTTTAAATTCCTTTAGAAACCATTCATCATTTTGATCTCCTTTTCAGCTGAAGAGATTCAGATTCCCTTTTGTTGCAGCTTTGGAATCAAAAATCGGTCAACAGAAACCCCAGTTTTTTCTGTGTACAGTTATCAACCACGTTGGCAATTGGCAATCGAACTCACTAAAAATGCTTAAAAAAATGCAGAAAAAAGGTCAAATCCATATTTAGCCCTCGGCTACGTTATTTTCGGGGTTGGGGGTAAAATTTTTCAAAATTGGTAACTCGTAGTGTATGGACGCCCCCTGAAGTGAGGCGACGGATTTTAATTGGAACTTCTGCCGCGTTTCTGGCATTAAGTATGATGTCGCGTTGAGTTCAATTAAAATGGAAATCGAGGATGGCATCCCTCTTTCTTCCTTCCCGGTCCTTCTGTTTTGGTCAAATTCTCCCTCTCTCTCTCGTATTCACTATTTCAGACGCAGAAATCCGGAGGCTGAGAGAGACGCATGTGGCCCTCTTCAATCTGAAAATAGTTTTGGTGTTCGATGGAGCGCCTAATGAACCTGAGATTAGGAGTCGCCGGTCTCGAACTGTAGATATCGTTCGCAATTAACACTGAAATATCATCGGTGGGGTCCCTTAAAGACACACTTGACTCTGCTGCCGTGTCTCATGTGGAACTCGAGAAACCCGATCATGGAGACAAGCAAAAGGGTCCAAAGGACCGGCCAACCTTATAAACTCCTAAATTAACTCCCGTCGCCGCCTGTGCGACGTATCGCACAGGCGGCCGCGACAACGAAATGAGGCGAAGATATTTTATAATTTATATCTTGCGATCTTTCGGTAATTTAGCCTCTCGAGTTTTAGCAGTCTTGGCAATAACCTACGACTTCAGATAAAAATTATAACAACTACCACGAGGCGGACGAGTCGTTGCTGCCTGGACGACGTACGATCACGAGGCGGACGAGGGATCGCCGCCTGGATGGCGTACGATCACGAGGCGGACGAGGGATCGCCGCCTGGACGGCGTACGATCACGAGGCGGACGAGGGATCGCCGCCTGGACGACGTACGATCACGAGGCGGACGAGGGATCGCCGGCTGGACGACGTATCGCCCAGGTGGCCGCACGGACGCAATAAGGCGAAGACACTTCATAATTTATATCCCACGATCTTTAATTAATCGAACCTCTCAAGTTTGAGCGGTCATGACAATAACCTACGGCTTTTCATAAAAAGTATAACTACCACGAGGCGGATGAGCGGTTGCCGCCGGGGCGAACTATGCCCAGGCGGCCTACCGCTCATCCGCCTCTGCGATACGCTATCCGCTCATCGCTTGAAATTTGGATTTCCTGATATATTTCAACTGATTCCACAGTAAATTCCAGTATGAATTCGATCCCGAAATTAAATCAAAATGAGAAGCAATGATTTTATAGAAATTTTGTTTTAATAGACGAAAAAATTAATTTTTCAGAACCATAGAGATTTGTAGCCCAATATAAGAAAATTAGAATTTTTCTCCCACCCTGGAATTAAAAATTTTCTTAAACATTTCTGGTTGGCTTCAGGTGTTTCTTTATCTTCCAGAAGTGAAAATCGAAACTATGTTAATCTATAGAAATACTTTTGGGAAGAAAAAAATTATCATTTTCAGAGTTGAATATTCGCACTTTTTGTTTGAAAATCAATTTTCTTAACTGAAAATTTAAACGGTCCATTTTAAATATCATCTCTTCTGAAAAATTACAACTATTTTTGGTTTAAAGTTAATTTCTTCCGTTGGAAAGGCTACTATGATAGTTTTGGATCAATATTTATTTATTTGATTCAAAATTCAACCATTTTTTTAAAAAGTCATATTTTTTATACGAAATTTCATCTGTTTAGGTTGAACTCTACAGTATGTGCATATTTTCGTTTTTGTTGAGAATTAATTTTCCAAACTAAACATTTAACGGTCCAACTATTTTTTTTCAAATTGCCTTTTTGGCTTCAAAAATACACAATTTTATTAACAATTTTTTTCTCTCTTGACATAAGAATCTCTTTTAGTTGGAATATCGACATTTACTTTTCCAGTTCAGAATTCACCTGTTTGCCTCAAAATTCTACTGCCAGGTTGAAACTTTGCATCCTTTTCTCAAAAAGCATTTCCTTGTTGAAAATTTATTTATTTTGGGTCAAAAATTAATTTTTTCAGTTAAAAACTTAACTATTTCGTTGACAATTTATTTATTTGCTTGATGATTCGTCATTTTAGTTGAAAATTAATTTCTTAGGTTAAAAATTCATCGACGTGGTTACAGCTGAAATTTTACCGCGATTTCGCTGGGAGCAAGTGCAATTTTTAAGATTAGCACCTGCTCCCGGAGAAATCCTGCGGTTGTCCTTATGACAAACTTTTAACTATATATATTGTTAGATTTCAAACTAATTTACGAATGCGATTTCGAGTTAAAGCGTAGATTGACACCATGAAAGTCTACATTTTATAATAATGATGTAAGTTTAAATTATTATAATGAGTAAAATTAGAACAATAAAACGTTATGACCACTTGGCCTAAACTTTCGGCTCTTTTGCCCGCAATCTTGGTCCGCGATACGACTCAACAGCCTCGCAATTCCCTACTAACGTTTTTCAACCTTTTTCGAAGAACATTAAGTCACCTAGCTACCTTATATAAAAACATTATATATGTAGTTTTCTAACATGCTGCCATCCTTGACAGATTGTTGGCTCCAAGCATAAACGTATATTATATAATTTCTTAATATTTACACAAGAACCCTGTTATTAATAGCAAACAAAATCACTTAATTTCTCTAACAGGTCTTAAATTCCTGATCGCATTAACATCTGGATTTTTTTCAACTAAAGTAGAATTCTTGTTTTTTCCCCTTTTTCAAGACCCTCCTTACTAGTTTCATCGACATTTGATTTTACGAATTCAATAAAATCTTCCTATTCATTATATTTTGAACATTCTTATCTTCCAAAATATAATTGCTGTTTACATCTTCCTTCAAACTTGGTCGCGAAATTTTAATTTGACTGACATGCGCAGTAGTCGGAGTATTTTTACCTTTACAATATAATTTCTGAATTTTATAGGTGTACGACGGTAACTTTGCAACAATGACACTTGCTCCTTTCTTGATAGATTAAAACTTAGTCGACTCACCCGTTGATGCAGTATTAGTTTCAACGATCACAATGTCTGCTATTTCATATTTAATTGTAGTATTACAGTTCTTATCGTATATGACCGTGTTCATAACGTGGTATAAAACTATATACATCTTCAAACGAAGCATGACCCGTTGATTTACAAACTGACGAATTCAAATCACATTTTGATTCACTTACATCATGATCCCATCTAAATACTTCACTGTCCAGAAGATTTGATTGTAAAGCAGGTAAAATTGTCTGATTCAATCTCTCCACTTGCCCATTGGCTTGATGATGCCTACTTGAATTTCACGTATGCTTGATACCAAATCTTTTTCACAATTATTTGAATTTATTAGCTGTAAAACTAGTACCCCTGTCTGAAATAATTCTCTGATGTGGTCCAAATCTATAAATGAATTCTTTAACTCTCTTGATCGTTGTAGGCGCTTTTGTATCCTTAACCGCGTACAATTTACAAAATTTAGTTAAATTGCCAATGATTGCAAGGATATACTTATTGCCACGAGTTGAAGTTACAAATGGCCCGAATTGATCAATGTTAATAACCTCAAACGGACGATTGCCGGGAGGAATAGGATGCAATTCCTCGACTTTCTTTCCTACTATCCTTTTCGCTAATAAACGTTCTAGACAAGATCCAATATGCATGTTTGCGTATCTTCGCATTCCTGCAAAATAAAAATGTTCCTAATTCTCGCGACCGTTCTATCAATTCCTAAATGTCATCGTTTTTGTACAATAAACCATCTCTTAATACGTAATCTTGACATTCGTCTATTTCCGTTCGAGTACGTTCGTGTTCGGCTTTTTCTAGAATTTTTATTTTCCTGGCTAACTTTTCGTTAACTCTCTGGCACATCAAGATCTAATCTTCGCGCATCGAAATATTTAAAATCGTACCTGGTTCATCAAAAGAAATAGCCTCTTCTACAGGTGCTCTAGATAATGCATCTACGTGTTGCATATTTTCACCTTTGCGATGATGTATATGAAAATCAGCGAGAGAGCTGAGCCAACGAATAATGTTTGGATTACTTGTTTTTGATTTATTAATATATTTCCGTGAAAATGTCAAAATTAATACCAATTAGCAAAGGTCTTAATCGAGGCATTGCCCACACTACAGCCAAAACCTCCAGCTTACTAGAATATGATTTTACCGTTTCTAAGGTTTTTCTGCTAATTGTGTAAATCAATTTCTGCTTCTCCCCCTCATTTTGTTGAAATAACATTGGCCCTAGCACGATTGCCGATGAAACCGTGTACGACTCAGTACGATTTGCTAGCGGATTATAAAGACCCAAATAGGCTCCGAACTGATTGCTCCAATGTGTTTTACACCTGGTATTATTCAACCTTTTCCAATAACAGATTCTAAATAATCCACCTTAGGCATCCCGAACTTGCAATTTTTAAAGTTTAAAGTTAAACCTGCTTTGATCAAAAGATCCAAAACTTCGCTTAATTTTTTATGAGTTCCTCCCAAGTCTTCGCATGATTCAAGATGTCGTCAAAATAAGTAAGAGTTAAATTATCATGGTTTGGACCAGAAATCCTTTCAATTAGTTTAGGAAAATAGAACGTGGCATTCATCAAACCAAACATTGCTCTCTCAAATTGACCCGTCTCGTCCTGAGTTATGAAATACGTCTTTTCTTTCGCACTCTCAGTTAAACGAATGTGTAGATAACCATGTGACAACTTAAAAGTGGCAAAAAAGTTGGAGCCATGTAATTCATCTAGACAATCATCGTTAATTGAGACAGGGAAGTTTGTTCGAATTGTCATCTGATTTAATCGCCGATAGTCAATAACTAGACGCGGTGATCCATCAGCTTTAGTAACTAAAAAGCACGGACTAGCGAAGGGTGAATTCGTTTCTGTAGCTAAACCGACTCTTTTATATTCTTCCATAAGATCTCGCATTGCTTCACGTTCCGGCGGACTCAAATCATACCGCTTCGCAGAAAACGGTTCTGCCCCTTCTGTTCATTTCCAGAACATCCATACGTCCGACCTCCAATAAATTTTTAGCAACTGCTTGACGTTTAGAATTTAAAAAATCAGCAGTCTCTTTTGATTTTATCTCAGATAACAATTCGTGTCTTTTTACCTCTGATTTCGTAACCGGCTTAAATCTAGGTTCCAGTTCTGGAATTTCTTTTACTGTCAGAATTTTATCCGAAGGAATTTTCCCTTTCGATAACTTAACCTCTTCATTCATTAAATTTTAATAAGGCAACATTAACTCACAATTGCCGACTAATACATTTATAAAATTAACCGATTCCAGCAGAATACTAAGCATTTCGTTAACAGTTGGTCTCAACTCAAGGTTTAACTCGATAATTGATTCTTTAGCAAACGGAAAATTAATTTCATGACAATTAGTTATTTTATCATCGAATTCATAAAATGCAATATGAGGCAATTTAGTAAAAGATCTACTACATCATAATTAGTCGCGTTATCTGAAACCACTCTGAAACAAATGTCATCAGCTGTGCACTCGTCAATTTTTATATTGGCCTTTATTATACCTGGAGAGCGCATCGCGGCTTCAATGCTTCCAAAACCTATCAATTTATTCGGACGTTTAAAAAATTCAAAACCATGATTAAACATAACGGCAGATTTGATAATACACACAGAAGATCAATGATCTACCAGAAAATCGGCTAGCACACCATTAATTAAAACCTTCTTTACATACTTTTTTTAGATGGATGGCAGGCAATTTGAAGCAATAACATTTATCTTACCTTTGTCAGGTTTCTTAGGCCTAGTGCAATCTTTTTCGAAGTGACCTGTTTCATTGCAATGAGAACATTTAATTCCGCGTTTCGCAAGGCATTCTTTTGCGTAATTATTGCTTGCATTACGTCTAAGACACGCACGCTTCGCACTTGCACTCTGACTTGATTCTTTTTTTCAACTGCCTCCAACGTAGTTTCTCTCCTTTGAAGTCTCGTTCAATATTTCCTTCTTGTCTGCCATCGAAATTTGTATCTTTTCTGTGATCAGCTGCTCCAGAACTCTCACGTCTTGAGGCAAAACGCTGCTTTCTTGAATTCCCCAAATTCTCGAACATTAAAATATTTTGCAGATGATTGTCAAGTTAAAGATGTTTCCACTGTAAAAGTTTCTTTAAATTGTAGACTGAATTGAGTCCAATTTTGAATAGTATCAATTCGACTCAGATACCAACTTCTTGCTGCTTTCTTGAGGTGCGCTCTTGCTGTTTCGAAAGCTGCAGGCTCAGTCCCACGATGTAATGTAGCAGTGGATTCTAACTGCTTCGACGACGCTGTTGCTTCTGAAGATCCTTCCACTCCAGTGAAGTCCGTAATATTATGTGATAAGTCCGAAAGAACATTATAATGAAAAGTCTCTAGTTGATTCTTCTGTAACACATATTACAGTAATGCTGGGTTTTAATCAAAAAATCATTTCACAACTGCTAGGAATTGCGACATATTCTGCTGATATTCTCCCTGAGACACATTTCCATGTTGCGGAATTTGATTTGTGGCATTTGGAATTGGGCTTCTTTGATCTTCGGGTTGAACATGTTTATTCACCAGCTGTTGACTCTGCAGAAGATTGAAACATCTTGATCGCCTATTATCTTGGCCTTCCCTGTTCAGTTCATTTGACCAACCAAGCCAATCAGTTGATGTGGAAAGTCCTCCAGCTGCTCCGAGTTGATCCATTCTCATTATTCACGAATTCTTTTTTTTTTCAATTTTCACATAGCAGAATTGCGTTTCACACTTCTTTGATCACTGTTTTCAAGCGATTCTAATTTAACCTCACATTTAAAATAGAGTTTTCAATACCAAGCGAGAACAATCAAGAACCTTTTTTTATCATGGCGTCAGACATCGCATTCTTTTTTTGTTATTATTTAGCTTGGTTACTAGAATTTTTCAAAAATGTCCAATTTTCCCGATTTTCGCGGATTCGCGTCACTGAACAAATCTTACGTATTTAGTGTAAATGGGCCACTATCCTACTTCTGAAATTGTTAGAGTCCAAACTAATTTACGAACATGATCTCGAGTTAAAGCGTAGATTGACACAATGAAAGTTCACACTTCATATTAATTATGTAAGTTTTAATTAATAGAACGAGTACAATTAGTACAATAAAACGTTACGAGTGCTTGTCCGAAACTTTCGGCTCTTTTGCCCACAATCTCGGTCCGCAATACGACTCAACAACCACGCAATTCCACACTAACGTTCTTCAAACTTTTTCGAACAGAATTAAGTCACCTAGCAACCTCATATACAAGCAATATATATGTATTTTATTATTATTATATTATTCTTTATTATTTTATATATGTATTTTGATATAAATAATTGAAAAATGAGGTTAAACAACTACCGCAGGGTCCCACTGGGAGCAACTACCATCTAAAAATGACACCGGCTACCAGTAGGACCGCAGTAAATTACACTGATGGCCACGTCTCACAACCGTGAGATGGGTGGATACAGGACACGACGAAATCACAACGACAGGCAGGCGAAACCCTCGTGTGCTTTGAGGACACGAAGCGACCCAAGGATGGCAGCTTTCTGCATCCATCTCGCACGTGCCGTGGCATATTTTTGGCACGCGGGTATTGCTTTAAGGTGACGAACCAGTGATAGTTTCGCACCTCCGAGAGCACATATCACAAGGACAATTACTTGTACCGAATATTCTGGGTACAGTGTTTGCAGCCCCCTTTTAAGGTCTTGATACCTTTCCTCCTTTTATGTCTCCTTGGCAGGGATGTTGTATTCGGATGGAGCCGAGAATTATATCACAATTATAGTTTATTTCTCGAAGTCTTGGAGAACAATGTAGGGCCTCGAGTGTGCAACGGAGACTGCTGTCCGAAAATCGTAGTTCCAGAATATTTGGCACTTCTCGTTTTCGACAATTGACTCTATCTCCCTTGGAGCGTTCGGTAGGGCAGGGACGCGGCAAACACCGTAGGAGCGACAAAGATGGTAATAAAGCACTCTTAGGGCCGCATTATGTCCGTAGATATACATCTTTCGTTCGTGGGTGGGAAACACCCATAGTATGTGTTCTAGGTGCTCAGCGTGTGCATGGCACGCTCTACACCTATCGCTGGGAACTTCTTGACATAAAATGCGGCCACGGTATGCTAAGGTGGACATGAAACCGTCCTGGCATGCGAAAATAAAACCCTCTGTACCTGAATTAAGCCCTGATGATCTGAGGAAAGCAAAAGTTTGCTCCTTTGACAAGGACTGTTTTTCTACATTTCTGTGAAAGTTTCCGTGCGTTTTCTTGTCGAGCACTTTCCTCACTTCTGATGTTGAAATTCAGGCCAAGGGTCTTGGCCGCTTGCTCCGCGATTCTCTGCCATTGGCAACGATGTAAGCTGTACTTAGAACAATTCAGTTATAAAAACACTGGAGATTCAGAAGTCCCCGTCCAATACTTATACATTTGACAGATCGACATCCATGGGTTCAGAGATTCTACATTTATATCCCCATGGAAAAGTGTCTGTTGTACCAGGGAGCAGAATTCTTTTTTTGTCATGCCAGCCGAGAGCAATCTTGTCTTGGCTGATGGTGTGAACTTCGTGCTTTCGGCTTCGGATTAGATGTTGAGTTTTAATAAGATTTTAGCAAGATATAAGAGTATGCTTATAATCTTTGAATGTCATGGTTTTTAATGTTGATCCTTTGACACCCTTAGCCTTTTTTTTTCATCTTCATCCAGAACTTTATATGCATATAATTTCGATCTCATGCCCAAAAATTCAGTCATTATTTCGCCGTTGCATTCATCTTTCATCAGGCCTAATACTTTTTCATTCTTTAGAGGAATTCCATAAACATTATGTGGAGGATAATTTTACGTGTCAAATTTATGAATATCCCCTTTAATGTATTCGTAAAAGTTGGGAACAGTGAAATGATAGATGAGACTGTCTGTGTCTGTATATTGTAATTTTGCCCAATTTCCAAAATTTGGTAGAATATAGTTGTTATGAAAATCGTACGTGATAATTTTGGAGATATCAAGAACTATGAATCCAATGTAGATAGGTTTATTGAAGAAAATTTTAGTTTCATTCATTTCAATGATTACCATATCCTCATCAAATATGGTGCAACTATGGAAATTTGGCTTAGCAATTAGAGCTTATGCACCGCATCTCCCCTCCTCTTTTGTTACAAGCTTGACATCTTTGTGCTTCCTGACGTTTTCCATAGTCTTTCCAAAGACGGAATCGTTCTTCAATTTATAGAAATTCTTTTCAAATTCGTTGGTTGCTCTTTTTCTGTGATCTGTATTCAAATCAATGTACTCTTTTAGCCATGTCTGTTTTTTGAATTTTAGCTCTCAATGTATTTTCGTTAGTTTCATGCCTAATTTCAAGTACATTTTTAGATTTCAGCAATGTAGAACATAATTTTTCTTTGATACAAAGTGTTCTGGGTATAATGGAAAGTTCTTGTGCAAATCGTGAAGCTCTTCTGGGTACTCTAGATCTACTTCCAGAATATAACCTTCAGGTGAATCATCAGGTAAATTTAAAAAATTTGGATTATTTTCAAAATTTTTAAACCATTCAAAATCTTGATATGGTAAATATTCACTCATAGCTTCACCATACTGTTTGTTGATGTCAAAGTGAAAAATTTATGACTTTGGATCGAATGGATTAAAATCTTCTCCCATAAATCGATTGGTTGCTTTTGCAAACCTATTTGAGCAGTGTGAAACACCACATCTGATTCCTTTTTGAATTGATAGTAACATTTCTGCATCAGTTAGTAAATGCAGTTCTATTCCTTCGTACTTTAGCATTGCATCAAAAGAAAGTCCCGGTGCTGTGTAATAGTGCAAAGGGTCTAATTTATATGTTGCAAAACAAGTTTTTCTAAAAATTTGAAAAATTTCTGCCAATAGTAAGACATCGGTTTCGAGGAACAGATCTGAATACTGTCAACTCTCTTCTTCCAATTTTTGCCAACTGTCAATGTAGTCATATGGGGATACAACTTTTCTTGTTAACAGATTGAATTCACAGTCATTTTCGCAAAATTTCCTTGTAATTGTTTTTTCACTGTCATTGAGATATGAGGGAAATTTTTCTAGACTACTGGGCATGAATCGGAAAGAATCGATAATTCTGAGTTTGGCTTTATTATCTGGAACATCTTTCGTTAATGAGATACATTTTTCTTTAAAAATTGGCAGTAAGGAGACATGTACCTCAAACAGATAAATTATGGAAAACTACTGGAATTACACAAGAGTCTTTGTAATTGACGTTGCAGCTTCCGTGTGCTGGACCACGGTACTTTCCTCTGAAGTGGAAGTGATCGCGATGTTTGACATCATCTTTCTTAAATTCTTTTTGACAAATGTGACATACTTTGGCTTTTAGAAAATTTTGTTTTTGCTTTGGTGTTAATTTTTCCATTGGTATGGGATTTTGCAAACGAGAATTCACTTTTACTGATAAATCTTTTTATTATTTTACAAACCATTCGATACAGTTTTTTTTCACGATATACTTTTGGTTCTGAAGTTGAATCTTTGAAACTGCACTGCGTATAATACGCAACACTCGTAGGGGTATGCTTTTGATACGCCGCTTGATCTATTTGTGAATTTGTAACGGGCTGCTGGAAACATTCAATGTCTGCATGCACAGCAAATTGTACATTTTCATTGTATCTATAATTTTTAAGCTTTAATATGTTCCCATGCTCCTCTGTTGGGAGTATGACTCTACAGTTACTTAAATTTTCACTATCAGCTGGGTGGTTTATTAGAGATTTTTCCAATTTGAAATGGCACAAGCACCTATCGCAGAAGAATATATAACGCTTTCCTTTCGAAAATTGTGAACTAACTAATTGAGAGAGATTTTTAATCCATGCGAAGTAATACACTGGATTACTTTTACTGCCATCAAAATCAAAATCGGTATTTCCAATCATTAGGAGGTGAATTGTGGGGCATCTTGATTTTTCATTGATTATATACAGAGGGACAATCTCATCTTTTTCTCTATTTTCTTCATGTTCTATACCATAAACGTTTATACGCAATTCATTCGTTTCTTCAAATTTTTCGATATTTTCAAAAGTGATGGGAAAGTTGATTCCATCATGCTTGAGTTCTGAATTAAAATGCGTGTAGGAAGTGACACGAGATACACGATCTTTCGCAGGCTGAAAAGCGGCCATTACCTACCAGAGAAAACAGTACTCGTCATTGTTCTCGACATTTACAACTGCTTTTTTGTCTCTAATAAATTTATGCAAACTCACAAAAGTTGATGAGCCTACTGTGAAAAGTGCATATTTGTTTATATTTACAGTTAAATTTATTATTTCTTTCGATCTCCATCCAGATTTTGTTTACTGAAAATCCTCTACTTTAGCCAAAAGTTGCTCTCTGACTTCACTCTCAAATCATTCATTATTTCTGTTGATTCTAAAATTAGTTCATTTTTAGTATTAAAAAATTGAATTGCTTCAATTTTCCTACCCTCTTCTATAGCACTGAATTTTGCGTCAAGACTAACATTCGTTTTTAAACCCCCACCGAAACTTTTCAAACCATTTTTAATTCTCTGAGTAATCATTGTTTTGGAATCTTCAAAAAAACTATCTGAATCTTTGTGTTAAATTTATAATCAAACCTGTTCTCCCTCGACTCTTAAATGCAGACTCCAGATATTGCCATCTGATTCTGTCTCCTTCCCTATCCAAGCCCTCGTTACCACCAGTTCCACTCTTCTGCAGTTTCCTGAATAGTCTGTTCTTTGATGTGAATAGGCCAATGGTTGATAGGAGTTTATTTTTTTTCGCCCAGAGATAAATTCTGCTTTCCCTGTCGAAACATTTTATTCAGCCTCCTAATATCTTGGGTACAGTGATGTGTCCAATATGCGATCTCTGAAGTTGTTGCATTTTCATGAAAATTTTATATATACTGTCATAAATCTTGAAACACCTTCTTACAGTCCGATGAATCCATTTTCGAATATTATCACAGGATGGTTAGAAGTGAACTGAAAAAAAATTCGCTATGAAGTGACTTTTAAAATCAACCAATTTCACAAATATTCAAACAGATGTCAGTGAGTGTTAATTTTAAAATATGAAGGAGCACTAACCGATTTTCAACACCAGGTTTCTTATCTTCAGTCCAAATGTGGTATATGTCACTGAATGTAATTTAGTAATCAAGTTTTGAAACGTTCTAAAAAATATATATTAAAGTGTACGAAACTGTACTGTTGTACGAATACAGTTCACTAATTAATTTAAAATACTATATCAATTTTTTCACTTCACTTTACTTTTTGATGCTTGTGTATTTTGTCTCAAATGCTGGATGACAACTGAGAGAAATATATGCGAAGCGCGTTTCTTATAGATTCACATTTGCTATCCTTGTCTAGTAACATATCTCCCTCTTTATCTTAATGTTCTATATCGTTCTACGTCATAATCGACACCTTCGGGATATAATTTTTGCAACGAAAAATGTAATCTGTCATTAGAATAACCTTGAAGTTGTTTACGAAAAATTCTTTCCAGAAATTGTGTAGTATTGCATTATATGATGATACAAAGTTGTAAAGCGTTCTACATTATAATCGACACGTTTGGAATATAACGTTTTGCAACGTTAGAAATGTAATGCTTCATTAAAAATAACACAAACGATCTTGAAGATGTTTGCAGAAAATTGTTGACCTCTGAATTAAATTATTTAGGCAGAAAGATATAAAATCATCCTCGATTTCTATAAATTATATCATACAGTAGCTTTAGTGGATGATTGAAAATTTCGAAATGATTTTATTGTATTTATTTTGTATTCAGCTTATTTTTTATAAATTTATTTCAAATTTTCAACGTGTAATAGGCAAAACTGACCTTTCTGAATAAGAGATGAAAAACGAGCATATATCTGTGAATAAAAAGATATGTGACTACATAACAAGTGTTTTTATATGACATAAGAAGCGATAAGTGCCGGGCTGTGCACCCTTAATATATATAAGTTAAAGCACGTATGAAAAAGCATGGAATAAAATGCAATAAAATGCGTCATCAAGAACGTTCTAGAAGAAGGGTTTTCACGAATTATTTGCGCGCTAAATAAATAAGGAGAGTAATTTTAAGTTGAATATGTTATCTATAAGGAAGCAATAAATCTATAGGCAAAACAGGATGTCATTCATAGCCCTCCGTATCAAATTTCATCTGTACACCTGCATCTTGTGTGCATTAAATGAATGTTTATCTATAAGGAAGCAATAAATCATCCTTGTCTTTGCCCATTACTATATGACGCAGTAGAAATTGCCAGGACATAGCAAAATAGAACCTTAAAAGTATTTACGCGAAAAACTCTTGAGATAAGAAATTACCTTGAACGTGTTGTTACATGCATTTTTCTGGCACAATTGCGCAATATTAATCTGTGACGTCATCAAGGAATGTTCTAGAACGGTCTCGATGTCAAACTCGCACAGAAACACGCACACAGGCTTACTTCATACAGACACGCACGAATATTTCTTCTTCCAGAACCCGCCTTACTCATCTACTATTGTAGAGCAGTATTTTTTTAAAATTAATATGACGTCCACGGCGACATGTTGTACTGGATTTAGCGCAGTGTATTTTTTTTACTTTTAAATCCTTGACAGAAAAATTCGTCACTAAATTTAGCACAACGTTTGACGTTTTATATCATAGGGTTATAATTTTGATGTAATTGTTGTTTTAATTATGAATAAAAAATTGCAAACTCATGAAGAAAACCGCGCAAAAGTGTGTATTCTATGTTTTAGGAAGATGAAAAATATGTTTCAATTAACAGAGAAACAGCAAGCTGCAATGGAAAATGTGTTTCGCTATAAGTATAACGATAAGCGGTTGCCTAGTGGAATTTGTGGTAGTTGTAGAACACATGTGTATGATGTGGAAAAAAGTGATCTAAAAAATGTAAATCGATCAGATTTTTCCCAGTTGTCGCTATTCCGAAAAATAATGCAGGTCAGGTTAAATTATTTTTATAATTAAAAACTCACTGTTGAATTAATTTAGTTTTTATTTTATTATTTATCTATGTTTACCGATTTCAGTCAAATCTACATCTTCTAGCGAGCCGATTTAAGAGAAACGCTATAAACTTTGCTTAACTGTTATTGGAAAAGGAAATACAAATGTGACACATCAAGTCGGATTCAAAATATGAAGCACTTGTATTAGAATCTCCGATGAAGGGAAGAGAACAAGTAATTTCAGTTTGGACAGTGCAAGAGAATTCTTGAAGCTGTGTTTTTCTGTGCACTGTGTAGATGAAAATGTAGAAACACCTATTCATGTACGTCAAACGTACGAAGATAGAATAGCAGCTAAGAAATTCAAGGACTCTGGAGTAAAAAAATTGTTTATACTGGCATTGGCTGTGCTAGGCTTGAGTCAAGTTTGGGTGAGAATTGTTATTGCCACTTTTCCCAAGTTTCGCCGGTATTTTGATGCGTTTATTACGCCAGCGTTCCGAGAGATGTATATCTATGTATTTCTACAGACATAATGCGGCCCTAAGAGTGCTTCATTACCATCTTTGTAGCTCTTACGGTGTTGGCCGCGACCCTGCCCTGCTGAACGCTCCAAGGGAGATAGAGCCAATTGTCCAAAACGAGAAGTGCCAAATTTTCTGGAACTACGATTTTCGGACAGCAGTCTCCGTTGCACACTCGAGGAGCTAATTTCTCTAAACTACTTGACATAAATCTGAAAGAGTCAATAAACCTGAGATGTACATTTGTACCCTCCACATGTTTAGTGAAAGATATATATTTATTTTTATTTACAGGAAAAAATGTAATAACCCCTGTAAAACGAGTTTCTAAACTTTTCATTAAAAAATGAGAATCGTAACCATATAAATTGTGAAATACGACTGGAATTATATAAGAGTTTTCATACCCCAAATTGCAAGATGTATGACTAGCTCCCCTAAATTTAACTGTAAGGTGACAATGGCCACGATTTTTATATCATCAACTTTAAAAAAAATTTTACAAATATGACAGTTTTTAGCTAAATTGAAATCCTTTTGTTGTTGTGAACTTAAGAGTTTCATTTGTGTAATGTTTTTCAAATATGATTCAACTCTTTTAGCTCATTCTTTCAATTCATTTATGAACCACTCTATGCAATCTTTTTCATTATATACTTTAATATAAGAAATATAATCATCAAAACTACATTGCATGTAATAGCCTATACTGTAAGGTACATGTTTTTGATGCACTTTTGTTTTAAAATTTGAATATGTGTCATTTATCGGTTCCAAAAGGTATTCAGTATCAGCATGAACAACAAAAGGAACTTTTTCTTTATTTTTATAATTTTTAAATCTCAATATATTCTCTTGGTCTTCTTTGGTAGGCATCGTAACCCTACATTTATTTACATTTTCACACTCTATTTTATGTATTTGAAAAGAAGTTTCCATTTTAAAGTCACATAAACACCAATCATATATTAAAGTGGGCTGATGACCTTATTTTATTTGTGACTTCACTAATCGGGATAATTTTTTTACCCATGCAAAATGATAAATTGGCTTATGAATATTAACGTTATCATCGTCAGTGTAATCTGAATCATTTTGATCAATTTCAGTATTTTCAAGCATTAAAGAATGTATTGCAGGTAAACTTGATTTTTCTTTGCTTATATAAAAAGGAACGATTTGTTCTTCTTCTTTTTATTTTCTTCTCGATCTTTCCCATAAACATTAATCCTTAAATGATTCATTTTTTCAAACCTTTTAGCATCAACTAAATTAATAGGGAAATTAATTTCATCATACTTTAATATCTCATTAAAAGGTGGATATGAATCTGTTACATTTAGACAATACAATAGGATGTAATGCAGCTGCAATAGACCAGAGAGAGCAATAGGGATCACTATTTTTCGTGTTAACTACAACTTTCTTAGCTTGAATATATATTTTGGTAGTCTCATAAATGTTGAAACCCCCCCTTTAAATGGGATGTATTTATTGAAATTGACAATCATATGTATAACTTCAATTAAAGACCAACCTGATTTTTCTTGATCAAATTCTTCTACCATGATTAAAATTGGTTCGGTTACTCTTTCATCATACCATGCAATCAAATCAGTTGCTAGTAAAATATTTTCATTTTCAGTTCAGAAAAATTTTATATCTTCAATCATTTCATCATCTACTAAAGTTTCAAATTTACCATAAAAAATTAAATTTACATTCAAATTTTCATATCTTTTTAAAATATTTTTTATACGTGAAATTGCCATTCACTTTGAATCCTCTATGAAATGTTTTAAATCTTTATGCTTCAAGTTCACAATATAACCTGTTCTAATTCTGTTTCCAAAAGCTGATTCCAAATCTTCCCACCTTATTCTATCTCTTTTCCTTTTCGAGGAGAAAACTCCTTCACCTTTTTCCTGTAATTGTCACATCTTCCTTTATTTTGCTTCAAAAAAGTTTTTAATAAACGAATATTTCGTTTACCATATTTAAACCACTTTTCGCATGCTAACGCGTTTAGATTTTTTTTCAAGTTTCATAAGCTTCACACATAATTTAAATAAACTTACTAGAGATTCCTGGATCCATTATATTTATTCTCAAAAGTAAACTCTTTCAACGGTAGAACTCAAATGACCTTTTAATTGCATACTATGTCCTTATATATAAAAGAATGGAATTATTCATGTAATTATTTAATAAAGGGAGATATAGGTACCAGAAACGGAAAGAGTCTTCGGTAAAGAATGTGTCCTCGATATGAAATACAATATCTCCCGTGCCTTAAATGAAAGGAATTCTTTCAGAAAACATACCGAGTGATTAAACCCTATGAATGTTGCGTAGGCTACGGTATTTAATTTTGAGGTGATCCCGATCGATAGGAGAAACGAAAAGAGTCTTGGGGAAAAGAATAAATTAAAATATTTTGTGCGTACTTCAATTCGACGAAATGTATTCATAAACAGAACGAGTGAATGTCAACGGATTCGAAGCTTATCGGAACTATCAAAATCATACTGATTACTCAAAAAATGTCACCCTAAAAACTCATTTCACACCATATACGTTAAAAGAATGTGTCCTTGAGATTAAATACAATATTTCCCGTGCTTAAAATCAAAGGAATGCTTTCATAAAACATAACGAGTGATTAGATCCTGTGAATGCTGCATACGCTACGGTCTCTAATTTTGCAGGTGGTCCCGATCGATAAGCGAAACGGAAAGAATCTTGGAAAAAGTATAAATTGAAATATTTCGTACGTGCTTCAATTCGAAGCAACGTTTTTCATATACATAACCAAGTGAGAGTCAACACATTAAGTGTCACCCTGAAACTCATTTCACACCATACGTTGATCAATTCCAAGAAATATCTCGCAAGATAAACAAATATCCTTCAAATTCCTTCTAGAAGCTTCCTAGGTCAATCAACTTACGAAATTTTTACATATACACTCAAAAATATTTACCCCCACTTATCAATTCTGAGAAAGCTCTCTTACGCACTAAACATATAACCTTCAAATTCCTTCTAGAAGCTTCCAGGTCAACCACCTTGCGAAAGTTCTAGATGTCGGTAACATGTCAGTGCAGGGATTTTTATCACTGATTCGAATCAAGAGAGATCCTTTTCAGTCCTCTTTTCTTTATCTCAGTTGTCCCTTTTTTTGTCTGTCTACTTCTATTCCTTTCTATCTATTTGTGCATTCAGCCTTTTCGCCTATCTTTTTTAATCCCCTGTTTTTCTATGTGCTTCTATCTCTTGTCTATTAGGCTGGTCCTTACATAGAAATTTTGTTTTGTATATCGTACAGTCGCGTTGTGTTCCAAATGTTCGAGCATAGAAAGTCCTCCAAAGTTGAGTCAAATCAATTACTACTTACCCCTCGCCCCATACACTTGAAGTTTCCATTCTTAGCCCACAATATTCTTTCGATTTGGACGTTGTTTTTTAAATGGAAGATTTCTAAAGTTCGAAATAATTTGCGTCTTTGGACTTTTCATAAAAAACTTGGATAATTTATAATTTAACAACAAAGTTTACTTTCTTAACTTTTTGGTAGTTGCATTTTATAGAAGATTTGCAGATTGATCAGAGAAAATCTTATGTCTGTGCTCAAACTATCTAGAAATAATTTCTAGTGGTTGAAAATAATTTGAAAATAATTTTGTATTACTTTATAAACAAAATAACTAACAAAAGTTATTTTTCGGGATTGAAAAGGTTTAGATCATTGAAGTGCAGAGTTTTGGTATAAAATGTGAGGGTAAATAATGTTTTATTACGATTAGTTGTTGGGAATGTACAAAAAAGGGAAAAATACAACAAACAATGATTTTGAATAACTATAGATGAAATTAAACATAACATTAAATGTGGTGCGTGAGCTTCATACGGGACATACTATAGACATGTGAGGTGGTGTGCACTGCATAAACTCTCCATCTTGATTATCACTTGCCATCGCGGCACGTAAAGTAATTGTTCTCGGTTGACGAAACAGTCGGACTTTCGTGCAACCAAATTTACGTGCTGCTGCTTATTGCCGGCGGCATGCTCTGTACAAATGTATTGTACAGTCTACAGAAATCAGACATATGTACCGCGCATGCGTCAGAAGAAAGAGCCAGGAGAGTGTCGCCACTTTTTGTGCGTGTTTGTGGGACGCGAAGTTCTCGTTTGTCGGAGGGTGTATTTTGCCGGCCACGGTCATCAAAGTATACTTTTACGGAGTACGTGCATGCGCTTTTGGTCCAAGCGGCGATACTGTCCTGTCTCTCTCTTCTGACGCATGCGCGGTACATATGACTGGTGTTTGTAGACTGTACAATACAGTTGTACAGAGCATGCCAGCGGCAATACGCACTACACGTGAGTCAGATTGCACGAAAGCCCGCAAGTGTTTCGTCAACCAATAACAATGACTAAACGTGTCGCGATGGCAAGTGATAATAAAGTTGGATAGTTATGCAGTGCACTCCACCTCACTTGCGAGAAGTAGCTGAAAATGATTTAACAAAAAATCTAACTATTCTATTTTTGGTTGAGAATTTATCTTTGTTGGATGAGAATTCAACTATTTCGTTGAAAACTGATATTTTTTATTTAAAAATTGAAACATCGACCTTAGACGTCAAAGTCGTGGTTTTCTGAATCATAACACAATATAGTATTCAAACAGACTGATGAATTTTCAACAAAAATGATGAATCTTCAAGTGGAATAAATTAATTTTATACCAAACAGATTAATTTTCAAACATAAAGATTAATTTTCTACAAAGAAAGAGGAATTTTCCACAAGGTATATACATTTTTAAACAAATGCTTTCATTTTTAAATAAGAGATATCAATTTTCAACCAAATAGTTGAATATTCATCCAAGAAAAATAAATTTGCAACCAAAAATGAAATAGTTAAATTTTTGGTTTCAAACAAATTAATTTTCAAACAAAAAGAATTTTTAACAAAATAGTTCTTTTTAACCAAAGTGATGAATTTTCTACTAAAATTATAAATCTTCTAGTGGAATAATTGAATTTCAAACCAAAAAGATAAATTTTCAATTAAAATGATGAATCTATACCTGGAGTAGTTGAATATTCAATAAAAAAGATGGATTTTCAACAAAGAAGATTAATTTTCGATCAAGAAAGACGAATTTCCAACAAAATCCACGAATTTTAAAGTGAAAAAGATAAATTTCCAACCAAAAATTGTATAATTAAATTCCCAGCTTAGAAAAATTTCAACTAAAGGGGTGAATTTTCAACTCAAATGAGAGAATATTCAAGTGGATTAGTTGAATTTCCAACGAAAAAACATTAAGTTTCAAGTAGAAAACATCCATTTGCAACCAAATAGTTGATGTTTGACTGCCGGAAGGCTTTACTCCTGATCATAACTCAACCAAAGATACTTTCGAATGATCCCCAAGGGAGTGGACTGCAATTCGAACGAGTTAGGTTTAGATCTCATTTTCAGCTCTCTGGAGTTTAACTCTCGGTCCATGCTAACTAAATGTTATTGTTCAATAATGAGAGAATAATACAGTAATTTATTAATTAATATATAATATATTAATAAATTGGTGAATTTATGTATAATTAATATTTAGTTATCATTACAATTGAATATAAATTTCTTCATATTGATATAAATATTAAATAATGTAAAATGATTAACATTCAGAAATGTAAATAAAATTAAGTAAATCCTTAATATTGACCCATACTGATCAACATAAATATTAAATCTATAACATGATTAATATTTAGAAATTAAAATAAAATTATGTAATTGTTATATATAAACCAATACTGATGGTTGTCAACCGTAGACGTTCATTATTTTATTCCGTTGTTCGAAGATATTACAAATGAACACCCTTTTGAATTTTGTACGTAAATTATTATTGCATTTGCATTCATGAAATTATAATGTGATCTGTCCAATTGAGTCAGCCTTCGATACACTTTCCCAGGGTTTCAAAATAGAGATCAAGTTCGTTAAGCAAATATTTTCGACAAAAATTAAAAAATTTGGAGCATTACCTAATTTTGAAAAAAAAATAAAATAAAAAGAATACTAGAAAATATCGACAACTTTGTGGTACAAGATAAAAAGACTCGCAAATTGTCCTAATGGAATTTTTCATTTTGACAATTACAAATGTTATATGCCTTTCAACATTTTGAAATTTTTCAGAAAATATTTCGAAATGTTACTGTAATTGATTAAGAAATTTGTATCACAATTTTGACTGCATTCAGGATATATTTCGAAACTATCACTATGAATTTGATACTTTAGACCAAAATTCTAAAACTTATATCATTTTCAAAACTACGCGTACTTGCTTTTTATGACATATGTTATGTTTAACAGTGACCTTCATTACATTTCATCACGACTTACAAATTATCGTCATAATATTTTGCAATTGGTCACAAATTACAAATATTATACATAATTCATAATGAAGTAAAGTACCTCTATTGAGATATTTTTTAAGCACAGTGAAATGATTTTTATCATCTTTTTCAAACTGGCTACAAATTTTAGTGAATTTGAATTACAACCGAACTTTGAACGAACAACATTAAAACCTTTGGCCTAATTTTTCTTTTAAGTAAATTGACAAAAAATTACGTTTTTGTTATCTACTTTTTTTGGAGCGTCTTCATATTACGTAACGTTATTTTCGACTTTTTACCCCCCCCCCCTCCCCCTTATATATTAGGCCCTAAAATTGTCAACTACCCCCCCCCCTCTACGGTTACGTAACATTATTGTATTATGTTTAAAAATATAATAGACGTTTTCCAAATAAAAGAAATGTTTCTTAATTTGAAGTGCTGTATAGAAATAAAACAATGTTTTAATCTAATTATTTTTCAAAGATATTTCCGACTCTGGGAAGTTTGAAAGAAATAAAACAAATTTGACAAATTTTTCGGAAATGATTAAAAGTTGTAAAATATTTTTAATCTATTCAAAGCCTTTTGAATTCCTAAAAATATTTTCAGCTGACTTTAATTTTTCTTAAAATTTTGAAAAATCATTAAAAATGTAAAAAAAGTGACTTAAAATCTTCCCAATTTTCCCAGGAATTTTAAGAAAATATGCTTATTCAATTGAAACCTTTGAAACTTCTTTTGAAGCTTCTAATTTTTGGTTTAAAATCTTTGAAAAAAAATCTGCATTTTTTAAAAATCTTTTACAGTTGAAAATTCTTTTAGAATCTCTTCGAACCTTCTGAATATTTATTGAATTTACTTTTTTTATTCTTTAATCTTACCAAATTGAAACATTTTGCTTTAGAATCTCCTATTATTTTTCGAAATTTAAGGAAATATTTTGAAATAGTTTTTAAATTTTCTCTTACAGTTCATTTTTCGAAATAGAACATCATACAAATTTTTCCCATTAATCTTAAGAAAATTCTTTTCTTAATTCTTTAAAAAATTTTCAAACCTTCAAATATTTTTAAAAGTTTCAAATTTTTCGTGATTTTTTTTTAACTCTGCAAAATTTGGCTTTGAAATCATTTATACTCTTTTTACAAATTTTAGGAAATGATTGAAAATGTTTTGTATTCTTTTTCAATTTTCCCTTAGAATTTATTCAGGGAAAAATAATTTGAGATTTTTCCATGAGTCTTAAGAATATTTTTTTTCATTCTCTGACGCCCTGCAAAATTCAGTTTACCTTTAATTTGTTTAATCCTGAACAATTCAATGAATTATCTTAAAGACTTCCATATTCTTTTTACACACATTATGAAATCTTTAAAACTTAAAATTATTCTTTTGAAAATAAACCTGAACCATTTAAAATGTTGCCAGAAATCTTTTTAAAAAATTTAGTCTCAAAATATTTCAAAATTATTAAAAAGCTTCTAAATTTTTTTTCGAATTCTTCAAAATAAGTTTCGCCCATAATTTAATTCATCTTATCTCTTTGAAAATTTATAAAAGTTTAGAAATTATAGTATGGTATCAAAATGTTAAGGACATAATTATTTCCTGATATCAAACCATCATTAACAATTTAATTGTTCTCTTCTATCAAGAATGTTTAGCAACATTTAGAAATAAATGTTATGATGAAGTAAAATTATTTATTAGGAAATTTCGATGTGCAAAATTGATGGTGAAGAAAATTCATAAGTTTTTATTAATAGATAAGCATCCTGAAAGCAACTAAAAATATAAGTGGCGCGATGCTTGTCCTTTTTAGGCGTCATGAGTTTTTTAATCAATGATTACATTAAAATAATTTGTTTAAAGAATTTCACAGTTATTTAAATAATACCCATTTTTCCGTACATATAGATTACCTATAGAAAAATCAGGAGAAACATTTTATATCACAAAATATTTGGCAAATTACAAAATGTATAGGCACTTCTTTGTTTTCTGCGAACACCTGAATGCCGTACAAATTAGACAATATTTATACAATTTATTTTCGTACAAAATATAACATTTATTTGATTTTATTGACATACGTACATGTCAATATAGTACATTCGAAGAAATCTGCATTATTTCTACAATTGTGAAATTATTTAAACATTTATTTTGCGGCTTGTGTACCTGAAAAAATAAAAGATTTCAACGAATGAAATTTATGTAAACAAATGCAAATTATTGAACAAAGTAGGTATTTGTCAAATACTGATTAATGGTGATTTATGAAAACTATAAAATAAAAATGCGTTACTTAACAATAATTCAAACTTGTCACTATTTATCACGATTCGAAAAAATATTGTATGTGGCGCATTCCAGTAAAGTGTATTTTCCAAGAGATGCATCAGAACTGGCAGCTTGTGACTCACTAAGAGATCGATCTCTTGAGAACAGTATTGGGATTTTAGCTCTTAGGATTCAGCTCCCTAAATGTTTTAGACCTGTAGAGATTCAAGAAATCCGATCTTTCCAGTCTTTCCATCATCTGCTGATCACATCCATACCAGAGTGGGGGCAGACTTTGTTCCGTGCAAACGTGCTCTCCTCGGGAGTCGTTCCCGGTACCTACGTGCCTGCCTGAATCTTTTCCCGCATTGTTTACGGAAGGATAACTCCGACCTTCGAGGGATTAGATGACGCCTCTGTCAAGCTATAGTTCTCCCACAGAGATAATCTCTTAAAGAGCGCATTTGCAGGCTCACTTTTGGCTCACTCGGGATTCACTCTCAGTCCCTGAGGCCAGGACGATTTCATGCGAACCTGAATGACGCTGAAATTATAAAAAATCTTATTGAAGATCCGCATGAATTGCGTCAATTAATGAATGAAGGCGAAACGTTCGTCCTTGATCGTGGTTTTCGAGATGCGAAATACGTACTAAGTCCAGGGGTTTTACCTTACTGATGCCAGCGTTAAAAGGTCAGCTCGTACTTTTACGAAATGATGAGTGAGAATGGTTCTATCAATTTGCAATTTCCGAAAGAGCAGGCAAATATTCTAAAGGTCCAGGTACATTCAAGACACATTAGTCGGAAACTATATAGATGTTTCATTGATTACGGACCAAACAGTGTGAGTATTGATGGAATTCAAAGATATGCTTTTGAATGTGTCAATGGTCATAGAACAGATGGCTGCTGTTCCCATGTAGCAGTCGTTATTTATAACTTATAATACGCGAGGTAATTGTCGAAAATTGTAAGGCCTGCTGAAATTCTTAGTAAATTGTTTTTACAAAACAGTATGAATCCAGTGATAGAGGAAGACAGTGACGAAGATTAAGTGCATAGCATGCTTGAGTAAGGTATATTGTTTAAATCGTACTTACTTCATTGATTTATAAGCTAAAAATGAAGTTGGCCCTCCATTCTCATAAAATTACATACATATCAGGGTCCATAATTTCTTATTTATTATGTTTAACCATGAAATAATCCTTTGATCGTATCCAAAAAAAATATATATGCTGTTACCTTGGACATGGGTATATTGCACACAAAAAAATGGCGGTGTAGTTACCAAAAATTCGTTACAAAAAAAATGGTTATAACATTACAATAATTTTTTCAGCCCCTTCTCGTAAAAAGAACTGATTGCTAATTTTTTAATAGTTGCCTTAAAACCCTATATAACATATATTTGGGCCATCAAAATCGGATGAGCGAATTTGGAGAAATTCTAATTTTTTTATTTTTCAAAATTTGTTTATACCTAGGGAGCGGACTAGATAAGGACTAGAAAGGACCAGTGCTAAGCCCCTCGGCTCGCAGTGGTTGTCCTTCCCTAGACGATTCGTAGTCAAGTTCATACTTTATCTAGTCCGCTCCGTATTTATAACTTTTGTAAGAAAATTTTTTTAAATTTGGTACTTGGAGTAAATTAGTCCTATAATGGTAGGAACTTAGCCCTGAAATATGAACCAAAATCAAGCGGGGGCACTTCATCCATACTTACCCGGCTACGGCCTTTGGCTAAACATACCGCTTATTACTGAATATCTACATCATACATGTGTTACGAATCCATTTTTCAACAAATTTTTTATTGTTTGCACGGAAAAAGAATTAATATTGAATCAAGGAAATATCGTTATGAGTACAGACGATACAATATTTTTTTGATCTAAGAAATATGTCTTGTTTGAATAAAATGTACCAGATTAAAGAAACTTGATTTTCTTCGTTTAAGTACATTTTCATGAAACAAGACAAATTTTCTTAGATCGTGAAAATAGTGTATCTTCCGTATTCGTACCGATATTCTCTTGATAGAATTCTAATTTTTTCCGTATGCACAATTGTTATTATTATTATTATACCATTAAGCCATTTCCCTTTCGGGGTAGGCGTGACTCGCTCGGTTGGAAAATAGTAGCGTTGGGAAGGTATAGATTTTTAGATTGATCTAGAATTGTCGTGTTATTTATTTAAATAACACGTTCGTTCCGCAACACTGCTCCGACCCAGGTTGCTGATCAATCGCTCTAGCGATCACCCCAAGCGAAGAGCTTCACAAGGTTGTTATGTGAGATTCCCAACTCGGGCCCATTATTATCCAAGGTCTTTTGTCTCGGGCATAATTCACTCTACTCACATTATTTTCAAAAGCTATATGTCGCCACACTTTTCTGTCCTGGCATACTTCTCTAGCGCCCTTCACGTCCATAGTAGATAGGCAGGGCCGGTTCTGGGACAATTAGTATTTGTGTGTGTGTGTGTGTGTGTGTGTGTGTGTGAGGCTGGCATGGAGACCGTTCTGCAAAGCTTCTACAAAATTCTCGAAGGTCATGATGACGTCACAGAATAATATTACGCAATTGCAAGAGCTGAATTCAAGTAAACACGTTCAAGGTTATTACGAGAAAAATGAGACTGATTTATTACTTCCTTATAGATAAGACATTCATTTCAAGGTTATTTCGAGAAAAGAAGGTCATTTATTGCGCAAAATATGTAGGCATATATATGGGAACTTTGATATGACATCCTGTTTTCGTCTAACGAATCAGGTTGCATCCGATAGCTACTGCAGTTTAAGAATTGTGAGAGCAGAATTAATGAAAAAACACGTTCAAGGTTATTACGAGAAAATAAGAATGATTTATTACTTCCTTATAGATAAGACATTCATTTAATGCACAAATGATTCTGGATAACATCATTAAATTATACTGCGTAATTTCTGGAAAGAATTTCTTTCATTCGACAAGAACTTCTAAGTTATTGTATTGGCACATTACATTTTGTCTTGTAAAAATATAGTGCTGATTAGAATGTAGAATGTTTATGCAAACACGTTCAAATTTATAACAAAAAAAAAAATTATTTATTACTTCCCTATAGATAAGACATTCATTTATTGCACAAAAGTTTCTAGAATATTCTTGATGACGTCATCAAATTGTAATACGCAATTCCTAAAAATAATTTCTTTTGTCTACAACAACTTCAAGGATATTGTAATAGCGCATTACATTTTGAGTTGCAAAATTACATCCCGAACGTGTTTCTACGTACAGAACATTGTCGCATCACATGAGGCAATATTGTGCAATATCGCGAAAACGAATTTCACGTGTTTCTGCGCATAGAACATTGTTGCATCAGATGATGGAATATTGCGAAATTTCGCGGAAACGAATTTCACGTGTTTCTACATATAAAACATTGTTGCATCACATGATGCAATATAGCGCAATGTCACGAAAACGGATTTTAACGTGTTTCTACGCAAAGAAAATTGTTGCATCATATGATGCAATATTGCGCAATGTCTCGAAAAAGAATTTCATGTGTTTCTACGCATAGAACATTGTTGCATTCTATAATTCAATATTGCGCAATGTCGCGAAAACGAATTTCACCTGTTTTTACGTATAAAACATGTTTGCATCATATGATTCAATATTGCGCATTTTCGAGAAACGAATATTGCATGTTTCTAAGTGTATAATATATAATGTAGACCGTTCTAGAACGTTTTAGAACATTGTTGCACCATATAATGCAATACTGTACAATTTTGAGAAACGAAGTTTAATAGGCAAAGGAAGTAAATGATTCGTGAATATAAAACGCATTTAAAATTTTTCTTAAATAGCTTCAAGGTTACATTTATTTTTATTTGTCCTTGAAGTTACATCATGAAAAACGTTTGCTGCTGTGAATATCATTATTTGACACATGTGCAGAAAGCGTTTTTAAGAACATTCCCTAGGTATTAGCCTTAATAATAATAACAATCGCGCGGCCGCTGTGTATGGATAACAGTGGTAAAATATGAACTCCAAACTACACTATGCTTAAACACCAGCTACAAGCTATTCACTGGCATCCTCAAAGAGAGGATATTAACATCTATCGAGCCAGTATGGAGTGCAATTTTTGAATTTCTATCCAAAATAGCTGGTTAACGAACTCGATCTTTCTTTTTCGTCCCTGAAACTGTGTGCCAAAGCAAAATCCAATTCGATTAGTCTTTCGAAAGTTATCCGATATACAGACGACGACAACGACGACGACAACGACAGACGGACAGACACCGATACGTAAAAACTATTTTTTCTGACTCAGGGGGCCTCAAAACGTCGACATTTGATGGAATGCACGAAAGTCATTTTTCACATAAAACCAATGCTTTCTCATTATGATGAGAATGAAAAAATAAGGAAACTCATTTTTCTTTCTACCTTAAGATGATTACAGGCCAATATGTTGAAGGCATTTTTGTTGGAGTGTATATTTTCAGTCACGGAGGCATTTTTATAATGCAATTAAGTGATTTGATAAGAACAGTATGCCTAATTTGACATATTAGACAAAGCCTGGTTTTTTACCCCACCACCCATGGACTGGGTCGCAGCCAATATTAGTATTAGCAGTATTGACAATATTACTACTACTATTATTATAGTCTCAAACCACTTCATTATCAATAATTCTTCCCCAAAAAATGGATGTTAAAAAAAATGGTAAAAAAATGAAGATAGTGTTATCAATTTTCTAGTGAATATATTAAAGCTGAATATTTAATTGAACTGATCATCGAATTTATACCAAATTTCTGCGAAGAATAGCAGGTCGTTACACATTTCAAATTAATTTGTCTAACTGTTGCAGCCATGTATCAACATTTTTAATAATTGGTCCAAAAATAATATCAAGCTTGAAATATTTGTGTTAGTCGAGGTGTTAGTAATAATGAAACGAAAAAGATACATAGCTGGCAAAGATAAAATGCAGTAATAAATTATTATTGAAAAATTATGTTTGACATTTGTCGAAGTGCTGAGCTTTCCTATTGAAATTATTAAATATACGTGACTGAGGCTTATCCCATGTTTTGTAAAGTCGAAGTTGTTTGCAAAAAAGGAATTTGTGTCTTCATCGTCATCCGGTCATTCAAATGTGTGAGGACAAGCGAAGAAGACTTTTTATGTAAAGTTAAGAGTTAAACAAAGGTGTGTGGTTCGCCTTGTTGTTCTTAATTCTTATTCGCCTCATGAAACAGTGAGGTCGGGTCTTTAATATCCCGGAAACAACGGTATTTTCAAATAATCTGGGACACTGCAATTTGTCTTGCGGAAGGATTTTTTTTCTGGATGAATTCCTCGAAAAGTAAACAAGTGACTTCATCAAAAGAATATTTTATTTTGAATATGAATTTAAAACTGAAGCAATTTTTCTGTTTTCCAATAAACCGATTTTGAAGTCAATAATTTTTTTCAGAGTCAAAACTGTAGTAAAAACTATTTTTTAAATATTTATATATTTTAACAGTTCTACACTGTTAAAAATGTTTTCAATTTTAATATACATTTAATATACATTTGTATATTATATCTAAAACCTAGTTTTACGAAATCCTCTTTAAGAGACTATGTATATTAAATTTCAGATACCGCATACCGACAAGTTCAATTAAGCAAATAATTAAGAAACCTAACCCCCAAGCACTTGTACTCACGTTAAAATGCTAACATTCACATCGAATTTTAGAAAAAATTTCACCCGTATGTTACACTTTAATTATCAGTAAGAATTTAGTCCAAGGATTTACGGTTGTTACTTTATTTCTTAATATATTTGACAAGATTTGAAGGCATCAAAGAACTTGGTGTTTTCAAGCACTCTTACCGACTTTAATATACATGTATATTAATTTTACAACATGATGGTATATTAAAATTAATTTACGGCATATGCCAATGACTGTACTCACATGTATATTAAATTTCGATGAGATTTTTTTGTAATTTATATTCACGTTTTAGGCACTGACTAGTCTTACAGAATTTTCCGTAAAACTAACCATCAAAGTGTACAGCTAGGGCTAGTATTACAAAATTACCGAAAATCTTCTGTAATTGATGGTAAGTTACCATAAATTATGGCTAAAGTTACCGGAAATTTTAAGAAATTTTTTAACTGAACTTTCGAGTTAGTTCCCGAAGAAATGCCAACCCGTCGACTTCGGGTTTCTAACAATTTTTCACACTCCTAATACTAAATTATTGACTTATTTTTTGTATGGTATCTACCTACTCTACAATTACCCAAATTGGAAAGACTCCTAATTGTAAATCAACTTCTTCTGGTGCAAAACACTCTCATTTTGAAATAATAAAAATTAAAAGAATTTCATAGTTCTTAATGCAAATGCCGAAAATAGAACGATTTTTTTCTTTCAAATTCTTTACATTTTTCAAACACAGAAATTAGAATTTTTTCAAACAGTCAAATTTCAAATCTTAAGTTTTTTAGTTTAATGTGTTTTGATTATTCCAACTTTTATGTAAACGATGCGTGCATTCATTATATAAAATTAAAAATGTTGTAAAAATCGTATTGTTCCTATATTGTATAAGTAGTATAACATGTGGCAGACAGCCTAGCATGACGACATAACAGGACAAAGCGTTTGGTGTGTGCAGAGATATCGTTTTTTGGGTGCTTTTTTTTTAACAAAAAAATACACCTGGAGTTTCAGTCGAGTTACTGAACATAAAATCATGCACAGGAAAATTATGGATTCAATTTCATTGTTTCCGTTAATTTTCTTACAAACTCATTTCGTATTTCAGTTATGTTTACTCCCTTGATCAATGTCAAAACTGAAAAACAATTGAATTGATTACAAGTTTCGTATTGCTCAATATGAACCAATTACGGTTCAATTTTGTTTCAGTACATTTTGACGCCGTTTCTTTGTTCAAAATTTAAGTTTTTTTTTTCTGTGTGAGAATATATACAATATACATGTATTTTGAATATTGTAGAAAAGGTATATGTATAACGTGTGGTAGACAGCCTAGCATGACGACATAACAGGACAAAGAGTTCCTGCCTGGCATATACGATACCTGTACTTCAGTTTTATTTCAGCACGTAACTGAACTCCTCTAGCGGTCTTACAGTTCATTGGTCACTTTAATGTTCACTTTACTGTTCAATGTTCACTGTTCTGGTATGACTTTGCTCTTGTTCCTATTTCCATTACCTACCTCCCTACAATCTACATTCGTGTCCTGATCGATCAGAACCAAGGCATTATTATTTGCAAAAGAAATACCGGCCAGAAGTCGCCTGGAACACCCACGCGATGTCGTATTCTCGTCTCTCCATGCATGGAGTAAAATGGAGGGTCAAAATTAGACAGTCAAAATTAGAGAGTCAATCTAGATTAGGAGTCTAGATGGTCGAAAGGGCCTTACATAATTTTTTCTAAATAGTCAGAGAGACTCATTTTATGGCCAGTCTGAATGTTAGAAGAAGTTCAGACTCACTACTAGGATAATCAAGGTATCCTTCCGGTATGGTCAGTATGGTCATCTTGTTTTCACTCATTTCGATGATACAGAAATAAGAGTAATGAAAAGTGTGATACGCATTTATTTCGGTTTCTGAATTTATTTCAATGTTTTGAACCTCTGCATATAATAAAAAAGACTTTCAGATTTTATGAATTTTATATAAACTTTTAGGTTTTGTGAGTTCCACTTAATTTTATAATTTCCATTCTCTTATAAAAGAGATTCTGGAAACACACATATACATATATGTATAACGTAAATAAAAGAAGAAAAACATATAGCTCTCTGAGATGATCGAGCCGACCATCCAAGATGATCAAGTCGACTCTCTTGGATAATCTATTTCAACATCTTGTTTGAACCTTCTATAGAGATTGTCCCTTTGACCATCTAGAATGCTGCCCTGTAGATGACCCTCAAATATAGTCAGTCTGAACATCTGGATGTTCAGATTGACCTTCCATTTTTCTCCGTACAGTCGCCCACACTTTAATAACTTTGGCGATGACAACATCCGCTTCGTTTTCTTTTCAGCAAGAAACCAGAGATATACCTCAAGGTGAAAGCAAGATCTTCAATTTTCATTCGATTATCTCGCAGACCATTTATTATTCGTTTAGAAAAATTGAAAATGCAATTTGTTTGAAAATTTTTCTTACCATTATTTCAAAAATTATTGAATTTCAATCAATCATGGCTCATTTTTGTTGGAGACAGATTTTCTATACTCACAAAATTTGTGAATTTTTTCAGTGAAATTTTAATGATTTTCAGTAAGAATCTTACTAATTTCAATCAGTGACCCATTTCCAACTATTTCAATAAGTAAAATTGCGTTGTGAATCAGAGAACGTTCTTCCTGATTTGATTCAGTGACCCACTTCTCACTGATTCAAATGATTTAGTTTTCACTACTATACTGTTTCTAATTTTAAAAATATATAAATTATATAAATATATAATATAAATATAGAAAAATTTACTTGTAAATTTGGAAACATTAGAGTTGACGATAATGTTTCCCCCAAAAATAAGCATTGTTAAAATAAATTTTATTTGTAAGTTTTAAAATTTTGTCATTGCATTTTTTTTCAGCGATCTGATTTTTGTCAAGACAACTACCTTGAGAATTTAAAGTTAAATGTTTATAGAGTTGACTAAGAACCGAACTTTTCATAACGGAAACAAAGTTAAGGCCGTAATGTCTTTGTTTAAAAATTGAAAGAAAGACCTTCAGAAACATAATCTTCAAACAAATGTATCTTGTGTAATAAATTAAATAATTTTAATGTAATATATTACACAATATGGCTTTGTTAGAGAAGAAGTTTCTAAGAATATTTCTTACAACAAAAATAATAAATAATTTAACTTCTCAAGCCTTGGAATGAAAAAAAAGACTTTAGAAAATTTAAAAGTTTCATACTGAAACGTTTACAAATTTAATTTGAAAAGTTTAACTTTGAAATATTCAACTAATAAATACTTGAAAAATAAAATTCTTAAGATTGAGCAATCTCACTTACAAGTGGTTGAACTTACATAAACAATTAGAAGTTATCAATCATTTAAATTTAAACAAATATTTGAAGCTTTTAAATAGTAAACAATTTCAATTTGGAAGAGTTCAATACTACAAAATTGAAACATTTTATAATTGGAAGCTTAAGAAATTGACAAATTTATATAAATATAAAGGGTTTGTAAATTTTCAGAATAAATCATTACAAAAAGAACATGAGATATTAATTTAGTGAAGTGTTCCTAAGTTTTGTTTTGTCATGTTTCAATAAATGCACAATGGAACAATTTAAACTTTAAACAGTCCAAATTGAAGAATTCCAAATTGAAAGCTTTACAAATTGAAACATTTTAAACTAAAAACGTTAAAAATTTAGAATTTTAAATAAAAGTGCTAAAAAATGAACGAACTTAAATCGTTATAAACTACGTAAATTTCCATATTGAATCCTTAAAAAAACGTAGTGTATACGGATCCGGCATATTTTGCCGGATTTTGATTTTCTGTTCCGGCATATTTTACCGGATTTTAATTTTCTGTTCCGGCATATTTTTCTAGATCTTAATTTTCTCTTCCGGCAAGGCACCCCTGTGACTGGTTACAGAAATAATGTTGGTTTAAACCCCTACCCCTTTCCAACGTCTCGTGGGGGGCGGGAAGGCACCCCTGTGATTGGTCAGAAAAGTTACCGATCTATTACTACGAATTTCTAAAATTTCCTTGAATTATCATATATTTTCATCTATTACGATAATTTTAAAAATAAATGAAAATTTTGATGAATTACCATAATTTCTCAAATTTATGGAAATTTATCATTATTGTGGAAATTTAGGACATTTTTGGAAAAATTATGAAATTTGTTAAAATTTATGAAATTTGTTAAAATTTAAGAAATAAGTTAAAATTTATGAAGTTTGTAGAAATTTATTAAATTTGTCGAAATTTATGAAGATTGTGGACATTTATGAAATTTGTGAAAATTTACGAAAGTTGTGGAAATTTGTGGAAATTTATGATAATTTACGGAAAATTATGACGCAATTAAAAATATGCCGGAAGAGAAAATTAAAATCCGGCAAAATCTGCTGGAAGAGAAAATTAAGATCTGGCACGTTTTGCCGGAACAGAATACTCAAACTTAAAAAAATGTGATTGAGTTCATAAAAGACATTTTGAATTAAATTGAGTTTTTTTTAAATAGTTGTACTAAAAATAAAAAGTTGGCTAATCAGATTATTTTTATCAAAAAATTCTTAATTTTCTCTAAATTTGACTGAATTAAATTTAGAGACTAGTAACACTTATTTACAATTAGAATTAAAGACTGGCAACTTCAATGAAAAAATGTAGGATAACCTATTGACCCTTCGGAATAATATATGATTGCAATTGTTACGTATTCCAATCTTATATTTCAGTTCTTTTTACAAATCGCGAGGTTGAATCACAAAATATTTTGATACAGAAAATAACACAGAACAATCAACAAATATATTATAATAAAAGATTTTATAGGACGAGCTAATTTTAAAAATTTTAAATATTTTTATCAAATTATTGTTAAAGGTTGTTGGCCAAATGTTAAAAATTTAAGACTCAAGTATTCAAATTTTAAAAATACTCTCAGTTATTTGACCAGGATCTTTAAATGTTCCACGAAAAAAATTAACATGCATTCAGATACAAAACTTTCGGAATTCTATTTTAACCGTAAAAAAATTCAGCGAATTATGATCGACTCAACGGTAAAAATAAGATTTGTTAATCGTAATGAGTCAGTGAAATATTTGTTCTTTAATTTAAAAATTCATTACATTATAAATCATTTTATCGATTGACAACAAAATATTGTTAATATTTGTAATTACATTGGAAGATCATCTCTATTATTGTTAATTAATTATGACAGCCTTGTTTTCTTTGTCATTTTGTACATTCTTTTCTTCGGGAAAAAATGTTTTAAGTGGAGATTGAGCATCCCTGGTCTTTGAGAAAACTCCATCAAGCCAGCTGGAAACTTCACAAAGGTCTGTGAAGATGGCAAGTTGTTAAGAAGGTCAGCGGGAAAAAAGGGAGCAGAATGCGAAGGAAATCTGATCGGACTTTCTTAAACTGCACCGGCTCTTCGTGTTAGAAAATCTATATAAGAAAGTGACTTTTTGCACGACAGGTCAAACATTAAATGCTTCAAGTAAAAGTTCCAAAGATCAAATCTAACGAAAATACATAATATTATTTTAATTATGCGTTAAAAATTACACAAAATAATAGTTTTTTCCAATAACCACAATTAAAAAAAAACTTTTTTTTTAAATTGTGAAACTGAAACTTAATTTCCGGATTTTTCCCGGGTTTCCCATGACCAATTTTTGATTTTCCCTCACCATTAATATTTAACGACTAGTATTTTAATCTTGTAACACTTTAAACATAGAATCTTTTATAAACGGAATAAAATAATTCCAGAATAAAATTCAAAATTTGTTTATTTATTGATATATTTTAACCAAGAAGGATAACTCTTCTACTGTAAAATATGAAGTTTCAATCCAAACGAACTAATTTTCAACAAAGCAGTTGAATTTTTTACCAAAAAGTGGGATTTCCAACAAAATTTGTGGCGTCACTTTGACATTGTCAGCTAACAGATCTATTTTCTCAAACCTGAATAACTCTTTCGAATCAAATTTTTGGGGGCTTGAATCAGCACACATCATCTCGGAAGTGGGGGTTTGTCTTACTTTTAAGTGGCGATTTCGATTTTACAGAATGTTTTTTCGCTCTCTTGCAAAATTCCAATTTTGTTGGTTATCTAGTTCTGTACTGCCACCATTCAATTATTATTCTAAAAGTGTTTACAAAAATATTGAATTTTTTTGCAGAGGAAAATGTCACTTTCAAACGGAAATTCATTGTACATTGATAGTGAAACAATATGATTATAGCATCAGAGAAATAATTACAATGGAGTTAGATAATAGCTCGTAATCAAAATTACAGAGTACGGAGAATCTCTGGAATCGAGAAATTGACAATATCGTACAATTTTCGCTTCTACCCTTCTATTATCCTTGATTCGTCCACGCGACTTTCTCTCCCGGATAAACGTTAAACGGGACTATGACTGTAGCGAATGATTAGATCACTCCGCAATGCCAGGATGCCCATGGATTGATGGCCAATTATTGTGATTTTCGATGCTACTCTCCACATTAGGGAGATTCGATTTCTTTCGCACTTTTCTTTCAGGAATCATAAATCGATTGATATTTTTATGCAAATTATATTAACCTTTTTTTACCGTCTAATTTTTTAATTTCATTTTAGTTTGTTTCTATTTTTCTGATTTAACTCTTCAGTGGTATAACCACAATAACGATATAAAAATTGATAATAATATAGTAATAAATATTAAAGTATATTTATTTTTTAAATTAAAAAAGTTTACAATAAAAGCCTTTCAGAATATAAAGATTCAAAGTGAAATCAATTTCGAATAGTTGTTATTGTATAATTCTTAATTTCCAATTGTATGAATATATCTCACTTGATTAAATACGGATATTACCTACTGTACTGAAAGAAAATGTTTTACCTATTCAATCTTCATGGCGAATTAGCATGACCTTTTTACGTAATTTATTACATTGCTAAACGACAAATTTAAGTCTGAAATAAACTTGTTCATAACCGGTGGATTTAAAACATTTTACGACCAGAATTGATTTCTAAAGAGATGCCTAAATCATATTTTAGTACTGAATTAAAACCTCCTTAATTACTTACAATTTTTCTCTAGCTTCAGAAAATTATTTTTTTAAATATAAGAACTAATACTTAAAACTCCATTGAACTTCATAAAACCTGAAGGAAATTTACCAAATTTGAAATAAGTTCATCAAGTCTTAAAAGAATGCATTAAATTTCCAAACAAGTTTTTGATTTACGATTGGACATTAATTAGGCTTGAAGGAAACTTCAAGAGACGTATTTGAATATATTTGGGAACTTCAAAGGATTAAAAGAAATTTCAATAGGTTCTTAGGCTCTAAATGTTCTTCCTTTTTTAACGTGCTTTAAAATGCGTTCAAAAAGCCCAAGACTTTAGGAAACTTAAATAAATTGGACTTCATTAGAGTTTAATGAGATTATAAACATTACCAAGAGAGGTTTGCGTATTGTATGCATTGGGACAATGAGATAACATGCAAGAAAATATAAAAAAAGCCATATAACTATAATTCAAAGAATTTATAAGACTTCGTTTATATAATTTAAAAAACCTGAAGTAACTTTAAATGAGAGTTTCAACAACTTAATCAAAATTTAACAGACTGCCGAAAACTTCAAAATACGTTATTGTTACTCCATTAAAATCTATGGACGGTACTTCATGGGACTTGAATAGACCTTAAATTGATTTCAAATAATTTTCAGGGATTTCAGCGTCTAAAAAATAAAAATTCGAGACATGAAAATTAAAAAAAGAATGTATTAAATTAATTTTCAAACACTTGAATCAGAGATCTTCCAAAGAATTCAATGAGACTTATTTCGATGATAATTGAGTTTCAAAGTACTTCATCCAAG
The DNA here is from genome assembly GCA_011634705.1 of Andricus grossulariae. Taxonomy (NCBI): domain Eukaryota; kingdom Metazoa; phylum Arthropoda; class Insecta; order Hymenoptera; family Cynipidae; genus Andricus; species Andricus grossulariae. The sequence goes on from JAABKJ010007545.1 coordinate 262,241,443, forward strand.
TGGAAATTATAGGATCAAATTTTATATTACACTAAAAAAGTTGAAAGGAATTTAAATTTTCTCACTTCAGGGAAGTTAAGACCTTTCAGGGTCTTATTTCAACATCTTTATTTTTAGATCCTAAATAGTTTGCATAGGTTGGAAGGTTGGAAACCCCCTCAAAAATAATTTATCAGATGACTAGGGACTTTTAGAATATGACATGTCAAATTTTCCAAAAAATGACGGTAAATTTGCGGAAAAAGCAATTTAAAGTTTCAAAAGTTCCGTTCCCCGTCAAAATGAGAGCACCACCCCAGTCCAGCACTAAAATTTTATGGCACTTCTAATTCAGGAAAGTCATCTAATAGTACAATCTTCTAATTCTATTTCTATCCCAATCCTAGGAACCTGAATAACCAAAATAAAAAATTTCCCAGAATACCTTCTCGCAAAGCTCGTCTTCTACCAGGGGGTGGTGCACCAGTGCGTCTTCTCCTAGCATAAGTGTGAACTGGTACTATCAGCCTGGGTCTCGGAATGAGAAAACCACTATGACCATTAGACTGATTAATTTCCGAGTCACTGTCCGTGGTACCACTGCTTGACCTCGGTGACCTCTCATCTCTCGGACTCGAGGACATATTTCCTTCTCCATCCAGGACTCCCTCAAGCTGACTTATCACCTCAGCATAAGGTTGTCTTCTATCTTCACTATCTTTCCTAATTTCCCTATCAGTCCTATTTTTCGATCTCGAACTCTTCGTCCAATTTATATCACACTCCCTCCAACTAGCCTCATATAAAAGTTCCATTGCTCTTCCTCTCGTAGCATCCGGGTCCAGAATCAATTCCGGATCCTCCAGGACTGCACGACCTGGATAGCTTCTCACTTTCATTGTCAGAATTTAAGAGCTCTTCAATTTTAAAAGCAGACTTGGGTCTTAAAACTGGATTGAGAATATCTTTCGAAATTGCTGCGAGCCTTTGTTCGGCTATAAACTTTACCTTCCGCGTTGCTTCTTCATGGAGCGATAAAATTTGATGGGTCTTGAGACGCAACAACTTTCAGGAGGATGTGGTTTCTGAAATTCGAAGCCTGAAGATCATTTGGGTACAAAATATTGCAAGAATCTCTCTAATTTTCATGGCATATGACAACTTCGGATTAAGTTTTTATGGCTAATTTGACCCAGATCTTGCTACATAAACTCGACTTTCTTGGAAGATCAATTAGATGAATGAAATCTGATGTAAGTCATCTTTAATCATAAGATATTATTGAAGGTATCCTTAGAAATAGCAATCAGGATCTACATCATCATCCTCAGACCTTCATAAAAGATGTATCAATAACTCTTTGCTTTTATCACAGTTTATGATAGTCAATGAATATTTATTGCATTTTTCGATCTGTTATCACATAGATTCCAAGAAGGATGGTAACTCCTTTCTTCGTCAAAGACTTATCACAGTTGACAAAAATGTTTTCAACAATCCTGATTTTTTGTTCTCTCACAACCAAGGGTTGGTATCTTTGTATCAATCAAAAAGAGGTTCTTTCGAAGCAATTTTGGTTGTAACTTCTAAAACTTCCCAATGGCTATTTTCTGTAATCAATGACAACGTTCTATAGCGGTAACCAAGATAACAGTGCTCTCCAAATCACAATCATAGATGACAATATAAACTCACGATCAGACACCAATATCTAGTCTTTCTGAATCACAAACCTGTCTGTAATAAGCCCAGTCTCTGATTATCACACAATGGTATAATGGGACTCTCAGTATCCTGAACCCACATCATCAACTATCTCGAGATGATGGACATCTATTCCCAGAGTATCTGTTCCAATCAAAGAAGTCTTGACTATATTTATCTCTATAATTTATCAATATTATCACAAAACATCCTGATTTCTGAGACAAATTTTGGCACCAATCCAAAATCTTCAGGATGTCTTTGCAATTATTCGAGGCGATCTTTTAGGGAACATTTATGATGATTCGCCCTAAATCTTTCAGGAGATTTTAAGGGATGTTTTCTCTACTTAGATCCTGAAGCTCAGGAACCCCCGCGCGTTAATTGAAGAACTTCAGAACACTTTTGCATCTCACTGAAAAACGGATTTCGACTGGAGAGTCAAGGTCCCCCTTGGAAACAGACGCTCGCTGACAGCGTGCCCGACTGGTGAAAACTACGCCCGCAAGAGCGTGCACGAGAACCCCCTTCCTCGTGGATATAACCAACCCCCACTATAGACACTGACTCTTGAGAGAAAGGACAGTGGCTCTCATTCGCCCAAGGAGAAAAAACACTCCCACGGGTTTTGTCTGGTACTCTGGTGGAGTGTGTATGACTGTATGATGGTCATATGGTGTGTACTTATTATAAGCGAGTTGTCCAGAACGGTGAACTCCCTTCCCTGATTTTTCGACGCGAACCCATTTTACCTGCATGGGTCGAGGTTCCAGGGAGGGGCCATTTTCATTGTTCCTTTACTACCTTTAAGGATTTTTTCATATCATTCTAAGTACCTTTTTTCTTTAGATAGGGTGTCGATAAAATTTCTCTATTTTGAGATTCCAATATATCTTTCCTACAGGAACTAATTCTCTAAGAATAGATTAAGTAAACTGGCGACCATATAAGTAAAAGAATTAAACGTAATTTAAGCCATTTTTGACAGAACTGTATATTATGAAGAAAAGGTTTACTTTTATAGGAATATAATTATAACAGAACTGAATGATAATTTGGCCTGCCTTTTATAATTGGTCGAGTCTAAGCGTACGGACCTGGCAAGGGGGGGGGGGGGTTGGAAAAGGGAAGAGGGCGTGGCTTGTGTCCAAACGTATAGATACTACCTTTTTAATTTTCACAAATACTTTTATTGTTTATGCCTCACAGTCAACATGCAGTTATCACTGTACCTTCGGGTGGTCCAAAAATGCATTGGATTTTTTTTTTTTTTTTTTTTTTAATTTTTATCGGGACACCCCCCAAATTTGTTCGAATCCACCCAAAAATAAATCCATTTTTTTTTGTTTTGAAAAAAAAAAAATTATATTCAGGGGTGCCGCAAGCCCCATGAAGTTTAACATGCATTTCCAATAAGAAAAAATACGTTTTTGTAAATCTTATTCAGAATCCTCAATATTGTCCGCAATCATCAAATTACAGTTGTTAACGCTTTGACCTTTAATTTTAAAGAGTCTGTCCACAAATGTGTGGAAAATCTCAAGGCCGAGCGCGTAGCGCGAGATAAATATATTATCGAGAAAACTACTATTTTGCATTTTTTTAGTCATTTTCCGTAGAAAGGTATTGGGAGTTCAAAATGAAAAGTTATTGCGTTCTTCATATGAAAACTCGTAACCTCCACTGAAGTTTTATGGTGGATGTTTTAGTGGTAGTCGCCATTTTGTAACTTACAGAGTGACCTCTTTTTTAAACGTAAAATTAATAGAACTAAAAAAGTAGATTTCTAATTTTATCCATCATCGATAATTATTTTGATTTATGTATTTTTACTATTACTTTCAATGTAAGTTGTTAATAAAGATATATCTTTGGTTATTATGACTGACTTTCTCATTACACGGCGTAAAATCAAATGTAATTCAGTAATTTTTCTGCATTTCTCATCCAGTTGCACATGTTCTTTTTTATCATTATATGCGCGTTATATTTAGGCCGATATTATTGTATGTACTATATTCTACTCGATTAGATTAGATCAAACATATTTTTGATTAGATGAATGACAAAATGGTCTCAATTCGTGGTGCCGTTGCAATGATATATTATAAAGTACAATCTCTCATACTCAAACTTGAAAAAATATAAAGTAAAAAATAATTAAATTTTTTAATGAAAGTTATGGTTCCATGCTTCTTATTTTGTGAACTGATTGATTACTTATTTTTTTACAGTGTATTTTCAAAATGATATGTACATATATTTTATGTCTTAAATTATTTTTAAAGGTTACTATTGAATTACATGTATAGAAATGCAATTTCAAACAAAAAAACATATACAATATGATGTAAAAATTACTTGAATGTATCAATGAAAATAACTGTTTAATGCTTTTTATATTGTGAACTGATTAAATAATTATTAACTGATTCTAATAAAACTTAACTTTTTCTTAAATTAGTTCAAAAGGATATTAATAATTCAAATAAACAGAAATGAAAGTTTGAATTTGAAAAAAATATAAAGTAAAAATTATTTGAATCTTTCCGTGCAGAAATTTCGGAGCGGCCCTGGTCGGGGCTAGATCTGGCAGAACCTGGCCTTGATCGGGCATCCCGGTCAGGGGCAGACTCAAAATGAAACGCCTAATCCGATCAGGGCCAGACTGGGGTATCAATAAGGAAGGCTCGATCTAGCCCCGACCAGGCCTCTTCTAATTTTTATTTATGAAAATATTACTGAAATTTTATTTATTCAATAAAAAAGTAAATATTTAATTAAGAATATTAAACTTTATTATTCGAATATTTGAAAACAATTATCGTTAGTTTTACAGAGTTACTTTATATAAATATTTTGAAAAAAGTCCACCGCAATCTTTTGCGTTGCTGAACACTGAGCCGATGTACAGCAGTGGATCGTCCTCAGATATTTTGTATCGTTCAGAACTCAAACCTGCAAAGAATTTTGATAAATTAATTGTAAATGAAAAATATTATTGTTGACGGAATAAAATTAATGCTTATTCTAAATTTCCTTACCCGTGATACATGAGCACATGTGGTACCCTTTGAAAAGTGCTTTCGTTGGAATCTTTTTCATTGCCGTAAATTGTATCGCAAGATTGAGAATTTATTCTTTTTTGAAAAAAGTTGAACAATTTTGTTGAAAATTCTTTTTTTTCTAAAAGCTAATTTTTTATCAGTTTTTATCTTAACATTTACTATTCCATTTTCAGTGGAAACTTTATCATGTATATTGTATGAGTTAAAATTCGTCTATTTGGTAGAAAATTCAAGTATTATGTTGAAAAGTCGTCTTTTTGGGTAGAAAATTAATCTCGTTTGTTGAAAATTCAACTTATTGCTTAAAAATTCATTGATTTGGTAGAAAGTTCTTTTTTTTTTGTTGAAAAGTCGTCTTTTTGTATTGAAAATTATTCTTGTTTGTTGAAAGTTCAACTTTTTGGTTATAATTCAACTATCTTGTTAAAAATTCATATATTTTGTTAAAAAGTAATTCTCGTGGGTGGCAAATTATTCTTGTTTGTTGAAAGATCAACTTTTTGGTTGATAATTCAAATATCTTGTTAAAAATTCATATATTTTGTTAAGAAATCGTCCTTTTGGGCAGTAAATTATTCTTTTTTTTTTAAGTTTAACTTTATGGTCGATAATTCAACTAACTTGTTAAAAATTCATATATTTGGTTAAAAAGTCGTCTTTGTGGGTAAAAAATTATTCTTGTTCGTTAGAAGTTCAACTTATTGGTTGATAATTCAACTAGCTTGTTGAAAATTCATCTTTTTGTATTGAAAATGATCTTTTTTGTTGAAAATTTATTTTTTATTATTTAAAAATCACTTCCAGTCCACTGTAACACAGTCAACAGTTCTTTCTTTCTTTAGGCATGTTTTAAGAAATTCCACTAACTGGAATGGTCGAACAAGGTTTAGATTCATTTTTTTGGATCTGAAAAATAATTCAAAATTTATTAAATTCTTCTATACGATTAAATATTCTTTTTATTGAATAAAAAAATTATTTCACTATTAACGACCAGAAAACCAAAGTATAAATGTTATAAACGAAGTTTTTTAGTACGTTGAGCAACGAATGAAAAAGTGATGTTATAGTACAAAAAAGTTACAGCATTAAGTCTATACGTACCTTTATAGCATACTATACAATATAGCAATAATATATACTATATACTATAGCATACTATACTAGTACAATTGGTCCCAATTCTGGTTTCCGATTCTCAATCTATTTAACACTTTCACGCAAAGACGAACAATAAATTATCTTCAAATTGTCTATGCTTTCTCGAGGTTCACTGTCGGAAATCTTAGGCAGCTACAGTGGATAATTCTAGTTTTATATGAACACCTCACCCCGGTCTACAAACTTTGCGTAAATGAATAACGAGGTGAATTGAGAATTATTTAAAGCGATTTATCCACATGCCGTTGCCGGTTTACCTGTTTATTGACAGTCACTTTTACAATGTTGTCTTCCTTCCGTCAGTTCGTTGCCAAATAATCGAATGAAAGACTAATCGAATACATTCTAGATTAGCGCGGCAAATTCAAATCTAAATAAGTATAAACTCTTAACATATTATAAAAAAACCTTTAATAATTAATACTAGCTTGATAATGTTATATTCATTCACTAATTCAATGTGTCCCTAACCATACGTTTTTAGACATTTTGTTCAAATTAAATTAAGCTTTTTTTAGTTTTTTGTCGTTTTTCATTTTCTTTGCTTACGAGAAGTTAGATTTGACTAATTTAACTTTAGGTCAATGACTGAACTAAAAATTAGTTAAATATTCGCTAATTAAGACAGGGAATAATTTTTTATTTAATTATTTCTAATTTTTAACTCAACTCTGATTTACAGAGGGTAGCCCGATGTGGCCCCGATCAGGGCCACAGCAGGAGCCATGATCGGGCCACATTGGGCTAAACCGATCGGGGCCACGTCGGGAATCGGGATCAAATTGGGCAATTTCCCCACGGGATGAGGCAACTCTATGCGGTATTATAAAATTGCAATGCGTTTGATGTAAAATTGCAATGCATGAAAGGCAACATTACAATACCAGCATTTGAAAACTACAATGCAAAGTATTGGAAGTTTCAAGCAGACATTTTTCACAGGGCAGGCATATGTAATTTGTTTGAGAAAGCTTAACATTTCATCAGTTTAATTCAAGGAATAATATTTATTGCCTGTCACTCGCTTACCAGAAAATAGGCTAATGAGTCAATAAAAATGCTTCCTCTTTGAATAAGCTCAATTCAAAATTTATTTTCCTCAGAATTGTGTCTGGACCTTCTACACTATAAAAAACTTAATTTTAAGAAAGAATTAAACCAACTTTAGGAAAATGATCACAATATTCTCATTGCAATGGATGAATGATGAGATTTGATTCTTCCTGTCTACAGTAAATCTTTTTTTTTTTATTAGTTGAATGTTTATAGTCGCATCAACTGCCAGGGTCATTAGCGACTATACTGTAGGGTTAATTATGAACTGTAGGGTATCTGTAGGGTATTATACCAAGGGACAGAAGCGAAGCTTTCAGAAAGCACGTCCAGCCTCGCTTCCCGCTTTGGGAATCGAACCCGCGCCAGCGTGGCTGCCAAGGCTGTGTTTTATTTAAATCTTTATAATCCAGCATCTAACCAGGTATATCCCACCAAAAATATCTATGATGCATGTAGTCTGCCAAATATAACTACATGAATTTGTAAAATCAAAGTTGGCCAAATATTTTTGGAAAAAATGTTCCTAAAAACTATAATCAGAAACTTTTTTATAAAGTATCTTATAGAAATTTTGAAACTAAATTTTAATCAGCCATATTAGATATCATAAAAGTACAAGATTATATTAGAACATCAATCTCTCATATACAGTAATTTTTTATTGAAATCATTTTGCTTATAACATTCAAATCCGCCAAGGGTACTTTATAAAGTTGCACTTGGCAGATTGTTTGCATCGCAGATTTCTTCAGTAGGATTTCATTTTTTTTGTAATTAAAAAAAAAGATACTATACAGAAAAACGCCGATCCTCAAAAGTACGCTGATTTGGTGTTGTTTTAAGTTGCAACAAAAATGAGACAGCGGATAATAAGAAAGCTGCTATGTTCATGTTAGTTTCACGCTTGAAGCATTCTGATTTTGAAAAAAGAAAATTATTTTGAGTTCATAAAAAACGAGCGGCAACAAAAATCTGTTGCTATCCGGAAAAAGAATTATCATTGAATCAAGAAAAGGGTTTTCTTGGATCAAGTAAATGGTGGTTCTAAATACGGACAAATAAACGCGATTTCTTGATTCAATGATAATTCTTTTTCCGTGTACTGACGTCCCATTAAAATTTGGTGTACGCTACGCTACGCGCGCGGCTCGAAGGTTTGAGCGCGCCGAGGGCGCGTGACTGTTCTCGCGCTTCGCGCTCGATGATGCATTTACCTCGCGTTACGCGCTCGGTCTTTGTATTTCCCCCACATTTGCGCCCAGACCTTTTAAAATTGAAGGTCAAATCATCGACAACTGTAATTTGGTGACTGTGAATTCTCTTTTGTTGAAGCTCTTTTGGCTTTAATGAACACATTCTCATCAGGTATCTCGTGCTGCGCACTCGATTTTTCAGAACATCTGAACTTTTCTATACGCATACTAGTGTAAAGTGGTTCTAAGCAAATTTATAGATATAATGTAGGTGAAAAATTATGTTAAATAAAAAGTTATTGTAGCTTGTGTCGTTTTTCCAAAAAGTTAATTTTTGATGCATTTTCATAACAAGAGTTTATAACAAATTTGTAAATCTTTTTTGATTAAACAACTTTTGTCTTTTCATTTTTACATTCTCATCTCAATGAGAAGGTCTTGGTTTTATGTGAAAAATGACTTTCGCGGATTCAATCAAATGTCGACATTTTGAGACCCCCTGAGTCAGAAAAAACGGTTTTTAAGAAGGTGTCTGTCTGTCTGTCTGTCTGTAGTCTGTAGTATCGTGTAGGCACGATAACTTTCGAAAGATTGATCAAATTAGATTGTGCTTCAGCACACTTCTCAAAGGCCTGAAAAGAAAAAACAAGTTTGTTAACCAGCTATTTTGGATCAAAATTCAAAAATTGAGCACATTTTGAAAATTTTTTAGACCACTTTTTTTCAAATTTAAAAATTTCTATAGACAGTTATTAGTAGTACTCCAAAAGACGAATAATTTATCAAAGTGAAATTTTTTGATAGCATCAAAATTATTAGAGTTATAGCATTTTCAAAATCCCAAGAAACAAACGAAAATTAATATTTGAAGCCGAAAAACGCATGATATAAAAAAAGTTAAGGAAATTAAGACGTTTCTTTTCGAAAGCCCTATAAGATCATCATAACAGCTTTTTAAATTTTTTCGAAAAATTGAAAATTCAAATTTTGATTGCACAAAAAATAATGAAAAATTAAAAATTCAATTTTTCGGTCAAACTATGCAAGATACAAAAAAAGATAAGAATACAAAAATCGTGCACCCAAGAAATATCTACAAATTTGTTACAAATCACGTTTTGATAGGACGCGTAGTTTTTGTTTTATTCGTGAAAAAGGACATTAAAAAAAATCAATGTTTTGGAAGACGAATTGACAGAATATGGCAGACTAAAATATAAGAAGGCATATTATTTAAATAAAAGGCAGTACTAAATGATTTTTAGGTCGCTGATGAGGAATCCGGGGTCAAAATTAAGACATTTGAAATGGCAATCCAATATGGCAGACAAAAATATTGTACAAAAAGTTGCGTGATTGAAATAAAAGTCAGTTCTTAGAGCTTTTTTAGGTCGCTCATGGCTAATCTTCGGTCAAAATTGAGAAATTCAATATGGCGATCCGAATATGGCAGACTAAAATAGAAAAAGTCGCGTGATTTAAATAAAACTCAGTACTAAGTGATTTTTTAGGTCGCCGATGAGGAATCCAGTTTCAAAATTAGAAAATTCGAAATAGCGATCCAATATGGCAGACAAAAATACAAAAAGTCATGGGACTTAACTAAAAGTCAGTGCTCAGGGTTTTATGAGGTCGTTCATGACGAATCTGCGGTCAAAATTAAGAAATTCAATATCGCAATCCAATATGGCAGACTAAAATAGAAGAAGTCACGTGATTTAAATGAAAATCAGTATTCAGTGATATTTCAGGTCGCTAATAAGGAATCCGAGGTCAAAATTGAGAAATTTGAAATAGCGATTCAATATGGCAGACAAAAATACAAAAACTTGCGTGATTCGAATGAAATTCAGTACTAAGAAGTCTGTTAGGTCGCTGATGACGAATTTAGGGTCAAAATTAATAAACTCAAAATGGCGATTCAATATGGCAGACAAAAATACAAAAAGTCGCGTGATTTAAATAAAAGTCAGTTTTTAGGGGGTTTTTCATGTCGCTCATGACTAATCTGCAGTCAAGATTGAGAAATTCAATATGGCGATTCAATATGGCAAAACAAATTACAAAAAGTCGCGTGATTTAAATAAAAGTCAGTACTAAGGAATTTCTTAGGTCGCTGATAACGAATTTAGGGTCAAAATTAATTAACTCAAAGTGGCGATCAAATATGGCAGACCAAAATACAAAAAGTTGCGTGATTTTAATGAAATTCAGTACTGAGAGGTTTTTTGGGTCGCTGGTGACGAATCCGGTGTCAAAAATGAGAATTTTGAAATAACAGATCCAATATGGTGGACCAAAATACAAAAAGTCACTTGATTTGAACGAAAGTCAGTACTAAGGGGTTTTTCAGGTCGCTAATGACGAATCCGTGTTAAAAATTGACAAATTAGGAATGGCATACCAAAAATCAAAAATATTATTTAATTTCACCAGTTAAGTGCTTCAATGCAAAACACGTAATAACCTGGTGCTATATTGGAACTATATGGGTGTACAAAAGGTGATCTTTTTTCTTTTCTCTTCTCTTGTTGGGGATGTCGTTAAAAAGATGTGATAATGTCGTGTTAACCACCCACCGCATCTTCCGAGTAGCCAGGTAATTTAGAAAGAAAATAATGGCAACGTCAGAGAAAATTTATGTCGCAATGTATTTCTACTATATTAGCCATTTATGGTAAAATTATATCGACGGTATTAATTTTTAAGAGAAGACCTTTCATAAAAATGCTCGTATAATTTCGATTAAAAAATGATTCATACTTTACGCCCTCGTTATTTGATAATTGAACGATCATTCAACACTTTAACGCTGCCAATTAATTAAAATTCCTGCAAAATTTAATTCAAGTTTCATGTTTTGGGTTTTATTGCAAGATCTTCAAAAAAATATTTTTTCATTTTTCAACCAAAGCAGAGTTTTTACCAAACGAGATGAATTTTCAACCCAAAAAGACGATTTCTTCGAAAACAGTTCAATTTTCAACAAGAAATTTTATTTTCAATCAAGAATGGTGTAGTTTTTAACCAATGAAGATGAATTTTTCACCATAGAAGAAGAATAATCAATCTAAAATGCCAAATTTGTAAGGAAACAGATGAATTTTCGACCAAAAAATATATTTGATAAAATAGTTGACTTTTAGACAAATTGGTCGAATTTGCTAACAAAAAAGATTAAAATTCAATCAAAAGCAGCTGAATTATTAAGACATAAGGCGGATTTCTAGAAGGCATTTAAATTTTGAAAAAAGTACATTTTTAACCAAGAAAGATGACTTTTGGAATTTTTTAACAAATAATTGAATCCTCAACCAAAAAGATGATTTTTAACAAGCAAAATTAATTTTGTAACTGAAATTATAAATTAAAAAAAAATGAATAAATTTTTCAATAACTAGTCGAATATACAGAATACATTTCTAACAAAAAATGAAATTCTGAAATCTGTATATAAAAAATGGGTTTTTGACGAAATAATTGAATCCTCCACCAAAAAAATTAATTGAACAAAAAAAATATATATATATTTAACCCAATTAGTCAAATTTTCAACCAAAAAAATCCATTTTATTACCAGGAAGAACAATTTTAAACAAATATATAAATTTTTCAAAATATTGTTGAATTTTAAAGCCAAAAGGACGAATTATCTACAAACCAGTAGAATTTCCAACCCAAAAATATGAATTTTTAACAAAAAGTTAATTTCTTCCCCATTATTAAATTAACACAAAAATAATGTAATTTTTGAAGAACTAGTTGAATTTTCAACAACAAATTTGAAAATGTAATTGTTTAGAAAATTTTTCTTCTGGCTTGAAAGAACAACAATTTGTATAAACATTTGTTTTAATAAGAATTTAAATTTTTAATTTTTGGTTCAAAATTGATATTTTTTAATTGAAAGTTAAATTATTTGTTTCGAAATTCATGTATTTTGTTAAATATTTATCTTTAGTGGTAGAAAAATAATCTTTCTGGTAGAACATTGTTTTTTTTTGTTTTAAAATTTATCTCTTTTGGTATAAATTTAATTTTTTTGTTGTCGAAAATGCGACTGTTACAGTTATTGTTGAAAATCTTTATTATATTTGGTAGAAAATTAATATATTTTGTTTTAATTTTAATAAATTTTTTTGAATGTAATTGTTTTAATTTCAATTCTTGTAAGAAATTAACCTCTCATGTTTCAAAATTTATCTATTTGGTTTGAAAGTGTAACTATTTTTACTTGAAATTTATTCTTTTTTATTGAAAAATTTGACCATTTGGTAGAAAATGTATCTTTTTAGGTTGAAAATTCAACTATTTGTATCAAAGTTAATTCAGTTTGTTTAAAATTAGACTCTTCTGCTTTAAAGTTCAACTCCTTGGTTGTAAATGCAACAATTTTATTGAAAATTAATTTATCTTAATGAACAGTTAAAATTTTCGTTGGAAACTAATCTTTTTGAAATTGGATTTTTCAGCTGGAAAATTTGAATTTTTGATTGAAAATTAAACTATTAATTTTCATACAATTAATTATTTTTGGTTAAAAGTTTGCTATTATATTCTTTGTTTGAAATTTACCTCGTCTGGTTAAAAATCCGATTATTTGTTTGAAAATTATATTATTCTGTTAAAAATATTACAATTTTGTTGAAAATTCATTTTTTTTTTGTTTGAAAAAAATCAACCATTTGGTTGAATGTTCAACTAGTTTGTTAAAAATTCATTCTTTCATTCAATTTTCGTTTTAGTGGTGGAGAATTCAACAATTTTGTTGAAAATATTGTATTCTTTTTTGTTGAAAATAATTTTGTATATTTAAAATTTTACTTTTAAATTTTTAATTAAAAATTTATCTATCTTAGTTAAAAATGCACTTTGAAATATCAACGATTGCATTTTTCGTTGAGAATTCAAATCTTTTATTAAAAAATTCTACTAGTTAATTGAAAGTTGATATACTTAGTTTAAAATACTTTTTTGTTGAAGATTCATCACTTTACTTGAAAATTCATTTATCTGGTTGAAAACTTAACTTTGTTGTTGGAAATTCTATTTCTTGGGTTGAGAATTAATTTTTGTACTTGAAAATGTCTTCCTTGTCAGATCTTTTTTTTAGTCAAACATGTAACTGTTTTATTAAAAATTAATCTTACGATTTAGTTAAAAATTGGCATTTTTGGTTAGAACTCAACTATTTCTCATTTTAAATTATAATTATTTTGATTGGAATATCAAATATTTCACTTTTTATATAAAATTTAACTATTTTGTTAAAAATTAATTTTTTCAAGATTCACTTCTTTGGTTGAAAATTCGACTACTGTGTTGAAAACTTGCTTTATTTGCGTTAAAAATTAACTTTTACATCTGCAAATACAACTATTTCTTTTCAGATGAAAATTCTGCACTTAAAAAAGATAAAGCAAATTAAAATATTTGGTTGAAAATTTATTTAATTGCTTGAAAATTCTTCTATTTCGGTAGAAAATTAGTATTATTTGTTGAAAATTTACCTTTGTGGTTAATGACTGAATAATTTTCTTAACTATTTGTATTTTTCGGTTCAGTTTAACTGGTTTAAATTATTATTATAATTTTTTTTTTTTTTTAATTAATTTTCTAAACCTTTTCGGGTTGAAAATTGAACTGCGTGGTGAGAAATTCATCTATTTTGTTAAAAATTCATATTTTTTCATAAAAAGGTCATCTTTCTTGCCTAAAAACAACATTTTTTGCTGAAAATTCAAACTATTTTGTTAAAAATGCAACTGTTTTTTTTAAATACGTTTTGTTCAAAATTTCGACCATTTGATTAAACATGCATTTTTGAAATTTATAAGTTTGAAAATTTAACTATATGTTCACATATTACCCTATTTTGTTGAAAATTTAATCATTTTATTTGAAAATTCGACTGCTGTATTGAAAATTTGTTTTATTTGCGTTCAAAATTAACTATTACATCTGAAAATACAACTATTTCTTTTTCGGTGAAAATTCTGCCCTTAAAAAAGATGAAACAAATTAAACTATTTGGTTAAAAATTTATTGAATTGTTTGAAAATTCTTCTATTTGAGTGGAAAATTAGTATTATTTGTTGAAAATTTATCTTTCTGGTTGAAGATTAAATTATTTTCTTAAATATTCGTCTTTTTTGCTTTAGTTTGACTGGTTCAAATTATTATCATAATTTTTTTTAACTGAATTTTCTGATCCTTTTCGAATTGAAAATTGAACTGTTTGGTGAGAAATTCATCTATTTTGTTGAAAATTCATATTTTTTCATAGAAAGGTCATCTTTCTTGCCTAAAAATAACATTTTTTGCTGAAAATTCAAACTATTTGGTTAAAAATGCAACTGTTTCTTTTAAAATACTTCTGATTTAAAATTTCGAACATTTGATCAAAAATGCATTTTTGAAGTTTGTAAGTTTGAAAATTTAACTTTATGTTTACAAACTACCTTATTTTGTTGAAAATTTAATCATTCTATTTGAAAATTCAACCAGTTTGTTAATAATGCAATATATGTCTACTTGAAATCTTAGGAATTTAAGTTTCATATATAATTTAATATGGTTCCTACATTAATTTGATTTCAAAGAATTTATTCTATTTTCGTAAAAAAATCACTTTATTTCCTCTGTTTTAAGAGCATTTGGGGCTCTAAAGTCTGATATTTATTATTTTTATTCACTTTCTATTAATAACCAACTACTTTTGTTGGGGGCTTCCATTCCGGTGCGTTACTGAATCGATTTTCGTATATGAGAATGCCTTCGTTAAGTCTCAAGGAGTATTAACAAAAGAGAATTCACAATCACTAAATTACAGTGGCATTACGTTTAAACTAAAATTAAAATCTTCGTTTTTTTTTAAATCGAATTTCCAATATTTGCAACCAAACTATAAATAGGAATTTAATTGACATTTAAAGGAATAGTGCATTTGCTATCCAAAGCTGAAGTTTCAGCGACCTCATTAGGAATTTCAACATTTCATAAATTTTCGAAATATCTGTTTCATTATGCTCAGAAGTGCTCGTTATATTATTGATTTGATATTACACGCCGAAATTATCATGAGCGTGTTTAATTATGGGTTACGCGAAACATTGTGGCGTTCCAATTACCATGGCCTAACTTAGCTTAACTGTGGTAACATAGTTGTTTGACAAGCTTCCATTCCGGTGCGTTACTGTATGGATTGTGGTATGTGAGAATAATTCCCTGCTCTTAATCAAACAATCTGAAACGATATGAACCATTTCTATTGACTTTGGGGAGCGTCCAGATAGGGTAATCGGTACAATGGTTGGCCACCAGTGTGGCCGATAGGGTGTTCCAAAAATGCAATGGAAATTTTTTTTTTTTTAATTTTTATGCGGACACCCCAGAAATTAGTTCGAATCTACACAAAAATAAATTCATTTTTTTTTGTGGGTGATTCTGAAGCCAATCCATACAGATTATTAAATTTTCCAAATAGCAAAAGGCAACAATCTAAAATATTAAATGCATTTCTAAAATTCAAAACATTCTTTTTGCAAAAATTTACATAAAAAAAAGACTTCTCACAAGAAAATTGAGTAAAATGTGTCAACTCAATTTAAAGAAATCTTAATAATTTAATTCATAAGCAAACCCTACAGATTGGAAAGAATCATGAGTTTAGTGTCATCCCTGAGAGCATATTTCAACTGTTCAAACTTTCCATAGTAACGCCAATCACGAAACACCATTTCAACCAATCAGCATTCACCCGATTGTTAAAGAAGAAAACGACGCCGGGGATGAACTCTCATCTTTCGTCGAGCAGCTTATGGAGTAGGACGCGTCGCGAGATATCGGTTGTACTTCGTCAATTTTTGTAATTTTCTATTATTGTATAGTTTTGTCCGAAACCTGAAGTAAACTTACATAGTTCCCGAGATACCCTGTGAAACTTTCAGCATATTATTCAGGTAGAAGATTCATTTTATGATACGGAAGGAAATATTCTACGAGACTGTGTGGCCCCTTTTGTTTTGCGTTTGATTAGTTTCCTTTTTGAGATCATTTGGCACACAGTTTCCGGGATATTCCGGGATATTTGTTGAATTCTGTCCACTCTGTCCCCTAATATTATTTAAAAATCTCCATATTCATAATTATTGTGTTTGGCGATTTATATTTGAATTTTACCTTTTGTCGTTTAGTCCCAAGTTATATTGTATTTTGAAATGATATCAGTCCCTGAATTATCCTACGTTCCAAGTGTTAATTAAGAAAATATTTCCCTATAACCTCCAAAAATATTTTTAAATTGTGAGTTTATGAATATTGTATAACCCATATTTTTCTTAGTCTTGGAAAACCGAGACGGAAGATCACATTTTGTTTACAAAATTATATGATTCCGCCATTTTGTATACACATTTTGTCTTCCCCTTAACTCCATTGTTTCTGACCTTCAATTGTTTTATTATAATCCAGTTTGTAAAAAAAGAAATTAGATTATCCTAATAAAATAAATATTATATAGTCCAAAATTATTAATCGGTTCTTGATTTTGATATTAGATTAATTTAAATTGGTTTTATTCCGATCTGAAGAACTAGCCCCTCTACCATTTTCCAGAGACGGGGCTGAGCTAGCTAACCCTTTTTAATTTCCAGTTTACTAACTTTTACTTTTAAATTTATTTAAAATTTGGTTACATTTTTCTTTTTAAATTATCTTGTAATTTTTTTTTGTCCTCTGTGTGATTGATCCGTGGAGGATCTGGCGCCCGCAATTATCTAATAAATAAACAACATAAGTGGAAAATTTAATTTTTATTAAAAATTAGTACTGGAGTATAACTGGGCTAGTTTTAAATAAATTGGTCCAGTTATAGCTGGAAGGAACAGTGAATCGATCCCGAAACAGGAAAACCTGAAATTGCTGTGTTTTATAACAAAACGAAAGGCGGCGTGGATATCTTCGATCAAAAATGTCATGAATATACGACGGCTAGAATGACCTCGCGATGGCCAATGCGCATGTTTTACGGCATGCTTGATCAGGCAAATGTGAATAGTATCGTTTTGTTCTCATTGATTGAAAGTAATAAGAAAATGAAACGAACTACCTTCGTAATGGATTTATCCATTGCACTTATTAGGCCACTTTTGTTCAAGATATTGACATTGCCAACACGAAGATGAAGATGTGCGCGATATTCCGGTTACTAATAAAATGGAAAAATAAAAGCGATGCAGGTTAGGCATTCCTTCGTTGGATCGCAAAACTTTTTACCAATGCTTGAAATGCGTCAAACCTATCAGTAAGGAGCACACTGCAAAAATTTCTGAGCAATGTGCTCAGCCGCCGGAATAGATCGGAGCGTAATTTAGGCTATTTTTGTAAAAAAATTGTTTTCCAGTTATTCACTCCTATTTTGATTCTAAATAAAAAATTACGCTGAAAAATTCTAATATTTTATATAATATTTTATCCCCAAAACCGAAAAATTAAGTATTTGTTTAAACTTTTGCGTTTTCTAAATAACTTTATTCATTTCATAACAGAACATATGTTATTTCAGAAGATCATCAGGAACGTTAAGGTATGTATTGTGACGGGGTAATTTGTACCCCGCGCAAATAAATAATATTTTTAAATGACTAAAGTGATAAGTGGTCATTCGGACCATTCCACATAACGAAAGTTTGTCGTGTTTAAAATGGCGTTACGGGTCACGCTATATAAATTGTCGTTGTTTCCAGAAAGTCACTCTTGTTGAGTGGGGTAGAGGCCCACTCCTTGTAATCCGTTAATGTTTAATTGTACTGAATCGAATTCGAATGTGATTTAATTATACTCAAAGTGAAGATAGCATTGTGTGAATTAACTTTATTCTAACCCTCTGCGTTATTCCTTACCGGCCCACTCTGCTGGAGTTATCGGACAAACTATTAATGGACTGATTATCCATCTCGAGTACAGATTATTTCCACTTTAGCATTCCGTCGACACGTTTTGAGCCAAGACATTCCCGATGATAGTTGCAGAGCGTGTCATGCACACGACGAGCGCTTAGGGCACCTACTGTCTAGTTGACCATCTCATGCGGGAAGGGCGTACATCCAAAGGCACAATGCAGCACTGAGAGTGCTTTTTTACCATCTTAGTCGCGCTTACGCCATTAGCCCTGATACCGCTCCGCCCAACGCTCCTAGGAAAATAGAGTCAATCACCCGCTCTCGGCGAAATCCCGCATAGTTAATCAATTTCTTATTTAATTTAACACAGAAAAACATCTATTTTTCTTCATGTTTGAATTATGCATATGAATTATTGTAATAAAATGATGAAATTCGGGACATTTAATATCCAGGCTATGAGAATGAGCTTAAAAAAATTTGGTTATTAAAAAAGTAATTAGAAGTGATATTTTTTTGCTGTGAACATGGTGGGTTTGGACTAAAAAGGCCGAAAATTATGATTTTCAGGAGCTCATTTTGGGCTATAAATATTGGTTCTCTTAGTTAAAAAATAAAACAGTTGTTCTTAATAGATTCAAGAATTGATGATTCAAAAATGAATCATTCTGACTTTCAATATCAATAAGATACTCGTACTTAGCAAAAAAAGAAGAGATTCGTCCCTAAAAGACGTAGAGAGTCCATGAATAACTACACGCTGATGGGCGGGGAACCTTTCCTAATCCGTTTAAACACTTCGAACTATACAATGTAACTATTGTAGGAGTATCCCATTATGTCCAGAGGAAAATAAATGGAATAGATATTTGGACCCTAAAATTAAAAATTAAATTTTAAATATGTATTTTTGTGATTTTTAATTAGAATACTTTTATTATCGACTAATATTATTTTCATAAATAATTAATTTTCATTTGAGTAAGTAAATAGTAATCTATAAATTATTGCAGAAATAAAATGATAAAAAATAATATATTAGCAAAAAGAAATTGTTTAAAAAATTGAATTGTTTAAAAAATAGAAATGTTGAAAAAATGAAATGTTTGACAAATTAGAGCAATTGTTCACAAAATGAAACTGTTTAAAATATAAAATTTGTTGAAAAAAGAAAATTGTTGGAGAAATTAAATTACAGAAGAAATTGTTGGAAATAAAATAATAAAAAAGATTGAGCTGAAAAAAAATTAAATTGTTTAAAAACAAGAATTGTTTCATAAATGAAATTAAAAAATAAATTGTTTCAAAAAATAGAAAATTTTGAGAGCAACAAATTGTACTCCTTGATCAGAGCAATTCCACGTTCTGCTCTATCGTTTACAACTGGCAAATTCCGTACGATACGCAATCCGCGATTATAATCGTTACTCGAAGTCCATGTTTGTGGATCGGAATTCAAGAAATCAGCACTGATATCTAATTTTTCGAAAAAGAACATGATGTTTTTTGTGACAACGCAATCGAGCGTTAATGACTTGATGTTTGTTTTGTCAATCACCGTAAGTTCCTTTCGTTTTACAGATTTCTTATCACCGGCACATTCTTTGATAGCCTGCTACAATTTTCTTTTACATTCAACAGGCACAGTCTCATAAAAAAAGCCAACCCAATGAGCATTTCCAGGTTTTACCTCCAGCCTTAATCTCT
The DNA here is from genome assembly GCA_011634705.1 of Andricus grossulariae. NCBI lineage: Eukaryota > Metazoa > Arthropoda > Insecta > Hymenoptera > Cynipidae > Andricus > Andricus grossulariae. The sequence continues at coordinate 262,261,213 of JAABKJ010007545.1, forward strand.
CCAAAGCAAAGCGAAGAAGATTTTATTTTTCATCTCCTACTATTTTGGATACTAAAGGATCACCCATACAGCATTGGAAATTATTTTGATTGTTATTGTCCCATTCAGATTTAAATCGTTTAAATATCAAAACATCTGGTCCTCTGGTAGGTCCCATGCACTCTTCGAAACTTTCTTTCAATATTATCAAGTATATATGATGGCGACAAGCTAAATGCAACAGTTTTCTGTTTAATTTATTTTCTATAAGAACGCAGGCCCCATTTAATTCTCCTGTGTTGGATGATGTAGTGTCAAAACATAAACCGCAAACGTCATCTTGAATGTTCCATTCTGTCAGCAACTCAATAACTGCATTTGCTTGTGCCTCACCTGTTCCATTTTCCAATTTTGGAATTCCTAAAAGTTGATAGACACCTTCTCCGAATACAACAACAGGAAGACGATTAACATTTTGATTTAAATTTTGTTGGCTTGGCAGAATTTTGCCGTCCCACTGAACAACAAGTTTTGTTCTGGGCACAACATTCTTTTTATTTCGGCAGCGAGCTCTTGTCGGTACACATATCTCACTCTCATAACAGTTTGACGACTTAAAAATAAGTCTTCTAAACAAAATCCCAAACTTTGAGCAAGACTAGCGCTTATACGTGCAGCCATTCTGTCGCTTGTTTTCCCTCTGTCTAAACTGGCTGTTACGTCAGGAGTGAATAATTCTATTTTTTTTTCACATGCAGCGTAACCAGTAGGCACAAAATTTGGCGACGTCTTTACGATATCGTAGACACCTTAACGACATAGACATAGAATGTCGTAAAGTTGTCGTCAAGATCTCGTATCGATGTCGTAAAGACGTCGCCAAATTTTGTGCCCACTGGGAATCGAGTGGTTTTGAGCTACCTGGCAAAGGTGATTTCTCATCATTTTCTGTAGTGGCAAAAAACGGTTTGATTTCTTCTTCTTGATTATCTGACCAGGCGTAAATTAAGAACATTTGAAAGAAGATCACTATTTTGTGAACTTACTGTAATTAAAAAAAAAAACATTGTTACCGATTTTTTAACGTACACTACCGTCGGAAATTATCTGCACGCCCGTTCTTGAGTTTTCAATAAAATAATTAAATTTTTGATATACGAAGATTAAATTTTAACTAATTAATTACGTTTTCAACAAACAAGAAAAATAACTATTCATTATCATCCAAACAGTTGTATTTACAACCAAATAGTTGAACTTTCGAGCAAAAGGGACGAATTTTCAACAAAAGAGTTAAGCTTTGATCTAAGTAGTTCAATTTTAAACCTAACTGTAATAGTTTATTTTCAACCAAAAAAGATACATTTTCAATCAAAAATGGCATAATTAAATTTTCATTGAAAAAATTAATGTTTAACCAAAAAAAACATAGGTCAACTTTCAGTCAACATAGATATGAATTTTCAATTATATTGATAAATCTTCAACCAAAAAAATAATTTGTATCAAAAGAGTTTAAGTTCCACTTAAGCGATTGCATTTACAACCGAATAGTTGAACTTTCAAGCAAAAGAGTCGATTTTTGAATAATATAGCCGAATTTTCAACGTAATACTTGTATTTTCAACAAAATAGAGGAAATCTGGACCAAAACAGATTAATTTTTAACCAAACAGTTTCATTTTTATCCTAAAACGATGAATTTTTTACCAAATATTTTAATTTAAAAAAAAATCAACTTTTCGAAAAAATAGTTCAATCTTCAACCAAATTAGTGAATTTTTAACAAAAGGAGACGAACTCTGAACCAAAACTATAATTTTACGTCTTTTTGCAATATATTTTTCATTGCGCTGAGATTGTGCCTTCAAAATGAGTCACTTTAGCAACGGCTCAAAAAATGGGCGTGTAGATAATTTCCGCCGGTACTTTAAAGGATAACACATTTAAAAAACGTAAAAACTTACTTTGATTTTATTCACATTGATTTTGATCTTCTTCAGAAGCTGCATCGAGAACATCCAGCAAATAACCTTTGCGTCCTTTCCTTTGTTGAAAGCTTGAAAACTCTTTATCTTCAACGTCATTGACTTCTTCAAGAGCAGTCTGAAGCGAGATATCAAACAAATCATTGAGCTCTTCTTGGAACTCCAACTCTTTGGCTATCTGTGGTTCTACGCGTCTATGTTTTGACTTTTTAATTGCTTTACACTTTTTAAGTAAAGACTCAAGCTTATTAGCTGAATGGCACTCGGTTTTTCTTGGAATGGTTGTCCGATCCCAAAACATCATGCACTTTTTAATAACACATATGGCACTTTCACGATCAGATTTTTCAAAAGTTTTATGCTGATAAAAAAACAGTTGAAGCATTTCTTTGTTTGAGGGTAATTTACGTCAACGCAATTCTGCTAGTGGATATCCTATCAACTATACATAATCGAGCATATTTGCCATAATAATTTCATGATTATTATAATTCTTTAAAAGAATTCCTAATTCAATAAATCCAAAATTTTTACTTTTACGTTAATACTAAGCGCACGTACTGCAATAGTGCATACTTCGGAGATTTAGAACTTACTGATTGAAAGTGTAAGCAGGTAAGAATGGTAATTTGGACATTGGATACTTACTAGGAAAATAATGTGACAAGGTATGACGTTGTTGTACAATGTTGAGAATCTACTCTTACGAAGAATAGAATAATGTTCAATAATGATAATACTTTATGTATTTGCATGTCACCAAAGTTTTCCGTTATTTTTATACATGTGGGGTTTTTTGGCGAATTTTCGACCCCCCCCCCCCATTGTCACATTATGTCAATAAGGTCTCAGTTTCCTCTGTCATAGACTGTCACAATTCGGCTACCCCCCCCCCTCCCCTAAAACTGTGACATCCTTTATGGAAGCTCCCAAAGGGGGCGCACCTAGTACAACGGGTTGTCAAGATACAGGGACCCGAATTTTCGACGATTCACCTCGACTGCTAACTTTCAATCGTACATAACTCCTGATACAGTTATCCAATTTTACTTTTTTATGAGGGTTTTGAAGAGGTATTTTAACAAGGCTTACAATAAAAATAATCATGAAATGATAAAGAAATTATTTCATCTTGATTTTTCATTTTAAAAAGCATTTTTGTGATTTTCACCCAATGCGGCATTTTTGGTATTTTTCAATTAGGCCAGAAAAAAGCTTGATTTTTTCTCTTGAAAAACATCCCAAAACAAAAATGGGATGGAAAGTATTGATTGAGTTATGGAAGGTCATAAGAACGCGAGTGCCCCGCGCCAACTAGCCACGGCGCTACCAGGCGTGCAGTAGCGACTCAGTGGTTCTAATAAATTATAAAAATGATGTTCCTGCTTACGCTTGACAAAAATTCGATTTTACTCCGACTTTTTTATACTTTCAGAACAATTTAGGTATCTCGCGGCCAGAAAACAAATAGATCTCATCTCAAATTATAGATCGCGAAAAGAAGAGCAACGTGAACGTTAAATTGAATAAAAAAATCATTTTTAAGTAACACTGTGAGAGGTAAGGGGACTCACACCAAAAAGCACCCCAAAGCGTGAGAGGCAAAGAGATTAACACCAACAAAACTCACCAAAACGTGGGAAGCAAGAGGACTTATCAAAAAACATCTTGACATGTAACAGATGAGCAGAATTATCCACTAAAATCGTTTATAATTTTATTATTAACTATCGTTTTCCTACAATGTAACCATTTTAATAATTCAATTAAGAAAATATCTAAATCATTCTCCAGCTACATAAAAGCAAGAATAAGATAACATATTCGTTACACGTTAACAGAAAAATAATGTTTATCAATTATTAGAACCACTGAGTCAATACAGCACGCCTCGTAGCGCCGTGGCTAGTTGGCGTGAGGCACCCGAGCTCTTATGACTTTCTACAATTCGATTACGAATATAGTTCGTTTCTCGAAGTCTTGGAGAACAATGTCAGACCTCGAGTGTGCAACGGAGACTGCTGTCCGAAAATCGTAGTTCCAGAAAATTTGGCCGTTCTCGTTTTGGATAATTGACTCTATCTCCCTTGGAGCGTTCGGCAGGGCAGGGTCGCAGGCAACACTGTAAGAGCGACAAAGATGATAATAAAGCACTCTTAGAGCCGAATTGTGTCTGTAGATTTAGGTCGATCCTGTGTAGGTGGGACACCACGATAGTATGTGTTCTAGGAAATCAGCGTGTGCATGACACGCTCTGCACCTATCGCTTGGAACTGAGGAATTTTGCATTTTCTTGTCGAGCAGCTGTTGACGAAATTTTTCAACCTCTGCTTTCTTCACTTCGGCTTTTAGAAGTGAAGCATCTAGATGGAGTTATGCACTTTCCTCACTTCTGATGTTAAAATTCCGGCCAAGGGTCTAGGCCGCTTGCTCTGCGGCTTTGTAAAGGAACGCTCCTTCACCAATCATCTCGTGGTTCGTGAACATTCTTAGGAGAGGATCTCTGACATTAGCAACGATGTAAGCTGTACTTAGAACAATTCGGTTACGAAGACACTGGAGATTCAGAAGTCCGCGTCCGCCTTGACGGCGTGAAATATACAATCGCGGAACTGACGAATTGATATGCAAGCTTTTGTACATATGTATGATCTTACGTGTGGTGATATCAAGGACCGTAAGCTTGTTCTTCGTGCATTGAAACACCTCAAACGAGTAGAGCAGAACCGGGACGGCAAACATGTTAATCGCAGATATGTACCTTGTTCAACGCCGACAGATTGAAATATCAAATTTGTCGAAGAAGATGCTTTTCTCTGCTTCGGGGAGATTCCTTCACTGATGTTACGTCCTGAATGCGGCTTTGAGGCACGCCCAGGTATGCATAGGTCTCTCCAGTGTTAAGATGTCTAATAACACTTATATCCACCTCGAAATGGACTGAAACTTTGATTGATGAATGGCATGCGCACGGTAAAGGTAAAGGTCAAGTTTCAAGCGATGATAAATGTAATAAACATTTGATATAATAGTGGTGCATATTGTAAAAAGTTCGCATTTTGGACAAAATCGAGTACGAAGTACGAGATCAGAATGTGTTCGTTAAAGCCGAAGGAGCTTTAACAAAAGAGAATTCACAATTACCCAAAAACAGTTGTCGATGCTTTGACCTATAATTTTAAAAGGTCTGTGCACAAATGTGGGAAAAATACAAAGACCGAGCGCGTAGCTCGAGGCAAATGCATTATTGAGCGCGAAAGAAATGTATAATCGAGCGCAAAGCGCGAGATCCAACAGTCGCGCGCCTTAGGCGCGCTCAAACTTGCGAGCGAAGCGAGCCGCGTGCGATGAGAATGTGCCTGCGCAGCGGGTAGAGTTTTTAATAAATATTTACCCATTTATAAATTTCATCTTTTTTGTTAAAAATGGATCTGTTTGGTTGAAAATGAATAATAAATTTTAGTTGAGAATTAAACTATTTTGTTGAATTTTCCTCCTTTTAGTTGAAATATTAGCTGTCACATTTTTGTCGAGAATTCCTCTTTTTTGGCTCAATATTCAACTACTTTAGTTGCAAGTTGAACTACTTTGTTAAAAACTAATTTTTTCGGTTGAAGATTCATAAAAAATCCATGTTTTTAATAGAAATTATCTTCTTGGTTGAAAATTCATCTATTTGGTCTAAATTAATCTATTCTGTTGAAATTCCAATATTTTTACTTAAAAGGTTAGGAATTTAAAGCGTTTCATATTGAATTCAATGTGATACCTAAATTAATTTTATTTAAAAGAATTTATTCCCCTATTTTTGTGAAAAATCACCCTATTTACTACATTTTGAGTCTGAGTCCGAATATTACTTGTAAACATTTATTCTAGCTTTTGTGACCTTGAGTTTCACCCCCGAATTCAGCAATGGAATTTCTTCTAATCTTGTAAATTATTGTTTATTATACCACTAAGCTTGCTCCACCACTTGCTCGGTAAGGAAGGAAGTATTGTGAGGTAGGGGGTATAGATTTTTTATATTGAACTAGAATTCTCGTGTTATTTATTGAAATGACACGTTCGTGCCGCAATACTGCTCTGACCCAGGTTGCTGATCAATCTCTCTAGCCATCACCCAAATGAGCCTCAAAAACTTGTTATATGTGGTGCTCCACTTAGGCCCATTAGTATCCAAGGTCTTAGTTTCAGGCGCTATTCACTCTATTGTCACTCTGTTTACAAACTATTTGTCGCCAAACTTTTCTGTCCTGGCATACTACTCTAGCTTCCTTGACGTCCATGCATTTTCTCATGCAAGCTCTCGTGTTTCTATGGCTTCTTATGTCTTTCCGGATTAATGTCTCATTCACAGATTCTAACCATTCTTTCGGCGGTCTAACTCTAGGCATTCTACCATTTACTTTACCTTCATACACCTGTTTGGTCAGTCGTTCATCTTTCATTCTTTCAAGATGTCCGAAACACCTTAACTGATTTCTTTCCCATATATTAACTAGTGTCTCCCCTGTACAACATTCTTTGAGGATTATCACGTTTCGGACTTTGTCCATCAGTGTTTGCCCAGATATTATGCGCAGAGTTTTAATGCCAATCGCGTTAATTTTACTCTTGTCCCTTTCTTGACGTGTCTATGTCTCGCGAGCGTATAGCACAGCCGATACAATTAGAGATTTATATACGGTCATTTTAGTTTTTTTTTTATTTGTTTTTATTTCTGAAAATGGACCCTGCTCTACCGATAACCTTCCCACCCTTATCAATGCGCCTATCTAACTCCCCATCTATTTTTCCGTCGCTAGTGAATGGGCTACCCAGATATACGTATTTGTCAACTTCCTCTAAACTCTCACTATTCAGGACAATGTTGCACATGGTTTTCTCACTTTTTCCTTCGAACACCATTACCTTTGTTTTATTTACGTTGATTTCTAGGCCTATGTTATTCACGCTTGTATTAAGTTTATTCAACATTCTTTGCAAGTCCTCGATTGATTCTGTCATGACAATTTTGTCATCGGCGAAAGCCAAACCACGTACCTTCACTGTTTCGAGATCTTCACTTTCTTCGTCGAACGAGCCATTCTTAGACTCTTGTCCATAAATATGATAAATAGCCATAAGGACATAACGCATCCTTGTCTAAAACCCTGCTTACTGTCGAACCATTCACTCAGTTTTTCATTAACCCTTGCACTCGCTTTGTCAAATTCTTTTTCTGTGCCAGCAAATGCACAGAAGACTTTCTTTCCTACTCTTAAGCTTTTTTCTGTGATCTGTCTTAAGATAAATATCTGAACTGTGCATGATCTTCCTGGCATAAATCCACTTTGGACTTCTCATATCTTTTCTTCTGTAATTTTCATTACCCTACGAATAAGTATTTTTGAATATACTTCACTTACGGTACATAGTAAACTGATACATCTGTAATTATTGCAGTTGGTTTTATCTCCCTTTCTTTTGTATATTGGTACGGTAATCGCTTTTCTCCAATCGTCTGGGACTTGTCCGGTCTCGATACATAAATGTATCAATTCGCACATCTTGTGAGGAATGTACTCGCCACCGCATTCAAGCCTTTCAGCACTAATACTGTCTACACCAGCAGCCTCACCACTTTTTAAACTCTTAATTATATCAATAACCTCAATGACGCAGACATTTCCAATTGGGTTTTCTAATGTGTTATTTTCTATCTCGCAGCTCTGTTGCCCTATATCTTCACCTCCGATTAATTCTTTAGAAGAGTCTCTTAAAGCATCTACTATCCCGTCTGGTTTCGTGGTTCCTTGGAAGTAGTTTTGTAATTTCTTCTCTTCTTCTGTTCTGAATTCATCCTTGCTTTCCTTGACTAGTCGTTTAACATTCTTCTTTTTGTGTCTGTAATCATTTTCAAGTCTACTTTTCTCCTCATCGCTAAGATCTCTGATGTTTAAAATTCTCTCGTACTCTTCTTTCTTTTCTTCTCGTGCTGCCTCAATTTCATCATTCCTAAATAAAAATAAAATAAATTAAATTCATCATGCATCACCAGATTTTCTTCCTACTACCGCCGTACCGCATACTTCAATTGCAGCTTTAACAATGTTATCCCGTAACATAGTCCACGCGCCTTCTACATCTTTATTAATTCCAAGCCCCTCCCAAGTTGCCTCATCTATGCGTTCGTTTATCTTATTCTGAAAATCTATTCACACTTCCGGTTTCTGTGAATTTTCAATCTTCATTCGCGTTTGTTTCGTTTTTTTTGTTTTCTTTCTTCTCCATTCCCGCCCTAAGTTTATTTTGGAGACTAAAAGGTAATGATCAGTATTGCATTCGAAACCCCTCATGACTCTTGTATCTTTAACAATTCTCTTAGTCTTTCATCCGGAATAACGAAGTCAATAATACAGCGGTTATTTCCTTTATACCAGGTGTACGCGTGGATAATTTTATGTCGAAACCAATTAATTGTAATAAATAGGCCCTTTTCTAAGCATAAGTTAACTCAATTTTCCCCGTCATAATTTTTTCTTGGATCCCCAAATTTGCCTAGTACCCTATTTGTATCTATATCTTGACGTTGGACACCGACCCATCCGTTCATATCTCCTAGCAAAACTATTCTTTCCCCTTGATCGCAAGTACTAATTGTATCATTTACAGTATCCCAGAATGCGTCTTTGACTTCCCTCGGGTCACTATCAACTGGGGCATGGATCGCTACGATGAATAATCTTCTGATTCCTACCTTCATTCTAGCCCACAACAATCTGGGAGATACAAAATCATGATCTTCGAAAAGCGCGGGTCTATTTAAAATTACAAAGTATAAACTTGTAATATTACATTAATAATAAATTATTTAAAGAAATAAGCTATTTCTTAGATTCAATTTAATTAATTTTTTAAAAGTGGAAATTTGTTAAAAATATTTATCTCTATTATTATTGATAGTAATTGTTGATTTCAAATAGACCCGCGCTTTTCGGCACATGCGCAGTTGAAAAACTTGCTTACAGCGCCCTTATCGATACAAGGCCGGGGCAGCCAATGAACGTCGCTTGACAAAAATATCCTGAAGGTCGCGGTAGAGGTGGGGGCCCCTCCAGCCTTGAAATTATCGAACGTGTACACTTCAAAGCCCTTTAAATAGGCGGAAGTTTACTGTATAAATATTCTTTTGAAGAATTTTGATAAGAAAAACTTACCCTTGTGTTGACTCTGCCACTCAATTTCTCCATTTCGCCGAGGAAAGCAGAGATTAAGGAACTTTTTCCGGATCCAACGGTGCCGACAATAGCAACTAATTGACCTTCTTGGATTTTGAGATTGATGTTTCGCAAAACGGGTTTATCATTCTGTTCAGAGTCCCAAGCGAAGGAACCTTTCTCTATCACTAGTGGGTAAGCTGCAAAGAAGTCGAAAGTTAAATATCAATCAATCAGTTTAAACTCTTTCAATAAATTGATGTTTGTAGGGATCACAGCGGTTCAGTAGTTCAATTTTAGATAAAAATGGGATTAAAGGGGAATCATCGGACTAGAGACCTGGAGAAGGTGAACCAGAGGAACCGCATCGCGAGGTGTAGCTGCTCTTGGGAACTAACGGACTCTATTCTGTGAGATCTAAACTATTTATTTATCTCAGGCTTTACAATCTTTTCCCTATTCCCCTCTTTGACCGTTTTTCTCATTTTTCCTTTTAAATGTAAACTGAATTAATAGAACCCAATTATAAAATCCAACTATTTTTGGTTAAAAGTTCATTCTTTTTGGTTGAAAATTTTACTGGTATATTTTTGGTAGAAAATTAACTTTTTTGATGAAAATTCATAATTTCGGGTTCTAAAATCAACTGCTCTGTAAAGGAAATAATGTTTTGAATTGAAGACTCGACAATTTGGTAGCAAAGTCATCTATTTGGTTGAAAATTCAAATATTTAGTTGAACATGAACTTTACGGTTCTATATTGTTGAAGATTCGTTGTTTTTTTATTGAGAATGAAGTTCTTTGTTGAAAATTCACCACTTTTTATTGAAAATTTAACTGTTTTGTACAAAGTACGTCTATTTGACTTGAAAATTCAACAATTTGGTTGCATTTTTTTTCTTTCTTGACTGAAAATTTCTCCTGGTTGAAGATTAATTTCTTTGGTAGAAAATTTAACTATATTGTTGAAGATTCGCTGTTTTTTTATTGAAAATGAACATTTTTGTTGAAAATTTAACTGTTTTGTACAAAATTCGTCTATTTGTCTTGAAAATTCAACAATTTGGTTGCCTTTTTTTTCTTTCTTGACTGAAAATTTTTCCTGGTTGAAGATTCATCACTTTGGTTGAAAATTTAACTATATTGTTGAAGATTCGTTGTTTTTGATCAAAAATAAACTTTTTTTTCTTAAAAATTCACATCCTCGAATTGCAAATTAAACGGTTTATTAGAAAATGCGTCTTTGGATTGAAAATTTAACAATTATCTAGAAAATTCAACTATTTGTAGAAAATTCGTCTTTTTTGGTTGATATAAACTAGTTGTAATTTTAAATTAAAATCTTCCTTAGTAGAAAATTCCACTTTTCGATTAAAACTTGAACTACATACTTTGTTGAAAATTAATTTTTTTTTATGGTTCAAGAGTTAACATTTTAGTTGAAAATTCGTCTTTTTGGTAGAAAATCATTCTTCTAGATTGAAGATTTATCTTTTTGGTTAAAAATTCAACTATTTGGTTAAAACATAATCCATTCTGTTAATAATGCAATATTTTTAGTTGAAATATTACCAGCATAAAGATGTTTTTGATTTGCAACCACAGAATTAATTTATCTTTCAAATCTACAAAATTATCAAATAAATCGTTTAGGAAAGATTTGAATATGGTATTATCAAAAGCAAAATCTTTCAAAGCGTCTTGTTTTCTAATTCTTGAATTTCTGTTTATGATTCTCAAAAAATTAATAAAAACCTTGTCAATAAAGGGAAAATTAGGTAAAAATTCTCGAATTTAGGTATTTTAGGGGATTTTTCCAATTTAAGGGAAAAAGGGGATTAGGTAAAAAAAGGGAACGGACTGTGATCCCTGTATTTGTAAAAAAAAACATTAATAAAAGTAAAAAAAATGCTTACGTTCGTTAGGGTCATGTTGCACATTGTCGGGATCCAGTTCTTCCGAGTTCATGAACTTGTTGATACGTTTTACAGATACAGATGCCTGTAAAAAAGTTAATTAATTTCCACTTTCTTCTTTCCATTAATTTTCATTTGTATTATACCCACCTGGACAACGTTACTAATCATCATCGGCAACATGGAGAGAGGGAATCTCAAAATATTGAAGAGAGTAAGCGAAACGAAAGCTGTACTACTGTCCAGAACATTCTTCTCATCAATAAGTACGAAGGTGGCAAACGATACCAAGGACACCTTTCGGGAAATAAAAACCAAGCAATAAATATCTATTTATTTTCAAATGATTTAGAAACTTCTTATAAACTTCTGCTCACCAAGAATGGAGCGCAAGACCAAATAAAACTCGTTCCCGCATTAAGATACGCGGCCTCTTTAAGAACTTTGATTTCCTTATTCCTAATTTTTAAAATCTGCTCCTCAAAGGAAGGCTCCCAAGCATAAAGTTTTAGTACTTTGATACCACTCAAAACTTCGTTCATTAATTTGACTCTCTCGTCCTTGTTCTTCATTTGCTTGATCTGCAAATGTCTAACTTTGCCTGCGATCAGAGCGTTAACAGGAATTAGGATGATCATCACAGCCAAACCGGAAAGCACCGAGGGTCCTAAAATTCCCCACAGGAAGTAGAGAGCCAGTGCAATTTGGAGCGGAGCTGACCAAATCATATTTACATAGGCAGTAACGTCCATAAACCTTTGAGCGTCAACAGACATTAAATTGACAATTTCACCAACTGTCGACTCTTTTCGTGCAGAGTTCGAAACTCGCAAGGCTTTTCTGTAAATTGCCGCTATCAGGGCGGTACGAATTCGCAAACCGACTAAGAACATGCGATTAAAATACTGCGATAAAATCAATGTTTGTAAAACTGCGGTTATGAGGAGAATTACTGCGTACATGTAGCCTTTCCACATCTGTTCGTGTGTGTTTGGATTCACGAATTTAATCAGTAATCTGAAATAAAAAAGATTGTTAGCCGAGACTATTTTAAGAAAAATTTATAATTAACATCGAAGCAAGGGCGGATCCACAAAATTTTTCGAAGGGGGCGATTGTTAATTTTCCTCAACGAATGTATTTGAAGGCCGGGGGGGGGGGGGGCCCCCAAAATGATTTAAAAAAAAATTTTAATTTTTAACCAAAAAAATAAACAAATAATTTTTAACCAAAAATTAAAAAAAAAAA